>CM034154.1:706542637-707142637 GCA_019776745.2 Taxus chinensis
TGTCATTTCTCCTAAACCCTTGACTTAATTTTGCAAAATAGCTTAGAGTTGTGCAGGTGTGTGGATCTTTGATTTTCTCTGTGTGCAAAGTTATATGCATGTGTTAAGTTATTGGTGTATCACCCTTATTTCCCTTTTCCTATATTCCTTCTCCTTTTTCCCTAGACTATCTGGAAACGCCTTAGGGCACCCCGTACCAGCCTGGAAACGTACCAGGTACTGGTACGGGGTACGGTACGCTGTGGGTACGCTCGGAAACGTACCCACAATCCGGGACACCCTGTCCCCTGTGGGTACGGTCATTTTTTTTCACGCGGGTACGGTTTTGACTTTCTAACCGTACCCGGACCGTACCCTGTCCCCTGTGGGTACGTTTCTGAGCGTACCCGTTTTTTTTTCACGCGTTTTTTAAAGCGATTTTCATAAAAACTCAAAAAAAAAAGCATTTTTTTTTAATTTTAAGACTTTCTAAATCTAACCTAACCCTAACTGACCCCCCCCAAACACTTATATAAACACCCAATCCCTCTACTTTTTTCTCACACTCAATATTTGATATTTTGCTTGAGCTTGAAGGAGAGAGAGAAAGAGAGGTTGAAGGAGAAAGGAAGAGCTTGGAGGAGAGAAAAAGAGCTTGGAGGAGAGAGTGATTGAGCTTGAAGGAGGAAGAGAGAAGGAGAAGCAAGTCTACAAACATCAAGGAGGATTTTTCCAGGTATTTTACATGCATTCAGGCATTTTTTTTTTAATTTTTTGAGCAATGTTTTGTATATGAATATGATCAATATCATGAATGATGTGTTTCAAACACATCATTCATGATTATTGATCATGATCTAAATTTATTTTTAATATTTAATAATTTATTTATTTTACAGTTATTAAAATATAATATATTATTAATTTTTCCGTATTTTAAGTTTAATAGTGAAGTTTTATTTAATTAAACGTCTACCCTCTGTGTATGCTCTCACCTCGCACCATTTATGGCGAACTTGGTGATCAGAATCAGAGATTGACGTGTAGGACTAACTGTTTAATTTTTTTAGTTAGTTATGTGTTCGTTTTTTTGAAATTTTAAAGTTTAAAATTGAATTTGTTAAAAATTTAAACATCTACCCTCTGTGTATGCTCTCACCTCGCACCATTTGTGGCGAACTTGGTGATCAGAATCAGAGAATGACGTGTATGGGTCAACAAATTATTTTAATATTTATTATTTAGCAATGTTTTAAAAAATATCTCTTATTGTAGGTTATTGAATTAATCCTACAATCATGGCATCCAGTTCAGCTTCAGTGGGGCAAGAGGGGGAAAATGTTTCGGGTGGTATCGCAGTGAAAATGGATCCGAATTTTCCTTTATGGAGACATGTGGAAGTGGTAGAGCTTGTTGCCGGTGGTGGTGTCCGTGTTTGGACGTGTCCCCATTGTGCCGCCTCATTTAAATCCTCATATACCCGTTTGAGAGCTCATTTGACTGGGGTATCGGGGACAGGTATTAGACCATGTAAGAAGGTGGAAAAGAAAACTATAGCCACGTACCTAAAAGAGCAAGAGGATGCAAACATTGAAGCAGCAAGAGCTCGCTCTAGAACTTTTTCTTTACAGCAGAGGTCCATGGGAAAACCACCAACATCAACACCATCATTTCATCCTTTCATTGAGACTCGTGCTGAAACTATTCCAGTTGATGACCCTTTTGATGCAGATACCTCAGGGCCATCAAACAAGAGAACAAAAGGCCCATTAGAAAAATCATTTAACATCGAGAAGAGGGATATTGCAGATGAATTGGTGTCTCGGTGTATATTTGCATGTGGACTGCCATTCAATATCTTGAGATCACCTTATTGGCAGCAGATGGTGAGAGGCATTAATGAGGCACCACAGGGGTATACAAGCCCTACCTATAATAAGGTTCGCACTTCTCTTTTGACAAAAGAAGTGCAACACATTCAGACATCTCTACAGCCAATTAGAGATTCTTGGACTACTTCAGGAGTCTCTATTATATCAGATGGATGGAAAGACGCCAGAAATAGACCTCTCATCAACATTATTGCAGTATGCCCTAAAGGGCCAATGTTTCTGAAGGCTGTTGATTGTGAGGGGGAAGTAAAAGATGCCCAATTCATTGCAAATATTCTCATTGAGGCTATTGAGTCAGTGGGTCCGCAGAAGGTAGTCCAAGTCATCACGGACAACGCCAAAAATTGCAAGGCAGCGGAATTGATAGTTGAGGGTAGGTATGAGCACATATTTTGGACACCATGTGCAATACACTCCCTGAATCTAATGATGCAAAAGATTGGAAAAATTGCATGGATTGAGCAAATATACACGGAGGCAAACGAGATTCAGATGTTTGTCACCAACCATCACATGTCTCAAGCCATATTCAGAAAATTTTCAAAGTTGGAGCTGTTGAAGGTAAATGAACAATTCATTTTAAATTTAATATTTGATTTTAAATTTTTAAATCAATTTCAAATTGTGTTGTTATTGAATTGTTTCCATTCTTTTTTAATAGGTTGCAGAGACTAGGTTTGCCTCTCACACACTCGTCTTGAGACGACTTGTGAAGGTGAGACGTGCTTTGGGCATAATGGTGATTGATAATGTTTGGACCGTCTGGAGGCAATCAAACACAGAAAGAGCTCAAAAAATAAAATCATGGATCCTTGATGAGCATTGGTGGGGAAGAGTTGAATATTTGTTGAGTTTCACAGAGCCTATTTTGAGTATGATACGATTTGTTGACAAAGATAATGCTTGCATTGGAGATATATATGATGGCATTGACTCCATGCTTGAAAAAATCCATGATGTCATACAGGCCAAAGAGCAGGACCCTGAGGAAAATTTTTATAATGAAGTTAAAAATGTGATCGTGAAAAAGGTGGAACAAAATGACCACCCCATTGCATCTCCTTGCTTATGCTTTAAATCCCAAATATTACAGCAGTGAAATAGTTGGGAGAGCTGGTAGACAACGACCATATGATGACCACGAGGTTGCAAATGGGACGAGAGAAGCATTCAGGAGGTTGTTTCCAGATCCAGCTACATCACTTGCAGTCCGCCAGGAGATGTCAATGTTTGTAAATGGACAAGGTAGCATGGGAGAGGTAGAGGCTATTTGTGACAAACCCACCACGGATCCAATCACGTGGTGGACTTGTCATGGCCATGATGCCAAGTTCTTACGCCCAGTTGCGATCAAATTGCTCTCACAGGTATAAAGTTTGTAACTTGTTATTTGATATTTTAATTACCAATTACGAATTAAAATTCAAGAATCAAAATGATATCATTCTTTTTTTAATTAATAATTTATAATATTAATACTTTGCTTTTTGTGACAGGTGGCTAGTAATTCTTCTGCAGAGCGCAACTGGAGTACTTATGGCTTCATCCACTCAACCAAACGCAGCATGTTGGCATCGAAGAAGGCTGAAGATCTAGTATACGTTCATTCCAACTTGCGCCTCTTAACCCACAAGACGCAAGAGTATACTAGTGGTCCTAACAAGCTTTGGGACCTCCAACCTGAAAACACAGACTTTGAAGCTCCAGCTGCTTGTTTAGCCAATGTTTCACTTCTTGGCATTGATGAGGAACTTCCAGGGAGCCCTTCACAAGTGTTCGAAAGTGGAGCTAGTGGGAGTGGAGCTGCAAGTGGCATCCATGAAGATGATTTTGACGATCATCTAGATGATATGCTCTAGAAGTTGAGAACTTGAATGTACTATCATGTTTTGATTCTTTGAACATTATGTCATTCTGAATCAATTATCAATACAAACTCAAGTCTCAATTCTCAAAGTATTGGAAATTTCAATTTTGTTTTCATGTTCTATGAATGATTTTAAGTTGTATAAATCTATGACTCATGAGTATTAAATTTCAATAAGTATGCTGCATGCAATGTATGAGAATTAAATTTCAATAAGTATGCAAATGCTTCTTTAAATTTATAATTTATATGCATATTTATATATTTATATACATGTATATATAAATATATATATAACGTACCCAAAAACGTACCGTACCCAAGATTTTTAAAAATTTGCCGTATTGGCGTACCGTACCCGTACCCGTATCCAGACTATCTAGCTTTTTCCTTGTCAAAGTTTTCGTTTTTTAGGTGATTTGCAAGGGAACCAGCCCTCTTTGGAGGTTCACCTCAAACATAGGTTACCCACAACCTGGAAGTGTTCCAATTTTGTCAACAGGAGAGAGAGTACACACACCATTCTCTATCAAGGTGCAACTTCTGGGTGACAACAGATCTGCCATATCAGAGTCTGGGCTGCGGAGCATGGTGGGATCATATGATCTGGTGTGCGGATTTCACTATTTCCTTGAGGTTTTGGTGTAACAGTTTGTTACATCTTTTGAACTACCATGCAGATTGACAAGTTTGCAAATTAATCACAGTTATCTGGTGTCATTTTTTCTATTTCCTATGCTCACACATGTTTTTTAATACAGCGTTTCTAGAGTTTTAAATAATAATAAGTCAACACTGGATGGACTGGAACAATATATAGAATCAAAATTTCATGCATACAATGTACCTTTCTTCAACCACTCAGAGACCCTTTTTACTTTTGCTGCCATTAAATGGATCATGTTTTTAATATTGTGAATGTCCATGATCTCATACCATTATGGAGCTCAGGGAGTCTCAATCAATTCTATTCCGGCTATGACCCTTCTCCCTTTACTGCCACATCATAAGATGTTACAGGTTTGTGCAACAGGTTTGGAGATACAGCACTACATCCTGGTCTGCAAACATGTATGTTTGTCTGTAATGTCCAGATGGTTGATTCAGACAGGGTTAATTAACACTCCTTTGTCAGTCTTCAAGTGAGCTATGTGTCTGTGGCCAAATAATGTTGTTTACCACACGGTCATTGGCACCAGTCAGCATACAGGTTTTGGTCGGAACGGTTCTTAAGTTTGATTTCCGTCTAACCAGCTCAACTCGATTATGTCTTCGCTGGGCATCTCTGCTCTGCTGTTCGGAATCCATGCCACATGTGCCTCTCATTGTTTTTATGAGTTTACGAAACAGATTTAGAAAATGGCAATCTTGAACCATGCACATTTTGGGCTGTTTCTCATCATACGAACTGTGCTAAACTTCTCAAACGGACAGCACGGAAACTAACAGAAAATATACCTATGCAATAATTTATCGTGCCTTTTAACCAAGTTTTACATGTTATTTAAGTTTATTATATGATTTTATTAAAAAAACAATCACAGGAAATATGCCAAATAATTGCCATGTCACGAGTCCAAGTCAGAATTTTGGGCTGTGAGTAATTGCCAAGTATGAATTTTTGAACTACAAGATTGACAAACAAGATAATGAGACCACATGGCACATATATTCTTGTGTCATATGCGTTCAGAAACCTATGTGTTCTCTACATTCATTTCTCATGTCTTTTAACAGTGTTTTAAATGTTATTTAAGTTTATTTTATGAATTTATAAAACAAAATAAAATATTAACTCGCAGAAAATTTGGCAAATAATTGCCAAGTCACAAGTCCAAATCAAAATTTTGAGCTGTGAGCAATTGCTGAGTACAAGTTTTTGAACTACGTGATTGAGGTACAAGATATTGAGACCACATATATTCTTGTGTTGCATATTCGGATAACTTATCATTTTTTAGCAAAACATATGAAGACCATCTGATGCATTTCAGATAAGTTTTGCAAGTCTTGGAGGAGAATAATCTCCTAGTCAATCAGAAGAAATGTGAATTGCACAACAATCACTAGTCTACTTGGGACAGGTGGTTGGAGCAGAGTAGAGAATTAATCCCGCTTAGATAGAAGCTATATTGTAAATTGGCCCAAGCCTTTCAATGTGATCAAAACAGGAAACTTTGTAGGGGTAAGTCCTTACTTGGGGTAAAAATCAGCCTCACGTATCTAAAGAATTGAAGCACAAAATCAGCAATGCACCGGTTTTGGCAATAAGTAACTTGCAGACACTGTTTGAGGTGGAAATAGATGTAAATGATTATGGGGCATTTTCTATTACAAGGAGGTAAGAAAATATGCTATCATTCTAAATTTTTTAATGGGGTAGTTTTGAGATATTCCACATATAATAAAGAATTATGCGTCAGAAGATGTGAACAGAGAAAGAATGAAGAGAAACCGGAATGCACACTTGGTAGATTGTCTGTCATTGTACTATGCAAGCGATAGTTACAAAATGATTGAGGAGGTTACAACTAAACATTAGTCAATACATAACTAATAGTTCATTATGAGTTAATTAATATAATAAGAATATATTTTAATACCACCTATCCTAATGACAAAATCAGAGACATATTTGTCCCAAAATTTTACAAATACAATAAAACCAAGAAATTTAGCAATTAACCCTACAAAAAAGGAAAGAAAGCTGCTCCCTAGATAGTATGCTGGAAGATGCAGTTTTCTAATGTTTTGTTGAACAAAGACAAAATAGAGACATATTTGTCCCAAAATTTTACAAATACAATAAAACCAAGAAATTTAGCAATTAACCCTACAAGCTGCTCCTTAGATAGTATGTTGGAAGATGCAGTTTTCTAATGTTTTGTTGAACAAAGTAGGAGTTTCGGTGTAGATAGAAACCAAAAAAGACAACAGACAACAAAACAGAGATTCTCTCGTGTGGACATAAGCTATAGCAAGTTGTCCACCAAGTATTCATTGATTGATTCATTGACCAGTAATGAATCATCATTGACTAAGAGGTTCATCCCAATCTCCAGAGTTCCGAAATCAGATTCTTGGAGATGTCAATTGAATTGAATGTACCACACTTGTGGGGCCTGCTTGAGTTTGAGTAGGGACTTGATAAATCTATAATCCAATGATCACCTTCAAGCAGCACCATGTAGGCCTCTCATCCAACTCTCCGTTCAGGAAAGCACTTTGAGATACTCTCCAACCAAACTAAACTGCTATAGAGAGAAGCAACTAAGTGACCATCCTTGCAGTAGGAGTAAAAACCAACTCCACAACAAGAGAAATAACCATCTCCGTAGTAATAAGGTAAATAATTGTATCCTCATGTTGCTCATCCATCACCCCATTTGGGAAAAGCCCTTTGCAATAAGATGAGCAAAGTGTCCATGATTTACTATCCTTCGAGCCAGTTCATGTGAATGTGTGGCATGTTCTATCATCTCACCATGTGCCTCCAGTGCATCCTAGAGAGTGAAGTTTCCCTCCACAACTAACTGTGTATCTGAATGAGGAAGTTCATCCTCAAGAAGTTCATTCTCCCAAGGCATTTCGGCTTCCTGCACATTTTGTATAGTGGATATTCCCTCCACAACATGTGCAAGTTCGCCAAAGTAGGGTCAACAAGCCTATAAGGAATGGCATCCTCCAACACATCCTAAATGGTGGAGTCTCTCTCCACACACGATTTTGAGTTGACTATATTGGCCACCTTGCCCAATCCCTAGGGCAATCACCCATCTTTGTTTCACATCTGACAAAAGACACTTCTCCCCAGAGAAATTTATAGCAATATAGGGATTCTCTATTAATTGGCAAATAAATCTGATTTATTTGCCAATTAATAGAGAATCCCTATATTGCTATAAATTTCTCAGGGGAGAAGTGTCATACTTTCGCTTTCAACAATCCTTTTTAAAAAGCCCAACCTTATGACAATAATGGCAGGTTATCTAGTATCTGTAAGATTCGCCGAAGTATCGTTTTTACTTCCCCTTTGACAGGGCAGTCAATGCACTCTCTAACTGTCCAAAACTACACTCAAATGTTTGGTTTTGTCTCCCTTGTCAAAAGTCAATGTCTGACTTTCTGCCATTAAATGTAAGGCTTCCACAAATGACTCATCTAAGGACGGCAAACTATTCAACACCAAAGCCACTAAATTGTTTTAATCCACCTTTTGTTAATAGAGGTGAGCTGGTCTCATAAACCTTTCATCAGAAGTAGGTGTTCTGACAGGAACCCATCTTCTTACATTCCTACTAGAAACAACGAATTCTTTAAGTATAACACCCAACTCTTCTATGAAATCATGTATTTTTCCTTCAAATTGGTTCGTAAATCACCCGCCATAGTGACATTTCAAACCTCAAGTATCAAATCATCAAATACTGACAACTTTAGTAGCAACATGGCCTCCTTACAACGTTTGTCATAATCCGCAAAATTTGCAATTGGCCTTCCTTCTGCAAAGCATTATTTTATCACAATCCTGATATTCAACAATAATTAGAATCTTATGACTCTAGATGTTATAGTTTTCACCTGTCAGTTTTTGTGCCTCCGGGAAAACAAGGTTTTCGATGTCACACACCAATTTTCACTTTTAACCCGCAAATTAATGCAGCAAAATGAAAATAACAATCTATTATCTAACTCCTAACTTCCGACATGGAAATTAATACTATAGAATAATTTTGTAGCCTTATTTTACTCGGAAAATAAATGCAACAGGGAAAAAAATACATTTTTGGATTCCGATTTTGACCCAAGGTAAGGACTTTTTACAGTCAACTATCACAACAAATGAAAAATAGTCTCTTGGAAATACCTCTCAATAATTGTGACACAAATCCCTCTTAAAATCGCAACAGAAATATTATTAAAAATCGTGATAGAAATACTATTAAAAATCACAAAAAAAATCCTTTAAATAAGTTTGACTCCTCAAAATCCTTCAAAAATGTCTACCTTTTGCTCTCATTTTGGCTTTTTGATGTGCCCTCGATGCTCTTTCCAAGAACATGTTCTATAATCTCAATTTCACAGTTTTTCATTTGTCGTGCCCTAGCGAATGCATTTTGAAGCTTTTTCCGTCGCTTCTGCCTCAAAATTTATTACTCGTGCATTTATATCGGACTATGCACTAACGAACTGTATTTGCACATAATTGTGACTTGTTTTGGAGGTTGTATTCACAATTTTTGTGTTTCTAACATGCCCCAAACGTCCTCTTCAACTCTAGTTCGTGCCCTAATGCAGGGCTTGCTCCAACTCGCAAATATTCTATCAAATCAAAATTATTGCTCCTTCCATGAGCTTTCTCAAATTTTGAGACCCTTCCAACACTAATGGCTCCAATACAAATGCTAGAAGATGTGAACATAGAAGGAACGAAGAGAAATTGGGATGCACACTTTGTAGATTTTGTGTTCGTTATTTTATGATGCAAGACTCAAGAGATAGTTACAAAATGATTGATGAGGTTACAACCAAACATTACTTAATACATAACTAATAGTTCACTAGGAGTTAATTAATATATTAAAAATATATTTTAATAATATGCACTTGTTCCCACATATCACTATTGGAAGCATTATTTAATTGGGAAAGAAATTATTGTTCAAACATGTTACCAAACACTCCAATAATTACAAGCACACTTTAAATTGTAGCAAAAAAGACACTACAAATGGATGGGTTGATTGCAACAATTTCATTTGGATATCAAATATAAAAGAGATATGACTAACAAGTTGGCTAATACGGTTTAGAAAACAAAACAAAGAAAGAAATTATATCAAGGTCCATAAATGACCAAAGTAGGTCAATGGGACTTAAGGATACAACAATCAACAATAGAAAGTTCTATGAATAATTCTAGAAGTGAACTAAAGAAATAAAGTACGATAGACAAAATAGAGCCGTGTGCTACTAACACAATTGGCAAAAAAACCAATACAAATAACTACGAAGGGCAAACACGGGCCCCAAAAGCATGTGCCAAAGAAGATTGGAGGCACATCTCGTCGAATGTCTTTGTCTATACCTAAAGAGTCGTCGTCCAAGCCATTATTGGTCATTGTGAAAGATCTAATAATGCTCATCAAGGAGTATACCGGGTCGGAGGAGCCATGTTGGGGTAGCCTAGGAGGAAGTAAGATACTTCCTCTACAATCACCCCTAACATCTAAGGCCAGTGTAACTCTCGTATTAGAAAAGAAACTCATAACATTTGTTTACCCATGTGGTTTGGGGGGCAACTAGCATGTAATAGATCTGTGTCACCAAAGAGGGGTCGAGCCACGCCAATAGGAAGGAGCAAAGCCACGATGTCATGAGATAGCACACTTGGAGATTTGAGTATCCTGAGAAGTAATGATGTGTTGAGGGAAGTATCGCCTAATTAATCCATCGATTTTGATGTATGATGTACCAGTGTCCAAAGGACACTTAGTGCTACCAATCACCTGGATGGGCTAGACGAAGGAGGTGATCAACATGGGAGTTCTGAGTCTCTAGGCTCCTCCTATAGTAATATGCATTGGAGGGTGATAGCATCGCGAAGGTAAAGAGCCAGGCACCATTGGTTTGTATATCTAAAGAAGGTAGCTAGAGTGTTGTCTAAGTCCCTATAGAGGCAGTGATATCTTCCCCAGATCTTATAATAAATAGGTCATCTAAAAATGAAGTGGTCCTTGGTCACCACCACCTGGAGGGAGCAAAGACGACAAATCCGTTTAGACTGCCTTGGGTTTCAGCTTTGAGCACATCAACTCATCTTGAGCTATTTCGAATGGGGCATATGATGAGGAGTATCAGCCCCTTGCATCACCAAAAAAGTGCAGATTTTGAGCACAAAGTTGAAAGAAGAGTATCATCTTTGTCATGATTTGTTCTTGAAGTTGAGGAAATTTTGTGTTCCAGGGAATGGAAGAGTTCAGCTAATGAAAGGCTTGACTTCAAAATTTTATGATCACTTTGTGTAGCAAAGACTTTTGCACATTTGTAGAAGTGTGTGTGTTAACCAAAAATACGACATGATGTTGCTAAATCATAAGGGGATGTGTCATGTGTAGCACAAGTAAGCCAAGCAATAGAAAGTTGGGGCTGCATATGCTACTACCAATTTGTTCCAAACAATTGGGAAAGCATTTCCATGGATTTAATAGGAGGTTTTCTCATGTTAAAGAAAGGGCATGATTATTTGTTTGACATTGTAGACCAATATAGCAGAATGTGTATACTTATTCCAAGAAATAAAACTCCCAAGGCCATGAAGGAATAGACTTATTTTTCACCAATGTGTGGGTGCACTTTGGCTTGCCTAGTTCCATTGTTTTAGAGAGAGATGTAAGGTTCTTGGACATATTTTGGACAACTTTGTGGAAGAGAATGGATACAAGGTTGAAGAAGTCGAGCTATTTCCATTCGCAGATAGATGGCCAAACTGATGTAGTCAACACAATGGCAGTAATAGGAAGCATCGTAAGACTTGAGATGAAAATTTGGTATACATTTAGCGCTCAAACAATAGGGCAGTTTATACTTCAACAACAAAAAAACATTTCAAAACATGTTTTAGGTAGTTACATTCTAATCCAGTTGATGTTGTGATGGGACAGCCAAAAGGAAACCAATAAGAACTTGATTTGAAAATAAAAAAGGTGGGAACGTTCATTGAAATAATAAGGCAAATTCATCTTTCAGTGTAAGGGAAGAGTTTCATTCTAAGCAAAAAGCAAGATGTGATCGGCATGGAACCAAACACAAGTTCTAGGTTAGGGACACCATATGGTTTTACTTAACCAAAGGAAGACTCCAAGGCCAAGCTAAGAAGCTGAAACAACTAAGGTATGGTCCATTCAAGATTTTTAAACAAGTGGGCACTAAAGCAATCAGATTAATCACACCTTCCTCCTTAGATGAAGAGATATTCAGTTGTGAAGGTTGAAAACTTATATCTTTTTGAGTCTTCTATGCTAGATGAAGAAGAAGGTCGATTATTACCTTCAATTGAAGGCTTTGCACCAAATGCTCAAGAAGAGTTGAACAAAGATGTGTTTTAGAAAAAGGTTGGCAAGTTGGATTGAAAGGCCAATTTCCAAGCAAGGCCAAGGGGTATTCCAAAGAAAAAGTGAGCAAATTGTTTCCTCACCTTATGAGTCCTTAAGCTTTTGGGGACCAAAAGCATCTCAATAGGGCATGTACGATCAAAATAGGATCATGGAATAATGTTGTATTCCAATTGGGTTGAAATAATCAGACTTATCTCATATTCTGTATGACTAACAAAATGTTTTGAGACATGTTTCCACTCACTCCATGATGTGGAATTGTACAAACAAAAAGTGCAAAGAACAATCAGGGGCAGCAAGTTCAAGGAAGGGTTAAAGATGATGCAAACACCTTGGAGCTCACAACATAGAGAAAACAGTGCGTAAATATTCGTCACCTCCAGAATATGCCACATTTTGCATATGTATTTGTCACCTCCCAAATATGTCACATTTTCTATGTGTATTCATCACTTACCGAATTTTCCTCATAAAACACAAAAAATATAACTTGAACCACCTGAAAAAAAATTAAAATGTTCCCCTTTTGTCCATTCATGGGAATAAGCCTTCAAAATCTTTGCGTGGCTCAGTTGCTTATATTTAAATATACCCCTTCCAATCATGTATTCAACATTTGAAGTTGTAGGATGTATGATTAGCTGAGTATTCAAATCATGTTGTTTGAGCAAGTTATATAAACAAGGCAAGCTTGTATAGCATTAGAGAAGAGCTGAAAATTTCCCACAGCGCCTTTGGACACTCAAATTCAGCAATTTGGCAAGTTATATAAGCAAGGCAATCTACCAATGTGTATACACATGTAATACAATGCAACGAAAGGGGAAAGAACCGTTATGGAAATTGAACTGTTATGTAACTCCATGTGTGAATCTTCACCTTCCGACCATTATGTGACTGGACTGAAAGATGTGCAGTATGCAAAGAGATACACTGGTATAACCGCAGCCTTGGGAGTGCCACGTGGTGTGGCACGGCAAAGCACGGAGTTGGCGCAAAACGGCATCACTGAGATCGAGGTAGCCATTATCAGCACCCCATAGTACCATGTAGTTTGATTTTTCCCTTTGTGGTTTGGCATGAAGGTGTGTTAGACCTTGCCAAAGCTAAGGATGTATGCCATAGAAAGGCACACACTCCACTGGCGCCATGGCTGACTTGATCAGATTGCAATGCACCATTGTAGGAGTGTGTGCAGCACTTGCTGAGATGAATAGATGCCTTGCGCCACTACCAAAGTGTATGTTGTTGTTAGAAGAGATGAACAGAGGAGTGATGAGAAACAGGAATACACACATTGTAGATTGTGTGTCTGACATTTTATCATGCAAGAGATAATTACAAAATGGCTAAGAAGTTTACAACCAATCTTTGGTTAACACATAACTAATCATGACTAATTAACAAACAATAAGCCTTATATTTTAATACCCCCTCTTAAGGCTTACACTACAAAAAGCAAAAACAAACATACTGAAAACAAATTAAAATAACAAAACCAAACAAGACCACACATTCTTTAGAAGCTCTCTTTGAAAGCTCCAACAAGTTGCCTCGTAACCTTCATAAAGGTGTAAATTCCAAACTGAATTCCCAAACTCATGAATTACGAACCTCCCAAATTATTGGACAACCATCTATATTGAGCGACATCCACAATGCTCCAACAAGTTGTCCATGACCCTCGTAAGGGTATAATTCCCAAGATCCACAAACTCTCCAACTAACTAGACAGCCATCTGTGCAGAGCTTCATCTACACTATATCCCTTCCCGTCTTCAAAGTGTGGGATTATTTAAAATACGTCTTCTTCATCAGCAAATTCTTCACCACTTTTAGCATCCGATGGATCTTCAATAATGGCAATACACTCTATCTTTATTTGATCTTCTATGATAGTTTCTTAAGTATATTGTACTCTCATGTTCAGGATCACCTTCTATGTCTCTTTTATGGTCATTCATCTCAAAGGAAAGCATGATGCCAATTTAATTCGCCGGTAGGCGTTCACCTTTGAAGATGCCCTTCCTGGAAAGTGTCAAATTCCGGCATCTCCATTGTTGTCTTAATTTTACAAGTTTCCGGATTTTAGATATTTAAGTAGAATAATGTAAGTTGCCTTGAATATTTTTTTTGTGATGCAATTTTTATACTGAACAGTGTTTGCAATTAATTCATTTGGTGAAACATGAATGCAGAAGTAAATATTTGCTTTCAGCCGCCTCCCTCAACCACCTTGCAGTGTAGCAGAGGCTGCATTTATAAATAAACCATTCGAGTATATGAAAAATGTGTGCGGGAGAGATGTTAATGGTAACAAAACACTTCAGGCACACTCAAATTCATCCAAAAGTTGTCTGATGCAGTTGAGATATGGGCTGGTAAAAGATAAACTGAAGAAGCCCTGTTTTCTGTATACACAACATGTTCCATTTTAGCAAAATGTGATTATGTATTTAAGATATGTAAAATAACAAACGAAATTATTTCGTTAGTCTTGTAAAATTGTTTTATTGGTTTTTATAAATATGAAATCCTGTTTCCATGGTGCAGTAAGGAACTGAAGCAGAGACTGCAAGCACTAATGGCAAGCTGATACCAACAAATACATGACTGAATTTGGCTTCTAAAATTTCTTGGATACGACAGAATTATGCATTCATGGTGAAAACCCATGTTTTCCTGGAGTTTGGAGAAAGGCCTGCTTCCAGCTTACTGTTTTTGGCTGCCCTGTTGTCCGCTGTCTCATCCGCCTGAGAAACAAAACAATCTTTATTCCTGCCTCTTCAATCATGAATAGGGTTATGCCATTTTAGATTACTCATAGTAGTCATTTCGAAATTTGAATCAACCATGTTTCATAGCCGAAAGAGGAACATTCTGCAAACATCGACAGTGTGGAAGTTTGGGCTGTGTGATCGAAACATGTGATCGAAACATGTGATAGACGCGGTGGATATGTGAAAAGTATAAACTCAAGGAGTTGTGAAGTTATGGAAAATGAAGAAATTGGCAATAAATGTTACAAGTTCAATTCCCTAGGTTGCAAGTGGAGTAGCATGCCCAGGAACTACGCCCCTGTTTATGTATCGGATGTTTTTGGGTACCTTCCTAAAATTCACATTGATCAATGCAAAGAAACAAAATACATGGGAAAAGTGTAGATTAATGATGAGGTAAAACATAAAATTTACCATTTTTGTGTGTATTTAATGATTCTAATAACTTTGTCTATGTCTTATATAAAAACATTTTCATTTTATTTTTTGAAAATTGGTAAATTAAAAAAACCAATATTTGAAAGTTACAGGCTAAATCTGAGGGAAAACGAAGGATTTAACTATTAACAAATGATTTTTTGATCCTAATAACTTTGTTTGAATTTTATATGAAAACTTGCCAATTTTTTCTTTCCAGAATTTGCCAAATTTGTAAATCTAATATCTGAAAATTCTATGCGAATTCCAGAAAATTACAAGTTTGTTTTATTATTTCAATTATGAAAAATTGTAAAAAAAAAACAAAAACTAATTATATGAGTTTGTTGAGTTTATTTATCGAGTAATGTTTTGTTACATCAAATGCAAGAAGCAGATATTCAACCCGATCATACCACCTTTGCGAACATACTCGCGGGCCATAGCAAAATAAGAAATTGCAGCAACATATGGGCATCTGTCAAGGCATAATAGGAAATCCTAACTCACTATATTGTTCTCTCCTCCCCAGCACACAAACACCAAACAATTTAAGATAACATACATTTCATTGCAAATTGTTATATTCTCCGGCGTAAATTGCAACTCATGTGCAATTGCTAGTTTAAACCACTCTGAACAGCAAATAAAGTGCAGTCATAAGACTGCGCTTATCTTGTTCGAAAATGTCTCTTTGAGCACCAAGGGAATCTTGAATAATACTTCAAATGAAAAACACCCAATACTATTTTTGCAAAAAAAATTAAGAATCCAATTCAAAATGGTACAGAACTAACAATAAAATACAAGATGGTAATAAAATATGAATGCCTTGAATATCTTAGGAAGTCTGTCTTCTCGCCCATGTAATTTGTGTGACTTCTTTGAGTGCGAAGGAATTCGAAGTTGTAACAACCCTCAACCTTTGTTAATTGTGTCTTCTAGAGCTTCAAAATTCAAATGTCCTTGATTCTATGCAAGATTGTGCCCTGCTTGTGACCTCGAACACGTCCTGGCATTTTTTACTACAATAGCAGCAACAATGGCAATGAGTGTATTTCCGTTGGAATTTTTTGTGACTGTGCCCTTGCGTCATTTTACTGTCCCCCTAGTGGACCTCCACTATGTGCCCTTGAACTCTACCACTATTTTAACAGTCACAATTTAACAAAGATTGCCCTATCGCAATTTGACAAAGATTTTAACAAAGATTACTTTCTCGCAATTTAATAAAGATTAATATCTCGATTTTTGGGTTTACCAGACATTATGTCAAATTTTCTTTGCACGATTGTATTCGTGTGCCCTAACAACCTCATGTCCTCCTCGAACTTCAATTCGTAGACCCCTACAACACCAAGGGCTCTAACACCAATATTAGAAGACGTGAACAGAGAAGGAATGAAGAGAAACATGAATACACACATTGCAAATTGTGTGTCTGTCATTTTATTATGAAAGAGAGTTACAAAATGGTTGAGAATGGTTGAGAAGGTTACAAACAATCTTTAGTTAGTATGCAAATAATGACTTAATAATAAATTATAAGCCTTATATTCTAATAGCTGCACCTATTGGAGATGGATGGATGATCTTGGAGGTACCTCGAACATGTGGGGAAGGTTTTGGGGTACCATAGTCCATTCAAGTGGAACTAAATGAACCAGAAGTTGTGAAGATGGGCTTGGCAATACCACAAGAACTATTATGCATAGAGTCTCCTTGATTATTTTCCCTTCCTTGTAAAGCAATAGTCCCAATTGCATTAAGTCTAAGATGCAGGTGCAAAACCTTGGCATCTAGTTGATACCTCGTGGGCCATTTAGCTTGTTGTGGGAGTTGACCTGCTCTAACGATCTATAAACATACACATAATAGTTTTGCATATCCATGGTTTCAAAAATCTGATTTGTCTTTGCTGATGGAGGTTGCAAATCAATAGGATATGACATTTTGAATGTTAAATATGCATGGTTGCATGGCACAACCTTCTTGGGAGTTGGCCCAAAATCACTCCAGTAATCTAATATCTCTTACTATCCAGTAATACAACAACATTGCAAGGATTGTCCTTGTATACACACTAGTGACTATGAAAGTACGAATGCCCCAGGAGTACATCACAAACATCAATTAGCATTACATCAAAAACTAACTCTTCTTTGAAAGGATAGATAAAATATGAGAAGCGGCATTGGAGAGTAACACATGTACCTTTGTTATTGCAAGACCTGAGCCATCCCAATTTGTAAGGTTATAGACAAGGCATGGTTCGAAGATTCAACCACTTGATGGTTGCTTCAAAGATGAGGTTCTTTATGCTACAATCATCGATCAAAAAATCTAGTGGCTGCGGTACTTGAGATCGCTATGCTGCTATGACTCAGATGAGCCTAGGTTTGCATAAAGGAAGGTATCTATGTAGGTTTGGACTGAGTAGCAATGTCCTTGTTGCAGTTGTTGCCACTGAATGTAGCGATCTTCAAAAACATCTTCAAGATAATATTCACCCTTGAAGGCTTCCAGGAATGTATCCCCAATTGATTCAAACTTTCCTTCTTTCTAGTCTTCCTCCAACTTGCCACAACTTCTTGATGTGAGGAGACTTTCAGAAGTGCAATCTTGAGTTCTCTTCATCAAAAAAGTCATTCATAGAAAACTATGAATCTAACTGATCTAACTAGTTGTCTAATGCATCTACATTATTTTTTCCTTCAAAGAAGGTGGTTTCTTTGGTGCAAACAATGTGTCCCACTTGCTCGTCTTAGACTTCCCAATGGTTTTTGCATAACGATAGGCTTCTCCCATCATCTTGACCTTGGCCAGCTTCAATTTGGACTGAATGAATGGTCACGGGCTGTTGTGGTAATTGAGAATGCTATGCTGCTACGACTTAAATGAACATAGCTTAACATAAAGGTCATGAAGGGCGGCAATGTAGGCTTGGACTAATTGTCATGTCCTTGCTACAGTTGTTACCACTGAATGTAGTGATCTTCATAAACATTTTCAAGATATTATTCACCTTTGAAGGCTTCCTAAAATGTGCCTGAGGTTGATTCGAACTTTCCTTCTTTTTGTTCTTGCTCCCAAAAAGAATGGTGTTGCTAGCACTTCTTGGCGGGTGAAGAGACTTTCAGAAGTGCAATCTTGATTCTCTTCATCAAAAAAGTCATTTGTAGAAAACTATAAATCTAACTAATTGATTGCATCCATATTAATTTTTCCTTCAAGACACAATTTCTAGATTTACATGAAACCTAGAGGAGCTCGATCACCAAAAGCTTTACTTGATGATGACGTCGATGTGAGCGCCCGTTCGAGGACTTCTGCAAACTAACTGAACAAGAATCTAGAACTTTTGAGATTTCATCATTGCGCATAACTCACCTTGCATATGATTGCCCTTTTCCATCTAAGCCTTGTTGAAGCGGCACGGGAGATAGTTTGATGGGTCATAAGGTTTGAAGTCGAGGCTAAGATACTCTAAACTTGTTTAATGTGTCAAACAAGACAATAAACCGCTCTAATACCACTGATTTGGGGCCCAAAAGGTGAGGTCATGGAAAACACCCTAAATTTGGATTTAGATGTGGTAAATGCATATGCAGAAGCTATTTAAAAATATGTAGAGACCTGAGAGAGAGAGAGAGAGAGAGAGATAATAGAACTAGAACAATAAATGTGTTAATTCATTTGTGTGTTTTCTAGATGGCATACTCTTGAGAATGATATATGGTTTTTATCTTCTACTTTGATTCCTATCGAAAGATACAAATTTGAATACATATATATTACAATAATGTGAAGGTAGAAAGAGCTATTATGGAAGTTGAACCATCATGGAACTCCATGTGTGACTCTTCACCTTCCAACTGTTATGTGGCTAGACTGCAAAATGTGTGGTATGCAGAGAGATACTCTGGCATAATGGAAGCCTTGGGGGTGCCACGTGGCGTAGCATGGAGTTAACATTGAACGGCACCATTGAGATGGAGGTAGTTGGTTGTCGACACCTCACGGTATCACATGGTGTGAGTTGTCCATCTTCGGTTTGGCATAGAAGTGTGTTACCCTACTGGAGTCAAGGATGTGTACTGCAGAAGGTATGGTGCAAGCTTAGGTGGCGACATGGCTGGTCTACACATATTGCATTGCGACACTGCAAAAGTGTGTTCAACATCTGCTAAAGATAGTTGTGTGCATTGCGCCAATGCTGGAGTGTTTGCAGCATCTACTGGAGATAGAGGGATAGCCTCTGAGGTACCATGAACCTGTGGGTGAGTTTCTTGTGTACCGCAGTCTATGGAGCTGCATGAACAGCCTTAACGGTACCTCAAGAACCGCTCTTGGTAGACTCTCCCAAATCACACAACCCCACTCTTCTAGAGTTTTCCCATGTTGCTTTTCTCCAAGGTAAATTCCTACAATGATTTTCTATTTGTGTTTGTTTCAATCCTTTTCTTTCTTAGTTCTATTCTATGGAATTATTTCACAATTTTCAGCATTTAAGGCATCCTAACTCTATTCTTTGAGCATAATTCTCGAGGGACAGCAATCAAATTTATTTATATCATGATTTGAGCATGTTAAGATTCATGTTGGTGAATTGGGAATCGAATATGTATTCTAAACAGGGATCAGTTCCTCCTCTCACATGGATTTTTATAATTTTACTTTGATTTTATGGCTAAAGCTTTACCTATTTTAGGTTCTCCTTATTTGTTTACATTATTAGTTGATTTCTTAATTCCTGGAACGATTTTTTACCCTAGTACTTTGCTGCTGTAACTTGACGTATTTTCGAGTCCCACTGACCTACTTTGGTAATTCATGGGCATTAATATAATCTTTTTATCTCTTTCTTTTTGGCTTCTCATAGAATGAGGATTGTACCACTTTAGTTATTTTGCATCCACTGTGACTCTGAAACAAGTTCCCTATCATGTCTTTAAATCAGTGTTACCTAAGACTCCGGGACACAGGGACACAGGGACGAAGTTTTCAGGACGGGAAAAAATTTCCAAAATTTCAGGACGGCAGGGGGACGGATATCAAAATAATATATAAAATTATAAATATTAAAAATACACAAATAAATTTTAGTAATTTTATGAATAGCAATTCATATTCATATATGAGTCCACCATGTGCATATAGTCCACGTCCAGACGTCCATATTAAAAACTCAGTAGCATACATATAGCCATACTATAACGTCCATATAACTTTTAATATTAATATGTATGCAGCTGGTTTTCATAGTATGTTGTGACAGTCCACCATGTGCATT
Organism: Taxus chinensis; assembly: GCA_019776745.2. Classification (NCBI taxonomy): domain Eukaryota; kingdom Viridiplantae; phylum Streptophyta; class Pinopsida; order Cupressales; family Taxaceae; genus Taxus; species Taxus chinensis. The sequence goes on from CM034154.1 coordinate 706,562,983, forward strand.
TGTGCTCAAAAACTTTTGTATCCATATATCACTCTTGATTTTAATGTCCTTGTAATACAATATAGTCGGGTTATGATTAACCAGTTACCATTTTTAAGGAGAAAACAACAAAGATTAATTAAAAATAAATTATAAAAATTAAAAAAAAAACCAAAAGTCCCCGAAACATCCACTAAAATTAAGGGACGTCCTCCTTTTTTCCCGCCCTTTCAAAAAAGTGGGGTTGGGGGGGGGGGGGGGGGGGGGGTTTCCCCCGTCCCTAGGATGTTCGGGACATCTGGTTTTCAGGTGGGGCGCATCCACGTATAACACTGCTTTAAATAGATGGCATAATTGTATCAAACTTACGCCACCACATAGCGCCCTAGTCATCAGATTCTTGGGTTTTCCCATCATACTTTTGCATATGCTATCATATAAGGTTGCCATTATATAATCTATATGCCACATGTATGTATCATGTTATGCTTTATATTATCTTAGTTTATAGCCAATCCTAGATAGTTAATTGCCTTGCATCTTCCAATTATATTAGTTTTACCAATTACATTTGCATCAAATGACTATGCTTCCCGCTCAAGAATGTGGCAACCTTAAGATTTGGCACACAAACATGGTAAGAAAAGAGCTCCAGCTGTATAGACAACAAAATTGTCCTAATCATATCAATTAACGACATGTGTTTCTATTAATCACTTAAACAACATTTAAAATTTTATAAAATGATTATTTCTAGTCATTTGTTGCAGTCATTTTGTAATCATTAAATTTTTCTTAGCAGAATTAAAGGTCATTCAGAATCTCTATATTGGAAGGTTATTACCAATTATATTTGCATCAAATGAATATGCTCCCATGGTTGTATATGGCTAAATTGTATACACCGTATTTCTAACATGACGTGTGAGGCCATCAAAACACTAATTACCTTGTAATTTTTCCAGCAAATCCTACCTATCTAGGTACTGCCCCGTAGGCCCCAGTACCAATATGATTCTATGATCAATATTGGTCCAATTAACTCTCGGGTGTGTCTTGGATTCACCTAATATCCCAGGGCCTACCCACAACATACCCAACTGTCAGAAAGATTTTATAAAAAAATATAAAAAAATGAAGTAACTTAATCAGCATTCGTGTCTAAAACCCCTGCCCCTCCCCCCAATTAACTCAACCTCCTAAAATCCCTGGAACACACTAAACAAAAACAGAAATTGCAAAATCACCTCTCATTTCACTCACTCTTCTAACATGATTGGGGTTGAAACTACTACAACGTACTCTTCCAACTTCACTTCTACGACATTTTTACGCGACAGTGAGTGTAATTTTGCTGTCAAGGTAATTGAAGAGCTTGCAGCAAGGAAATTCCTTTCTTTGAAGGTAAAATTTAGTTTGTTTGTTTTTTAAATTAATTTTATTTCCATATGGGTCTCTCTTCTTTTTTTTAACTTTTTATCGCAAAATATAGAAGCCTTCCGGAGTTTGTTTTTTCTTGTTTTGTTTTAATTTTGTGTTTGTTTTACAACTTGCAGCCACAGGTATTTTTCTACAATGGCAGCAATCTCTCGCACAGTAGATCAAGGAGCAAGACCCACAAGTTTCTTCTAGGAGAATCCAAAAAATTCCTACATTGGAGATTTCTAATCTTAGAGGCTAGAGCTATTGGAATGGCTTACCTTGTTGTATTCAGCTAATCTGTATATATTGTATCTCTAACATAAAGTGTGAGACCATCAACAAACTAATTACTTTGTATTTTTTCCAGGTACTGCCCCGTAGGCCATGTACCAATACGATTATAGGATCAATGTTGATCCAAGTAATCCTCAGGCGCGTCTTAGATTCACCTAATAATATCCCAGGGCCTGCCCATAGTGTACCCAACTGGCAAAAAAACAGTCCTAACAAAAGAAAACAAATGAGAAAACAAAATTTTAAAATATAAAAACATTAAAAAACAACTAACTCAATCACTAACCCACTCATATCTTAAACCTCCACCCTCCCTCCCCCAACTAACTCGGCCTCCTAAAAACCCTAGCGCACACTAAACAAAAACAGAAATTGCAAACTTGCCTCTCATTTCACTGTTCTTACATGCTTGGGGCTCAAACCACAACAAGGGTACCCTTCCAGCTTCACTTCTACGACATTTGCTATGTTTTTCCTATACAGCAAGTGAAATTTTGCTGCCAAGGGAATCGAAGAGCTCGCAGCAAGGAAATTCCGGTTTTTGAAGGCAGGTTTTATTTTTAGAAGTTGTTTAAATTTTACTATCATATGGGGCTTTTTTTGTTTTACATTTTTATCACAAAATATAGCAGACCTCTAGGGTTTGTTGTTTTTTGGCTTATTTTGATTTTTTTCATTCTGTTTTAAAACATGCAGCCACAGGTATTTTTCTACAATGGCATAAATCTCTTGCATTGTGGGCCAAGGGACAAGACCTACCTTTCAAAAGATAACTTTCATCAGCTCTCTGGAGACATATATGATACAACGATGTTAGAGCAAGTTATGGGTGGAGGTGGTTATATTTGAAAATGCTAACAAGGCAACACCAAATCGAATAGCTCATATAAGCGGGTTAAAACCCATTTTTGTGGTACTGGCATTGGACTTGAAGCAAGTTATTGATGGAGATGGTTATATTTAAAGATGCAACCAAGGCAACACCAAATACGATAGCCCATATAATTGGGTTTAAACCCATTTTTGCAGTATTTTTGGCATTGGACTTAACACTTATGTCCGGACAAGTGGTAATGGGTTGCCTAAATCTCAAATTCTGCAATATATAAATGAGCAAGAGGACACAAACGCAGCATCTGCAAGAGCTCAATCACAAACCCATCATTTTTCAAAGAAACCCCCGAGTAAGCCATCTAAAACGCCAAGTGTTAGCCCAATCATGGCCTCCTCGCATACCTTTTTGTGGATAGCGTCGTCTTTAGCAGAAGATACTCCACACTTGCGTAAAAGAACATAAGATGTGGAACTGTTGGAAATAGATTTGAATAATGAATTGAGGGATCTTGCTGACAAACTCATTGGGGGAGGTATTTACGTGAATGGGTGAGAAATGGGGGCATCAATTCAGCCCAAAAGGATAAACAAAGTCCTCATTACAAGACAGCACAAACCACATTTTTGGCTAAGGAACAATCGAATGTAGAGAATGTCTTGCAATAATGCAGCCTAAAAGAGAATCTTGGCATGATGGAAATATTTTAAAGATATGCCCTTAATAAATGTAATTGTGGTGTACCCTAAAGGAGTCATGTTTTCAAAGGCAGTCGATTGTGATGGGCGGGTGAAGGATGCATAATTAATTGCCAACGTCCTCATAGCCATATAGACAATGCAAAAAATTGCAGAACTGCAAGATTGTTATGGAGACAGGATATGGGCATATATTTTGGACACTTTGTGTCGTCCATTCACTTAACTTGATGTTGCAAAAGTTGGGCAAAATCTCGTGGATTCAAAAGATTTGTGGATGCCAACAAGATTCAAATGTTCTTGGCTGATTATCACAAGTTGTGGCCCATCTTCATATCATTCTCAAAGTAGGAGTTGTTGAAGGTAAGGAAAATCGATTTTTATTTTTTAACATTTACTTTAATAATTTTAATTTATATTATCTATTTTGTTTTTTAAAACTAAATTTTAAAAAACTGTGTGGATGATGATGTTGAATTTTTGCTATTTTTACAATTTTATATTTTTATTATTTTAATATTAAATTTAATTGAAAAAATATTAGTTTTAGGTGCTAAGACAAGATTTGCCACACACCATCATCTTCATACAACTTATGAAAGTGAAAGAAGTATCGAGCAACATAGTAATCAGCAACCTTAGGAGTGGGTTGAGGTAGTCAAACAAAGAGAGTGCCCAAAAAGTGAAAGGGTTGATATTAAATCAAAATGATGATCTGTGCATTGATATGTATTGCTTGCTTAGTTTTACTAAGCCCGTCATTAGTATACTCTAGTTTGTTGATAAGAACATGCCACGCTTGGATGAAATTTATGATGGCATTGACTCCATGCTTCAAAAAAATGAAGGATGGCAGTCACAAAAGAGCAAGAATCCTTTAGAAAAGAAGTTTAGAATGAAGTGGCAATAGTTATCATAGAGCTAAGGAAGAAAATGACCACTCCACTATATCTTCTTGCTTTTGCCTCAACTCCTAAATACTACAACCACGGGTTTATTTTTTTGACCTAAAGAGAGGGCACCAGATCGGGATTGTGTGTTAGAAAATGTGCACAAAGAAGAAATGAAGATAAACTGGATTGCACACATTATCATTGTGTGTCCATCATTTTATTACGAGAGAGATGGTTATAACGGTTGACGTGGTTACAACTGTTTATTAGTTAATACCTAACTAATATTAACCAACTTCTAAATTATAAGTTGTATATTTCAAATTTGTACGGATGTACCCAAGCCATACTAAACCTGGGGTCTGAAAAAAACCGACTACTCACACCCCGGTAACTTAAGGAATACCATAGTAAAGCATCTAACACTGCATCTATTGCTGAAGTCTTTCACGGATCTTGTCTGACCCATATTAACCTGTCAGTGGAAATTGGCAGGTTTGCATCTTCAGCAGATGGTAAAGTTTTTAAATCAGTCCTTTCCTTAACTCTTCCCAAGATGCTCTACGAGCACATTTTATGTTGTCTAGACAAGGCTGCACGCTATTCTGCCATTATCTGGCCATTCCTTCTGATAAAAATAAGGATAAATAGATTCAATTGATTCTCCTCTACTATACATGATTAAAATAAATAAATCTCTATTTAAAATATCGAAGACTTGAGGTGGTATAGTTACAGTTTTTTTTTAACCATAGCATGTGTGTGTGTTAAATATCAAAGCCATGAACGTAACAACACTAACCACCATATTCTAGAGTGTCTTCCCTTGTATTCTTCCATTATTCATTTCAACAGTATCAACAGTTAAATTGTTAAGTTCTTTTGTTAAAATATCAACTATATCATATATGTTGTAATTTCCTTACCGGAGCAATCAATTCAGCCACATCTATGTCAATGAAGCAATTTAAGATTGTATTCTGCTTCTATTTCTATAGGATTCTTTCTAGAGTTTTTTCAATAGTTTCTATCTTACATTGCCAAACGCTTTTTCGTGGACAATCTACAATGTAAGAAGAGGTGCAGGTTATTGAGACCAAACTTGAATATCATTGTTATTGCTAAGCTCTTGTAATCTCCAAAGATGAGAAATAAAAATACAAATACATTTTAATTATTATTAGTGTCACTCATCCTGATTTCATGACCTAGGGTAATGTAGCAACCTTTTCCCTTATACTTGGTTCCGAGTGCATATTTAAAAATGGATGAGATAATCCATCAAACCTTCAATGGTAAGTTACAAAGAATCTATCTTACACTCAACAATGCATTTTCGCCATCTAAGTTACAAAAAATCTAGCTTACACTCACCAATGCATTTTCGCCAAAGGCGCTTGACCATGGCTAGTGCTAACTACTCAATATCCAACAGTTTAGACGACTTCTCCCTCTTCACTTCATTTAAATTTTCTCAGTCATCATCCATATCCTTATTCCCCATGCAAGCCCAAGCACTTCTCTTTATGACCCCATACATGCATTGATACACAAATATATTTCCAAATTACTATAATATTGGTATCGGTGCGTGGAATGCCAACTTTCCTAGAACCTTGGTTTGAAATGGTGTGGAAACATCCGTGCATAAAAGGTCCAAAATCACATACAAAAAGACACGTAATTTTCGTAGGTTTATAAATTGCAATTTAATGTTCAAAACACATTGCACTGTCATGGTCAAGAACTAGTAAAACAAATCATCATATTCCTCCATATGAAAGATTGCAAAAGAATCAACTTCAACTTGCAGGCTTCTACATTCTCCTTGTTGCAATGAAAGATTGCCATAGGTTAACAGTTGTGAGGTGGCTGCCACACTCTCCTTACTGCAACGAAATATAGCAGCAGTAGAGAGCCTTGAAGTAATTGCAGCTACAGTAATGAGCTAGGCTGTAGGAATGAAATGAGTTTTATTTTGCTTTTTCTTATGCGATTGTTATAGGGTTTAGCGGGGATCGATTAGGTTCAAGGAAGGGGTTAGGGGAAAGGTTAGTTAGGATTATTGTTTTTTTGTGTTTTTATTTTATGTTTGACCCACATGGGTCTGTGGATCCATCCCAGAAATGCCAGGCTGTTGCCAGAAATGACCAAGGAAACGCCCATGCCGTTTCCAGGAACAGCCTGTTGTTTTCGGTGTTTTCTAAACGAAATTCTGAGGATTGTGACTAGGACCAAGACCCAAAACATTTCAAACCTTCTAATGAAGGGCTACCTGGCAATTCCTATTACAGAGAAATATATAGACACCCACATACACACAAGATGCAAATTTCTAGAAAGAAAGAAGCATATGAGGCCCATAATTTAGTAAATAGAGGCAACTCTTATTTTGAACTCATCATATGGGCATCTGCAGAGCACCACAATATCAGAATAACATATCAAAAGGCTCACCTCGAAGGGCATAATGGTCCAACACCGTCGTAGTCTTAAGGATTTCATAAGGTCTGTCCAAAAGTTAAGGACCCTCATCGGACCCACAAGAGTCACATTAAACCCCTTATGCCATCTGAGTAAACGTATAGCTACATTCTCACCTACTTTGTACCCACAACTTTCATGGCTATTGTCCTAAAGGTTCTAAGGTTTCTATACAACCGATCTATCATGTATCATAATACACAATCTCATTATAATCTATCATGATCCGTCATAATTAAAAATAGACAAGGGCTTGACAACGTCATACATCAGCAAACAACATTACATAAAAAATCATTAACTTTGTTGTCAATTGCACCTTGGTTCACTACTGAGATTAACAAAATATCAAGCCAGCCACCACAATTACATTATAACAATGATCTATGTCACCCAAATGGTATAAAACAAAAGGTTAATAAAAGGTAACTCCCTCCCGTCTGTACATTTCATGATGACTATCTATGCCTATCTGGTGACTATTACATCGAACTATATAACTGCTTGTTGAACTATTCCAATAAACAACTTATCCAATGTCACTGTTGATAACCAACAAGTGTGACCGCAACTAACTACTAGGAACTTGTTGAAACATGCCATCATGCACAAATTTTAAGCGGAACTTAGATTTGACAGCATTTTGAAAAGATTTTCGAGAATATGTTAGTGGACATTCAAGGTGGTTGAACCCAGATTAAATCTTGTGAAACTTTGATGTTAAAAATAAACTTTTTTCATTGTTAAATTTCGCATTGAGTTTCTCCTCAAAATTTTCTGTTTCACTAAAATCATTTTTTTGAAAAGTTGTCTTTATTCATTTTAAGTTCTATATTGAACATTGTGTATGGAAACAATTAAATTCAGCAGAACTGCAACAAAGACATTCCAATAGCATAAAATTAATGAACCTAAATAATGCCAATGTCACAATAAAATTAGTCTACTCTAACAACAGTGCAGAGCATCTCTCATTTCTTGCCATTCCAAATAATCTGCCAACCACACCCAAGGCACCTTCTTGTACATATCTATGATTTAATCAAATAAAAAACAAAACATTGCATGGTAAAATAATAAAACCAGAGATATTGTAATTCATTTGGGACAAATTCCCAATGGAGATATTACATATAAATAGCTCAATGAACTCCTATAAGTAAGGAGTAAAGGTTAATCTCTAAGTCCTCTCAATATCCCAAATATCTCTAAACTATGAGTTGTGCATTACAACTGTTTTGCACACTCATATATTATTTTATAATTATTAAAAACCTATTACTACCAAATAACCCAAACCACTCCAAAGTGTTCACATTATGAACAATATTTCTGTAACAGTCACCCCCTTAGTGTGAACATGGGGAAAGCTATTTCCTGTACCCGCTCATGATCTACAAAGAAATGAAGGTTTTCAATGAGTACCAACAACTCAAACAATATGAGGTTTTCAAAGAGAACCTCCAACTCAGAAAATGGTTTTTTAGTGGAACCAACCACTACATAGCAGCGTACATTATTTTCCTCACATCATTGTTTCTAACTTAGAGGGATTACAAAACAAAAATTATGCTCACGCAGGAGCTTTGAACAGGAATATTACTTTTGTTCATTATTACAGCGGAAAGCAAACACACCACACAACTGAAACAAAAGGTCACCAATACAATGAAGCAATCTTTTTGTTGGTGAATAACAAGAGATGCCAATTTGCCTCCATCCTCCTATGCCTCCATCCAACATCAAGCACTACTTAGTATAGGTAGTCATCTTCATCCTCGTTCTGTTCAGATTCATCTTGTTCTTCATTCTCTGACTCTTCTTTAACAGCTGTATTAGCTTCATCCATTTTTAGCTTTCCTTTTGTGATGTCCTTGGCACGAGTAATACAAAAAGAAGATTTATGTCCTTTTTTCTTACAATAAAAGCATTCTAATTCCTCTTTGTTTTTGAAAAAATTAGTATGCTTCCTTTTAATATAAAGAGTAGTTTCTTCCTCAATATCTTCTTTTGTTCTTTTTTCTTCAACTAGTAATGCAGAAATCATACCTTCAAGTGAATGAGAAGGCATTTGACCAAGAGTAAAAACTACATTACAGTATTTTGGAGGTAAACTATTTAATAAAATAGCTTTTGCATCTTCTTCATCTACCTGAGCACTTACTTCTGTCAGTTGTCTTAGAAGAGATCTAAGATCGTTAATATGACTTGACATAGTTGCACCCTCATTCATTCTCAACTTGAATAACTGCAACTTAAGTGAGAATTTAGCATTCACAGCCTTTGCACCAAATGTCTTACTTAGCAAATCCCATATATCTTTAGACTTTTTTTCTAAGTCTATATAATGCAACTCAGTATCTGATAAAGCAAGCCCAATAATAGATTTTGCTTTGTCATACCTGGTTTGCCATTCAAGCAATTTTGCAGCATCTGTTGGTTCTGGTTCTTTTCCACTCACAATTCCCCAAAGGTTCTTGTTCATTAATTGCATTTGTATTTTCACCTTCCATGTGTGAAAAATTTAATCCATTAAATTTATCTAATGGAATTTCCATAATAGGTGTCGAACTCAATTGAAAATGCACCCTTACAATAAACTTTAAACACTTAAAAGTAAAATTTTCTGACATATTTGCCAAAAAAAGGAAAAAAAAAATCTAGCAATAGAAAACACAGGATCAATGTGTAGAGATCGAAAAAATACACATTTTTTTAAAAATGGCACATTAATCTGAGTTACCAACTGAAAGTTATGACAATTTTAAGTTATAACTCCAACATCTTCCCGGACCCTTTCCAAATTTGGCAAATTTTTTTCTGTGCTATTTTTTCTTCTGCGTCCAAAAAAGGAAAGAAACACAATACCTCTGTTACTGCGGATCCAGATATTGAAAGAAGTCGCGTCGCAGCCAAGTATGGATTCGCCTGAATGAAGCCTCACCATTGTTGGTAGACAAACACGTAGGTCACAAATTTGACTCCAATGAAACACGCAGGTCACAGATTTGACTCCAATGGAACGGAATCAGAATCGGACCAAAGCCGGACTGGTTTAAAACTCATGAACCGGTTTACTAAAAAATACATAAAATATTACAATTTTAATGAAAACAAGAAATTTTAAAGATTCCAAACAATGATTACAAACAATTAGAGATAAAATATGCAAATCTTGCTCATGCATATACCATGTAACGGTAAATATAGCAAAATGGCACCAAGTGCACTACATATCCGAAACAAAATACACAAACAATGAGGCTCTAAATGGCCTATAGAGTCCAAAAAACAATATGCTACAAGCTACTACATGTTTGATATAAATCATCAAAGTCAACGCCACCGCTAAGAATGGAATCCTTGTCCTCATCAATGTCATCATGTTCCTTTGGCTCAAACACATTGAACTCCTCAGGGACATCTACAGTAGTTGTAGTAGCACAGCTAGTGTTTGCCATGTCTGGTGCTACTAGTGGTTCATCATCCAACGCCATCCAACCCAAGTCATCGGGATCGAACTCTGTTGGTGACTCTCCTCTATCCATTTTAAGGTTGGATCAATATCATCCAAGACAATGGGATCTGTTTTAGGTATCCTATATAGTAATTGGTTGCGCCTTAGCCACAAGTTGTATTGCATGAAGACGATATCATTTAATAGTTGTCCCAAATGGGGTCTATATAACATCATTTAGAGTTAGGGTTAGAAAAAACAACTTAAAAGCTAAAATTGGAAAAAAAAAGTTTTAAGGCAAAACCTGTCCCTCAACTAGTTCAGACTGGACCAGTACAGAACCGGCCAGTTTGACCGGTTCAGTGCAGAACCAGAAGGTTCAGTACTGAACTGATACTGAATCGGCCGGTTCCATACGAAATCGGTCATTGGTTCAGTTTTCTAACGGTTTGTAATTGTTTTAATGAACCAATTGAATCGAACCGAAACCGGAATGATTTTTAAAACACTGCCAAGCTACATCTTATTAATGAAATCACAAACAAAGGGGCTCAAATTTGTGATTGGCTTAGTTGGAAAGTTGGAGATAACTTCTCAAAAGTGTTTTCCAAAGCAGTAAGCATTAATCATTCCCTTAAGTGAATTGAAGCCATTAAAACTTCACAACCACGGGTTTATTCCCTTCCTAAGATTTCTAGTAAATTGTATCTCATTATGAAATGGTGTTTCGATGCTTTACATTTTTGTCGATAGATTATGTGCACAGGTGCATGATTGAACAGATAGGAGAAGACACGGATATGTGATGCTGTTGAAAGACACCTAAAGAATAATAACCTTTCAATACAAAATAATAATGAAATGAATTGAATTGCTTCCTTAAATAGGTGGAAGTGGAAGGATTGCCTATATATACACCCTAAGTCACAAGGTTCGAGTTCGCATTCATGTTCGATGAGGATAAAGTTTGGTTCAAGTTCGCAAAGCAATAAAGTTCGAGAAAAAATGTCTTTTAAGTTCTAAACAATTTTTGTATCATTTTTATTTTGTGAAAAAAAATCATAAAGGAACCATATGGAAGGCATATCTAAATATGAGCGAAAAGGATGGTCAAGTTAGCATAAAGGAACCATATAGAAGGCATATCCCCTCTAAAGAGGGAATCTCATGGAAAGTTTATTAAAATGTTGATGATGATGCCCAAAGCTGAAGCTTCTTGTGAACCGGAACAATAAGCGATCACTCTAAGCTAATTATGAACACAAGCTCTAAAGCTACATAACCCACATTATCATGCCAAAGATCAAAATCTGAGTACAAAGAAGTCATCTGCGTGATATGCCACAGGACCCTTGATCCAACAGCCCTGAAAAGTATCACTTGGCTAAATAAAGTCTACCCTTTTCAAGTAAATAACCTCGAACAACCTCTTGAACACTACTTTTGAAGTGAAGATGAAATCAATGTAATAATGTTAATGACATATGATGACCATCATACACAAGATCACCTATTAAACAAATGGAGGACATGGTATCAACCTGAGTTCCATTGCAACCATGAACAACTTCATTATCTTCTAAAGAGTCTTCAATTGGCAAGTCATACTCAATATGATGTTCTGCCATAATGCGACCACACACACATCCAAGGCCACACTGTCAAAAGGAATAATGAAGAATCAATGGTGGAGGCCAAATGGCTCCACATGCGCCCTCCTTAATCTTCCCAATATGCATGTGATTACAATAGCCAAATCCATGATGGTCATCATATCTTAGAGAGCTTGTATGTGCTATGTTGAACATTGAGGCGAAGAGTGCCCCCCATGTCCTTCAAAGGATAATTGGGTCCCACAATGACCCTCCTCCATGAATGATCCAAAATGCTTAAAAGTGTTTCTTCTCATCCTTCTGACTTTTGAAGTGGAGCACTTTTTCACAAAATGTCCTACATTGCCATGATAGTAGCATGTCTTGTTCTTCTTCACCCTTTGCAACTGTGATGATAGTAGCAGGTCTTCTTCTTCTCCCTTTTTGCCACTAATGAGGTATCTCCAAAGACAGTGATTACCTTTTCCCAAGGAAATAGACCATTGGACCATCATGATGAGGATACATTGATAAGGACTTGTTGAACAATCTTCAAATTAGGCCACATCTTATTTGCAGAATCTTTCCCTTTCAAGGAAAAAATGATGTTTAGAAACTGCTAGAAGATGTGAACAGAGAAATAATGAAGAGGAAGTGGAATGCACACTTGGTAGATTGTGTGTAGGTCATTTTATTAAGCAAGATATATTTACAAAACAGTTGGGGAGGTTACAACCGAACATTAGTGAATACATGACTAATAGTGATTTAATCACGAAGGCAAGCCTTATATTCTAATACCCTCCCTTAAGGATAGAATGCAAAAACAAACACACTAACAGAAAATTAAAACAACAGAACCAATAGAACCATGCATTCTACAAAAGTTGTCTTTGAAAAGCGTTCTTGGACCAGGTACAACTCCATCAAGTTGCTTCGCAACCCTTGTAAGGATGTAGGTCCCGAGCTGAACTCTAGAGTTCCCGAACTCCACCAACCCAAACTCCCAAATTACATACCTCCCAAATTATTGGACAACCATCCATGTTAAGCTATATCCACAATGCTCCATCAAATTGTCTCATAACCCTCGTAAGGGTATAATTCCCAAGATCCACAAAATCCCAAACTAACTAGGCATCCATCCATGTTGAGCTTCATCTACACCAAATCCCTTCCTCTCTTCAAAATGTGGGGTTCTTAAATTAGATATTCTTTATTAGCGAATTCTTCACCACTTTCAACACCCGATGAATCTTCACAATGACTATATTAACTTCATTTGATTTCTCCTTGAGCTTTCCCTTGAGAACAACATTGGCTCGAATCCTACATTTCCACGCTATGTGACCTCTTTTCTTGTAGTAAGAACATTCAATTTCCCCTTTGTATGCATGATGTAACTAAAAATCAGAGAGCCCAAAACCAATAATGGACTTGGCTTTATCATCTCTACTCTACCAATCCACAAATTTATTGATATAGAGAGGTGGTTTCTCAATCTCATTTACCATTGCCCATAAATTCTTGTTCATCAATTGCATTGGGAATTTTACTTTCTAGGTGTGAAAATTGGGGCCAGAATATTTGTCTAATGAAATTTCCATTCTCAAAAAAAGAAATACCTCAAAAATCTATGCAACAATGCTGACCCGAAAATCAATGCAACAAAACAAAAGTATTGTATGAGTATTTTTACCCAAAAATCAATGCAAGTAAGTTTTAATGACTGAGTTCTGATGACTGAAATCAATTGTATTTTTTTGCCCTAGCACTTTGAAATGCCATCAAATTCGTCTAAAATTGCAGCAAAAATTGTGCCCTAACATTGCAGTCGTACCCTAAATCATGTTTTCACGTAAAAATACGAAATAAATAATAAATAAAATACTAGGAAAAAGACTTTGAAAGGTATTTCAGAAATTATGTCCCGTCGTGCCCAAGCATTTGTCCTTTTTCATAAATCGTGAATGACCTATTTCACATATGTTTGGACTGAAAATGTCCTCGTTTTTTAACTAAATATGCCTTTGAAGATGCGACTATATTTTTCCTCTCATGTGCCCTCGCCCAATCTCAAGATTCATGACTATATTTTTGCCCTAGAATGGCGTTTTTCTTGATTGGACTGTCAATTAGGCATTTTGCCTCGATTTTGGCGTGATCAATTGTTATCTCTTTTGTATTTGCAACTCATGACCTTTAAAACATCAATTTCGCAGTATTTGGTTTCCTTGTGTTTTAATGGTGCCCCATGCCCTCACGACTATATCTTTTGTTCCTCCTTCAAAAATGATTTCTTTTTTATCTTCATAGCCTTCTCCTCACTTGTCTGTACTAGATTTCACGAGCTTCCTCAAGCTACAAACTTTGTCGAGCACCAATGGCTTTAATACCAAGGTTAGAAGATGTGAACACAAAAATAAGGAAGAGGAAGCAGCATACACACTTCACAGATTGTGTTTCCATCTTTTTATAATGCAAGAGATAGTTACAAAATGGTCAAGGAGGTTACAACTGAACATAAGTTATTACATAAATAATAGTGACTTAATCATAAATTCAGGCCTTATATTCTAATAGAAACAATGGAATTCAACACAAACTCGATTGCCTAACCTTCACAATTATAGAATTTATCTTGCTGCTCTCAAGTGGGAGGGACTTTTTCATCCCCAATTACAATTTGCCACAAACCCCTGGTCCTCAGAATGATCTCAATGGATGACTTCCATGCATGAAGATTGTGGCTAAACAAGACTAGGACACCTAGAATTCTCTACATCTTCACCACTACTAAGATCACTACAAAAGTTTGAAAATATTGAAAAGAACAGTACCACTACAAAGAGGTCAAACAATTCTTTCCTAATGGTTTCAAAACAGGCTCAGACAAAGTTAGCATGAAATAGTTAGTGGCCATTTGAAGTTTGAAAATAAATCCCCCAAAGCGTGCAAAATTAAAATTAAAAAATACACCAAAAAATCAAATTTAGATTTTGTCAATAAGTCACCTAATTGCACTAAATATCACTTCCAAATTTGTTAACTAAGCAAAAATCCCCCTCACTGACTGCGCACTCATTGGGCGCCATCTAGACTTCTCTGATTATGTGCCTACCATCATTGTTTGATTCGTTGGAAATTTTGACAAGGAAAAAATGTATAAATATTAAAAAGGTGCCTCCAATGACAATTGGACACATATTGGCCAAGTCATCCCAAATTTTCAAGATTTTTTTAATTTTTTCAATTTTTTGGAATTTTCATGGCATCCATACAACTATACAGATCCAATTGCAAGGTTCCATGCGGCACCGCCACCTATCAAATTCCACATCTAGATTCTACTCAGAGTGTTTGACACATCGGTGCCAAGTTAGTTGACACACATGCGCCAAGCCATTTACCAAGCGAACACAAAACAACACACTACTAACTAAGCAAAAATCCCTTTCACTGCCTGCACATTGATTGGATGCCATCTAGACTTCTCTAATGATGTGTCTACCATCATTTGTCGAATTCGTTGGAAAATTTGACTAGGCAAAAATGCATAAATATTAAAAAGGTGCCTCCAATGACACTTGGACACATGTTGGCCAACTCATCACAAATTTTTCAGAAATTTTCCAATTTATTGGAATTTACAACTATACATATCCAGTCACAGGGTTCCATTTGGCAACTCCACCTATCAAATGCCACGTCTAAATTCAACTCCGAGTGCTTGACACAAAAGTGCCAAATTACTTGCCATGCAGGTGCTATGCCATTTACCACACGAACACAAAACAACACACCTCAACTAGCACACAATATCTGAATGAGCACCAAAAGGTGTGCTAGGGGCAGGCAAGGGGAATTGACCCCCAACCTCCAAGCGAACGACCTATGTCGGGGGGACTCGCTAAGCAAGCTAGTGCAAGCACCAAACAAAATACTTTCGTGCCCAGGTTTTGTTAAACCCAAATCTTCAAATCCACCACATGGTGCTTCTTCTAGGCCCCGATCACACGCACTAAGTTCATGTGAATGCATTGTTTCTCATCGTTATCCCTCTTGTGCAAGTGTCTTAGTCCCCAATATGAGCACCTGTAAAACATCCTATCACCAGAGACCCACAACCTTTTGAACTTAATATGGCGGCCTAAATACACAAATCAGAAGATGATCAAAAAATGGACCACTACTATTTTTTTGTGAGGAATCCAAACATGCAAAATCAGTCCTGGAAAATGTTGCACTTGAAGAGGACTCCCTTTAGAAGCCTTCTTTCTCTTCTACAAACAAAATCTTGAACTAGGAGAGCTCTATGGACCCAAATTTCTTAGAATGAGTTCCTAGCGTCTCCAAATTTTAGAAAGAATTCAGATCTAAAATGATGAAATGTCCATTCACAAATTCCACTAAATATAGCTTATTCTTAGAAAAACAAACATTGATAGAGAAATAAATTGCGACCAAACACCTTGAGAGATACGCTTCTTCTCCGCGCACTCTCACAGCAACAAAGGAATAAAACCTAGGGAGTTTTACGCTCTAAAAACCATAAGCTCTGATACCATGTTATATCATGCACACATGTCCATGGTACTCCACAAGCATAGAAGAAGACACAAACATGTTATGGTGCCAAAAGACACCTGAAGAATAATACCCTATCAATATAGAAAAACATGTATAGATGTCTTAAATAAATCTGTCTAAAAAACATCAAGAGATATCAATCTCAAGGCCCTTATATTGTATTTTTAGCATACCAAAATTATTAATAACTTCATTAATTTCTTCACAAATTTCACACTGAATGGTCACAAATGGTATCAATCTCTACCTACACTGGTGTGTAAGGCTCGAAAAAATATTTCTTGAGAAAAAAATGGGCTTCAAACTCTACTGTATGGCCAAGATATTATGATTTTACAGAGACTAATAGGCCAATTAATCATCCAAATAGAGGTTGTATCATTCATTAGCAAACTGTAAGGTGCAAAGAGGAAATATGAAGAGTGAAGCAAGTTACAAATACATAAAAGGTAGGGAATTTGAAAGATCAATAGATGTTTTAATCCTTTTTATTTGTGTTCTTAACATGGAGGCTTAAGTGCTTATAGAACATCTTTTTCTTATTGTGTTGTGCCTGCATTTTTTAAATTTATTTATGTTCACGAATTCTCCTGATTCCAACAGGCAGTATGTGATCATGTAGAAATGCGATCAACTATTACATAACCGTTTTAGTGTTTCACCCTAAGGAAATACAGAGAAAGTAAAAGAGAAATTGGTCTGTGTGTGTAACAGTCATCATAATATGTACACTGTAAGCATCAATCTTTTCATATTATCAACTCGAAAGCAGCTGCAGCCTGAGAACAAAATCATGAATGCAAAAAGTTAGAACCTGAACTACACAGTACAATCAATAGATGGATCCACCCAAAAATACATTAGGCATGGAATTTACAAAGGGTGTAGCACTCATATGCAATTATGCACTTTGATACTTCGTACACAAAAATTTGACCTAAAGAATGCAATTCACCTCATCCCACACTTTGATAAGTCCTAAACACAGATTTTTCCTAATGGATGCAATTCATCTCATCCCACCTACATCATATCATACCATTTTAAAAGTGGCACAAAAGCCCAAGGGGCGGAGGGTGAGGTTGAATATAGAGAGAGGGGGGATCTCACCTGCCATCTCTATTCTAACTGGGTGATCTTATCTATGGGGGGCCTATCTAACTCTATGGGATGGGAGGTTCTCCCCCCTCTCTCTATATTCGGGAGAGTCTATCCAACTAGATATATAGATCCAACCAGATAAATAGCCGCACAGTGCCTCGCCTCTCTACTCTGGGAAGTTGATATTTTCAAGCAGGAATGGGCTTGACTTGTTGAGCCTCAACCTCACGGGGCTCAGTCTCATACATAAACTTTTCTGACCTATTTAGGGTGAGACCCTGAGTTGAAACGTTTCAAACAGGACTTGGCTTTGCTTGTTGAGTCTCAACCTCATGGGGCACAGGCTCACATGTTATCTTTTTTGACCTATTTAGGGTGAGACTCTGAGCTGAATCTTTTCAAGCAGGAATTGGCTTTGCTTGTTGAGTCTCGATCTCAGAGAGCTCAGGCTCATATGTTAACTTTTCTGGCCTATTTAGGGAGAGACTTTCCTTTTAACCATTTAAGTTTGACATAATTACTCATTCCATGGAGTAGTGTTATATATATATAGAGAGAGAGAGAGAGAGAGACACACACACACACACAGAGAGAGATAGAGGGAGAGATAGAGAGAGGGAGAGAAGAATTACGAATTGTTTTAAAAGAATGGACTAATGTCTAGACTTACATTGCCAACAAAAACAGAACGCGCATCTGCTTCTTCTCTACTCGCCTGAGCTGCGGCTGTTCCGGCAGGATCTGCTCAATTTTCACCATATGTTACTCAAGGATTGAAAAAAGTGAACCAAATTTTCACGGTCAAACGAAAGAAATTCAAAAAGGAACTGTTCATAGAGAAAGTAAGTACAGTTAACGTTGGGGCTTTGGAGATTTCATTAGGGGGGAATCGAACCCATGACCATAATATAATACATTACCTTGAACAGCGCCCATTTCTTTTTCGACCTTCGCTTGCATATCTCGGAGGGCAGCTGCTTCTTCTTCCATCTCCTTGAGCCTTTTCTTCATCTCTTCCAGTTCCTGGGCAATACATTATGAAATAACTGAATGAATTCACTGAAAAGAATTTTAAAAAAACATCAGGCAAGCCATGGCCATGAAGGCATATTAATGTTTACAATCCTTGGCAGCAGCATCAGCATCGTCTTCGACCCTTGGCCATGTCCTACATCGTGGGGATGATGATTTTCCATGTCTCCATCAATGTCGCCTTCCAACTTCTTCAGGAATATCACCTCCATACACTTCGTGCTCCTCCTCCATTCTTTTCTTCTTCCTTTCTCCTTTCTGTGACAGTCGCTCAAAAGCCCTTATATTGAACCCTTCAGCTATTTATATGCTTAATTATTTATTATTAAAAACAAATACAATTATTTAATTCTTCGCTATTTATTTTCTGAACAATGTGCCATGGATTTTAGTTGGCGGCGTAGCCTTATATAAAGAGGGTCTGTTAAGGCCTAAGTTTTTGAATATCTTAGCCGAAAAGTGATTTGGTATAAAGTGCATCCAAAGTACACCATATCGGGTCTTAGTTTGTTCACAAAGTCGCCTACACTAAAATGTCTCTTAGGGAGGTGACCCTTGGGGTTTCGTTGAGTGGTGGGGATCCATGACTTTAGTCCCTTATTTCTTGGATTATTTGTGGCACTTAGAATTTTAGATAAATAATGATAAATTTAATATTGGACAAGAGTTAGCTTAGCAATGGAAAAAAGACCTCATAGACGAAGAGCGCATGAGAGTGTATGTAGGGAGATCAATGTTCAAGAGTCTAAGTTGATCCCAAACATGGTGTGGGAAAAAAATTGTTGGGAAGTAAACAAAAAACTACAAAGGAAAATCTAAAGAATACATGTAAGAATAATGGAGGAGTCTCAACTCTTATAAAGGAAGATAACATGTAGAACCACTTTGAACTGCAAGGATGTGTTTTAATTTAATTTAAATTAAATATAAATGTTTTAGAGTCGTTACTGAACCAAATGATGTATAAATGTTGAAATATAGAAATGACACAAGCAAGCTAAGATGTGGTATTTGAAACCCTAAACAATAGATAGAGAAGAATGACTTAGTTGTTTTATGTTCGATCTAGGACTGATATGGACTGGGAAAAGTGTTGAATAGGTTGGGTAGAGTGTCGCAAATATTGTCTATAAATTCTAGATCATAGGAATAAGATCGGGCATGGGCACCCATGGCAAGACAGGAGCGCTCAGGCGTTGGAGACCTCTCTTGGGCTCTTGTGACTATGTAAATAGTTAGAATCTGGTTTCTACTGTGTCGCAAGGTTGTCGATGTTGCTTCATGTTGATCGCCTGATAGTCACACAATGAATGTCAAAGGTACTTGAAACCTACAAAATAGAAGTTCACCTACAAAAAAACCCACAAACCACATCAAACCTAAAAGGAAAGATGCAATATGAGGGAGTCAGACTAACCCCAACACTCACCCCAAGAGTGAACTTATGACCGAGCATTGCACTGCATCTCAGACTCCATGTAGTTTCTTGTGAGTGTGTGTAAGAATCGTGCCCTAATAATGCCCTTGTGCAAGTGCACTTGATAGCGGGTTGTAGCTAGATGTAGGAATGTAGTACAATGTGTGGATGGAATTAAAAACAATCCCCCTTCTTATGTTGTGTATGCAGAAAAATGCAGTCCCTTGTCCCTTGAATTGATGGTAGATGGATGCTTTAGAGTGCTTTAGGTGCCTTTTAATGCAAACTTAGGTGATGATAGTATATGTTTAGTGTTTGGTTCTTGATTTTGGTCACATAACTATGTATTTATATGATTCCCTTATTTGAATTTTGTAATTGACAATTGAAAGGCTAACCCGCAAGTGAAAAAGGTGCCCAAAAGATAATAGAGGCCCAAAAGAAGCGAGTAAGATGAAAAAGGGGTCAAGGGTGCTCCTTTCCTGGCTAGGCACTAGTGTTTCAAGTCATAAAAGATAAATAAGTAAAATACCAATTGGGTTGTCGGGTATAAAAGACCAAATAAAAAACAAGAAGCAAAGGAAAAGAGGCCAAAGAGAGTTGTCAATTATTAATTTCCTTTTTTAGGAATCATATGAATGATAACTTATGTATTTAGGACCTAGAAATGAACCCAAGGGCGTGATTTTGTATCTGTATTTGCCCCCCGCTTCATGTTATTGAGTGGATTTTATCTTGTTAAGTGAATAATCGATAACATACAAGTAGATAGAATAGGTGTGTACCCTAGATGAACCCTGTAGAGTGTGTGATGAAGAAGCATGCCATGTGAACAAGTGGAGCATGGAATAATGCAAAGAAATGAAGCTGTGGAAAATTAGGAAGAGGAAAGTGATCCTAGGGGCATATAAGCATGTGTTACATTATACATGTTTTTGTTGTTAGTTGTAATTGCTACTTCATTGTAAGGATGGAAATGTAAAAAGAAGAGCAAATAATGTAGTCAAAGTCCTATATATGATTAATTAGAGAAAAATGTGCATTAGTATGTAAAAGTAGTAGTAAATGGAAAGTGCACACACATGATATAAAAGAATGTAAAGAGATAGAAACGTGTCCTGAAAATATTGTGTGAGTTTTTTGGGCGATCTCATGCCAAGAGTGAGTTTTTTAGGTGATATGATGCAAAGTACAACTTTTTGGGTGATGTCACACTAAGGAGGAAGTGTTGGGGAGAGAGGTATAGTATTACTCTCCATCCATGAATCTACCCGATAAAAATCACTGCACATGGTGTGCTCTTACTCTATTCCTATTGTCCTTGATTTTTTCGGATGTAAAGATTGAAATGTATGTGGGAGATAAATTGTATGTCTATTTACTGGAGGATTGTACTAATACTGTTAAAATACTCTGAAGGATTATGTGAACTACGCTTGATATGAGAAACTGATTGTATGTGTGCCCTTAGGACATTAGCACCCAAGGGAGGACATAGGCATGCCCAAACACTATTGTCTATGAGTCTGAGAGTACTAGTGTCTATGCTGTGACTGCTGAGGACCCAAGTCTAGATTCTGGGCCATTCCATGACTATGTTCTATGTGTTGATTATGTTTTGTGCAATCTGTACTATGTTATAGCTTTGAGATTGTTGTATGGGGTGATTTATTCACCCAATGTATGCCCCCCTCATTTTGGGTACATGCGACAACTATAGGAGTGTGCAGTCGAAAGGAGAGGACCTCAAACTAACCTAAAATCTGATCCCTACAGGGGGTAGGGAATGTGCATGGTAGAAACCAAGGGAAAATACAAACAAAGAATACTAGATAATATGTGTTAGTGGAATCAAGCTAGCAAACTATGTCATAGTAGATAGACAATGTAACAAGCAAGTGTTCATACAAGAGAGAGACCACAAAAAGTAGGTTTCAAACATGGGACATTGCTCACAATGTCGCAAGACAAACAAGGTTGAAGCGGCCAAAAGTAGACAATGATCATACAAAACATAGGGCATAGACCGCAAACAAAAGCATATAAAGCAAACATGATCAAGCAAAATATATCAAATAACCATGGTTGCATATAGTCCTGCAAGGACAAATGCTGTACACATGAAGCACCCATTAACATGTTAGAAAGATAAATAACATGTCTAAACTTGTATATATCAATGAAAAGTAAAGTGCTAGTAAGTAGAAGTAGTGATTGATGAAATAATAGAACATGTTGTGTGTGTGAGTAGTCAAGGTAGATGCCCCCAGGAGCCTCAGTGGGATTGGTAAAAGGTATATAGTGCCAAGCATCATTGTAAGTGTTTAAAAACCTATAAGAGATCTAAATTCACCTCAAACGACCAAGTGAACACGCATGTGTATATATAGAAAGATGATGACATACTAAGAATCTGTCTAGCATGGAAAACAAAGTGTAACATGTAAATAAAATAAGCTAGAAAGAATAAATGCAACCAATATATGCAAATGTTGTGTATGATTGTGATGGTGTGGTATGCGAAATGTGAATATGATAGGAGCAACATGCCCCCCACGGATGTGTGTAAGATGAGGTTCATTCGTAGGAACCCTCAATAGTCAAGAATGAACCATAGAACAAGAGTGTGTCATCAAGTAATGTGTTGTGTGAGAGTAGATGCTAGAAAGATGTATCATGAAGCACAAAGCGTGAATTGTAATGAATGTGAGGTTCATTTCAAAATTAGACCCTCTGCAGTCAAGTATGAATTGTGGAAGTAGAGTGTGTCATAGGGTAATGACTATACAAGGTGTGTACTAAAGGGTTTGAAAAAAATGCGTAGGAAGATTATATATGGGGCATGGAGTGCAAAATGTAGTAGTAGATGTTAAAGGAAGATGATAAGAATAGAAGGGGGGAAGAAAGTGTGATGTCCCCCAAGTATGTGAGTGATGGAGAGCTATGCAGTGATGTGAGAAGGACCCTCGCATGGTGGCAGAGATTGAAATGTGTCTTGGCAAGCAATGTAAGGATTAGCTCGTTTGACAAAGAGAATTAGACAGGAGGAAGTGGAGAAGGGTGGGGAGGGATTTTGAATGGTGGTAGCTTATTTGGGATTGGTAATTCTGCACGTAGAAGACTTGAGAGGAGGAGGGGAAGGACTGATTTTTAGAGTAGGTTGCTTAGTTGGAGTTGGTAATGTTATATATGACTTAGTAGGAGGAGATAATGGGGTAGATATTTTTGAATATGGTCTAACACTGGGTTGGATAGGCGGTGCTTGACTGACCGAATGAGGAACATTAGTAATGGTGGAATGATGCTCATTAGAAATGGAGGGACCAAATTTAGGAGCCCAATGGGGCATAGTAATTGGAGATGTAGAAAGATGTTGTGAAGCAAATGAAACAAAACCCTAATGCGCAAGATGTTTAATTCTTCATTGTAAAGCATTGCAATCATTGTCATTATGTCCATTAATTTTGTGATAATTACAAAATGGGAGACCTTGGTATTTATCATGTCGATAAGGAGGGTAGCAATGAGTATTTGCCAAGTTGATCAACTAATGAGTGAGAAGCTGAGAAAGAATACCATGTTGCTTAGCATTGAGATCAAACTTGAGAACATGTGTCAGTAATCTTAAGACTTGAGGTTCACTGACATGAGCACATGTAGAAGACATAGGATTAGAATTTGATATAGAGAAAGAAATATCATGGGCCTGAGAAGCTATCTTGAGATGTTGGATTTCATCTTTGAGAGATGTAATCGTGGTTTCCATAGCTTGAAATTTATCTTGAAAGGAATTGTGTAAAGGGTGAATTGACTCTAAGATAGTTGGATTGGTTGGAGGATTAGGATTGATAGGATCATTAGAGAGATGATCGAAGATGACACTTACTTGTGAAGGTGGTGTATCGAGAGGGAGGCAGATAGTGTGTATGGCTTTTTAGAGAGCATATTTGCAATGTGGTGTATTTGAATTCATTAATACAAGGAGACTTAAGGAATTTTAGGAGCCATGAAAGAAGATTGGATATAATATGCAAAATGAGGATCCAAGTATATGATCACGAGTAGAGTTCACGAAATGATTTAATTTAATTTGAATTATATCTAAATATTTCATAGTCACTACTGAACCAAATGATATATAAATGTTGAAATATAGAAATGACACAAGCAAGCTAAGATGTAATATTTGAAACCCTAAACAATAGATAGAGAAAGAATGACTTAGTTGATTTATGCTTGATATGGAACTAATATAAGCTAGGAAAAGTGTTGAAACAACTATGGGAAGAGTGTCACAAATACTGTCTGTAAATTCTAACTAAGATTGTCGGGAATGGGTTGCCTTGACTAGGGAAAGGGCGCTTGGGTGTTGGAGACCTCTTATGGGCACCTGTGACTGCAAATAGTCAGAATCTGTTTCTATTGTGTCGCAATGTTGTCAATATTGCTTCTTATTAATCACCTGATAGGCGCACAATGAATGCCGAAGGTACATGTAACCTGTAAAATAGAAGTTCACCTGCAAAAACCCACAAACTACATCAAACCTAAAAATAAAGATGCAATATGGGGAGTCAGACTGACCCTGGATGGTCACCTTGAGAGTGAACTTATAACTGAGCGTTGCACTACATCTCAAACTCCATGTAGTTATTGTGAGTGTGTGTAAGAATCGTGCCCTAGGATGCCCTTGTGCAAGTGCACTTGATAGTGGGCTATGTAGCTAAATGTAGCAATGTAGTAAAATGTGTGGATGGAATAGAAAGAACTTCCCCTTCCTATGTTGTGTATGCAGAAAATGTAGTCCTTTGTCCCTTGAATGAGATGCTAGATGGATGCTTTAGAGTGCTTTAGGTGCCTTTGGATGCAAGCTTAGGTGATGATAGTATATGCTTAGAGCTTGGTCCTTTATTTTGAACACATAGACTATGTATTTATATGATTCCCTTGTTTGAATTTGTAATTGACAACTGGAAGGCTGACCCATAAGTGAAAAAGGCATCCCAAAAGATAAAAGAGGCCCAAAAGAAGTGAGTAAGATGAAAAGGTCAAAGGGTGCCCAGAGGGGGAGTGCCTGGGCGCTCATGTCCTAGCTGGGCGCTGGTGTTTGAAGTCATAAAATATAAAGCAAGTAAAATATTGACTGGGTTGTAGGGTGTGCAAGACCAAATAGGAAATAAGAAACAAAGAAAAGAGGCCAAAGATAGTTCAATTACTAGTTTTCTTGCTTAGGAATCATATGAATGCTAGTATGCATTTAGGACCTAGAAATGTACCCAAGTGTGATTTTGATTTTGCATCTATATCTTGTAGTAAAATCAAATAAAGGAATTAACAAGACCCCCAAAGACTTTATCGATCCATTACTAAGGTTACATGCAAAATCTCTAGAGGAGTTTGTCTTATGTCAAAGCCTCGTTCAAAGAGGCAACATTGAAGTGGGTAGTTTGTCTATTAAATTAACCATACACTTTACTATATATGATTAAGATGCATTAAGGTCCTATTTAATTGTAATATAGTTTGTGGATAGTTATAACTTATTTATGAGTGGATACCAATCAAGTTATTGACTTGATTGACTTTCATTATCTAATAATCTTCAAACCTTAATAATATTCTCTATTTTTTAATAAAATTATAGAGCTAGTATTTGAGGTATTCATCGTGGAAAAGAGTATTGTAGGTATATTAGTGAGTTCAAGACAAAGCTTTTGGATATCAACATATTATGTTATAAAAAGAGTTAGTAAAGTTTTACTCGATTTCAAATATAAATATGTGTTATGTTTTATTTTAAGTTATCATTGAATTTATAGTATGTGCCGTAATTGATGTCCTATGTGGTTATAGTGATTTAGATAATGTTAAAAATATTTGGAATTAGAGCAATAGAAGAATCACCTCAATTTATATTATGGTTAAAGATCATATTGCATTTATTCTACATGTATTCTAGATATGTAGTTTTCCATCTTGATTTCCATCTACATGTATTCATTCAATTATAGTTTTTATGTTTTTCTACAATTTCTAATTAGATCTAGTAGTATATTACAATTAATTAATGTATGGTTTCACCTTGCCCTTTATGGTTATCTTAATTGATTAGAAATTGTAGAAGAAAGTGGTGGGGTTGAAGAAGGGTTTATATTTGGGTATTCATTTTAGATCTCCCTAGGATTATATAATCATGTTCTAATGGTTGTAAATTACTAGGATATGATCTGTTCTTGATTGTGTTTTATGAAACAATATCAATTTTCCTAATTTGTGGTGTAAGGGGTCGCCCCAATACTTAAGCCATAAGACAACACTATGAATGGATTTTCGCTTCCACCTGCATCATGGTATTTAGGAATGCCTAGAATTTGGGCTAAAAGTGGCAATTATGAAGCCTTTCGATCATTTGATTATATGGTTCATAATAAATGGCTAGCCTCAAAAAGTTACTCTCTACATACTTCAAAGATATGATAATGGAACTACATGAATAATGGACATCCTCCATAATTAGTTTCATGTAAACATTAGTTTAGTTCACTATTAATGAATTTGGGATAAGTATAAACACATCACTTAGAAATCCCTTAGGTTTATGTCCAAATTTCAGCATAGTTCATGTCTACAAATTTAGTTGCAACCTTGATTTCAAAATTTATAGGATTTTCAATTCAAAACCTCTGTTTCATAATATGTATAATTTTTTGTTCATTCTTAGGTTATAACCCCTTATTAGATACAATTGAATATATTATTTCAATTTTATGTCATAACATTGTTTAGGTTCAACACTTATATCTATTTTCATTTAGAATTTTTATTCCAGTCATAGATTTTGAAACCCTGATTTTTAAGATATGTTATAAAACATTTATACAAACAATGTTATGGGGCATTTTGGCAAAGACACAACAATGGGGTCAAATTTTTATTCCTAAAGTTGTTGTTTATTATGATTGAATTTTAGACCAATGAGGACCACATAAGAGCATTTGGAGTCTAATCCAAAAGAGTCTGGGAAAAAATTATAGGCGATGGAGAAAATAGCCCATTGTAATCCCCTCGTCAATGTGATCATTTTGAGGTACAACTTTAGAAGCATTTTGGTAATTCTTTTTTCCATTGGGAGCCTACACTCATTATGATCCTCTCGATGTGGGGAAAAATTTTAAGGTATAACTATGAAAGCACTTTTTTGGACCCATTTTCCCCATGGTAAAAAATGGGCTTTATTTACACCCTAATTGAATTTATGCATATGGAAAGTACACAAAAATAAATAGGATGTAAGGATTTGTAATGGGGGATTATTCTAATCCAATCAATTTACAATTAACCATTCATAACTATAATAATGCATTACCATGCTTGCAACAATTGATAAACAATAAATGATTGTTCAAATACACAAGTTGAGATAAACACTTAGTTATATAGGAATCATAACATAGATGTGCATAGGTGTGTAAACAAGTGAAAAAGGAATATCAAAGACTGAGGATGCTTCATTGTGAGTTCTATAACTATAAATTGAGCAAGGGCAGGACTATACAATTTTTGTATGGTTTAGATGGAATGTATGGTCCAACCTTGATTGTGTAGGTAATTGGACCCTTTGAAAATTGGGATAAAAAAATTCTTGTGTGCTTTACTTTCTTGGAAATTCCCTCAGTTGATGCCACTCTTATTTGCACAACCTCAGGATGTCTTGTAATCACTTGTAATATAGTGGAAACCCTAGAAACCTAAAATACCATTCATCAAAAATTATCAAACAGAGATGAGAAATCATGTGTGTGGTGAGGTTAGACTACCTTGGTAAGTTGACCCAGTCAAACCAATCCAAGTGTTGCAATGAATGTCTTTATGTGAGATCAAGCCTTGATGTAGTTCTCTTAAGTAAATTTGTGCAAGTGTGGGTGTGATTTATTCTAGCACCTTATGGGTGCCCTCATGTCACTTGACACAAAGATAATAAGATAACTTATATAGTATAGAATGTACACAACAAATAGTAGTGTGATATGGTGTGCTTTGGTTATGTAACCTAACCCTTTGTTCTTCAAAACCCTTGAATAATGCTTGGAGTGACTTTGTATATTTTAAGACGTGGTCTCTATTGACCTTTGCATGCTTGGAAATCAAGGAAGCTAGACTTTTTAACCTGGTTGAAGTGCTTCAGATCTATAGTAGGGACTGCTCTAATTGGTGTACAAGCTGATATGGGTAGATTTAGGATAGCTCTTAAGTGATTTTGGAATGATATTTGCAATAGGATTTTGTAAGAATGTTAGGTGAGTATATAAAGTAATATTGTCTTGCTTATATAGCCAAATTCATAGGTGAAATATTCTAATAATAGTTGACCTTAAGAAGGTGAAATGATGCAAAAAAGACTTATTAAAATTGAAAATAAAGTCAATAAATGTGAAAGGTCGGGACCACACAAGTTGGTCATGACCATATTCCAAATCACAATCATTTGTACAGTCATGGACAAGATGAATGTGGTGTAAAACATGAAAATTTTCACATGATTTACAACGTTATTTTTCTGCTTAAATCAAATAATATTTCTCAAATCGAGGAAAGAGTAAAGTGTAGAGATAAGTAACTCATGGAAGAGTTGGAGATATATGCTAGTTCACTCTTTGAATGTGAGCATTTGTCTTAGTAAGGGAGCATAGACAAACTTGGCATTGTAAAAGGACAAGTTGTTAAATTTTAGTGACTATAGGTTATTTTATACCCAAAGCAAGATACATATGTGAGGATATATATAGCTACAATCTAGCACACATAATGGCCAAAACTATGTATATATCATCTCTTAACCCCACACAGGTATCACACATGGAAAAATATGCAATAATTATTGTGCATATGAGGATTTGCGGTATATGTTGAAACAAATTGTAAACACCTAAATTCTGGTAAGTTTTCACTTGATAATGTTAGTATTGACTTGATCCCTAAATCACGACTTGTGCAATTATTTTGAGCATAATTAATATATCCATATTCATGTTGTAAAACTTGCTCTCCTCATTTTGCTACTTAATCACTCAAGAAAATATCACATTGGTCCAAATAAGTTTAGTCACTCCCAATCCATCGTGCACATAATTGTTACATCACCACATTTCATGCCTTAACCAAACCACCTTGTGATTTTGGTGACAAAAGTAATGATTAGCTGTAAGGCCCTCCCAACAATCATTTTCTCACTTTGACATCTTTAATGGGTGTAGACACCTAAATTCCACTTTTTGCAATCTTATTGCCAAAATGCACACAAATCATTCTCATTCTTGCCAATTCCATTATAATTAGTGATTTTTGCTAATTAACTAATGTTTCTTACCACTTTGGCCAATTAACAACACTTTGTTGATTGTGTAACCCCTTTCGCATTTAGAATGCCACTTTACGACGAATCATAAGTCAAAATCCTCTTCAAAAAAACAATTAGCGATTATTAGCTAATTAAGCCTATTTTTCCCTTGTTTTGGTCAATATACCCTAATATTGGCTCAAACCCCTCTTCCAACCACTCAAAATCACCCCATTTGTCCTCCACAACGTCTCAACAAGCTTTAAAAGCTTATCCTAGCCTTCTAGTTAACCCTAAGCGGTTGATTAAGGCTCCTCACATCTTAATCACTTGTTAATTCACTAATTGTGATTAGCAAGGCTTAATCATGATTAGTAATTCTAATCTAATTTGGGGATTTTAGTCCCACATGCACCAAAATACAAGTTTTCCTCAAAGGAAAACTATAAAAAGACTCACCTCATTACCTTTATACTTTACACCATGCTTTGATTTGCATCTCATATAATAAATATGATTTATAGCCAAGCTCAATCCTTACCTAAAGCCTTCAACGAGGTTAGTAGATGGATATCCAAAATGACCATGTAGTCATTTGGAGAGGCCATTTCACCTTGTTTGGAGTAGCAACCATACCAATTTGATTGCCCTCTTAGGTCTATTTAGGCCCATGTTAGGTAATTGAACATATTAGTAGGCATGTTTAGTTAGATTTTGAATTATATTCATGTTAGTTAAGCATTCCTTTAAGCTTCTATCTTAATGTTACATTCCTAGACTTAGAGCCTTGACTAGAGGTGGCAATGGTGTTAGCCTTCCTTAGTTAGTCATGCAATTTTCTTTGTAAAGTTTAGGGTGCTTTCATTTGGCACGCCCGTGGGAGCATACCCCATTGCATTCATTTTTTAAAGCTTTTTAACTTAGTTTCAAAGTTTTTATTTCATTTCAAGTTTTTTTAGATTAGTTTCAAGTTTTATAGTTTAATTTCAATCTTTCTAGAGTACTTTCAAGCTTTTTAGATTAGTTTCTCAAGCTTTTTAGATTAATTTCAAAGTTTTAGAGTAATTTTCAAAGTTTTGTAGATTAATCTTTCAAGCTAGGTAGTTGTTTCAACTAGATTAGTGGTAGAATTTGTGTTTTGATGTTCCTTGCAGGATATAAGGAGGTGAATCCCTATCAAAATTCCCTCAAAATACCAAAGATTGGACCTTTTTCAAGAAATCTTCTCAAAAACTCAGATTTTTTACCACCTACAGGAAAAAGGTGCATGTGCATTATTGTGAGATCCTGTGCATACAGAGGGGTGTATGTGCATCCAAAGGAGTACTTGTGCATCTAGAGGAGCACCCCTGCAACACTAAATTTTTGGCTCTAAGTGTAAAATGTGCCTATGTGCATGCAGAAGTGTGCCTACGCCTCACTGGAATGTCCATGCATAACTGACTATGTAAAAAGTGACAGAGGAGCGCCTGTGCATTACTGTGAGCACCTATGCATTACCATGCTTGTGCACTAAGAGGTGCACCCATGCACTCAAGGTAAAATTTCCTCAAACTTCAAAATTTCAAATTCTATGTTTTTGGGATGGTTGTCATTTCTAAGGGTTTTTAGTTGTTGTTTTAGTCCATTTATTGATTTTAGAGCAATATTCCTAACAAAATTGCCTTAGGGTTTGATAAGGGATTTTTGGGTTAGGGTTTGATGAGTGATTATGTTTTCATGCTTTGATTTGAATTTGGAATAGGGTTGTGTATGCTCTTCTCTTGCACCTAGTGTGATCTTGAGAACCAAAAACACCCCTAAACCACTTTTTTGCTTCTTGGGAGTAAGTAGGAACAATCATCATTCATTTTGTGCTTAAGAGAATAAAACTTCATTTTTGGCATGTGCTTGATCTTTTAGTTTAAGATATTTTTCACTTGATAAATAATCAAGGCTAAAATTTGTGTATGATCTTCCCTTGCACCTAGTGTGATCTTGGGAATCAAAAGCAATTTTAGTCTTTCATTAAGAAGCACTTGGATTAATTGGGAATAAACCTTGTTTTTGCAAATTTTTTATGGTAGTTAGTTGATTTACAAGCTTTGAATTTCTATTTAGTTGGATTATTTGTTGTGTATGCTCTTCTCTTACACCTAGTGTGATCTTGAGAAACAAAAACAACACTTAAACCTCTTTCTATGATATTGTGAACCTTTTTGAACTACTAACCATTTGTGTGAAGGACCTAACACTAGTCAAAGAAAGGAGGAACCTCTTCAAACCAAATTCTAACATACACGTGTGATTGTAGGTTGCCAAAAGGAGTAAAACAAAAACCACATTAAGTCTAAAAGATAAAAAAATACACCACAATCATCACATTGTATTTGTAGGTTTCAGTTAAGAGCTACAACTCATCCACTTAACTAGGACATAACCCCTTTGGCATAAGCCTTAAGCTACAACAATGGGGGTGGTCCTAGGAACCCTAAAGTAGTTCACATAAGAGGGAACCTTGTGAATGAAACAGGAAAGTGCTCCACACTACCGAATTGACTAGTACGCCTTGGTGAGATTAGAGTCAAAGTTATTTCCATTGCGACCCTAGTGATAATACAACTGAACACACTAGTTTCTCATTATATTAGAAGGGGGTAAAGTAAAGCTGAGATACTCCTTAGGTAAACCTTGGTAAATCGAGCTTGCAGAAGTAAACTTATGACACATAGAGAGAGAACCACCTAGGAAGCTTGCCGGCTTGGAGCCATTGTTTTTGTCTTAGTTGTTATACTTGAGAGCTCTCACAAAGTGACAACTTTGTTAGATTCAAACTCTTGTTTTTCGAACAAGGGAAAAAATATCTTAAAGTTGAAACCACATGATATTTCATCATGAAATCTACTTAGTGTCATTTTGTCCTAGTTTTTCACTTGTCCTAAGACAAGACGA
Source organism: Taxus chinensis (assembly GCA_019776745.2). Lineage (NCBI taxonomy): Eukaryota > Viridiplantae > Streptophyta > Pinopsida > Cupressales > Taxaceae > Taxus > Taxus chinensis. The sequence continues at coordinate 706,595,042 of CM034154.1, forward strand.
AACTCTGCCAAAATAACACCAAGTTTATTTCAACACCACTTGGTCTACACCCTTGTTTTCTTGTTGCCCATTTTTGGACAAAAGGAAAAAACATATATGGATACCGCTAGATATCACGTGTCCACCACTTTTGTATTCTACTTGCGTGACTAGGTTGTAATGCTGGAGCACAAGTGTTGAAAGTGTGCATGGTACGTACTCACGATCTAGTAGGCCCCCTTGTCTCAAAGACCCATATTTGAGACTTATTATCATCGTAGTTAGGTGATTTCATCCTTGTCTTCTTTTGAGTTGTTACGCTGCCCACATTATAGCCATACAATTAAGATATTTATGTCTTGTTTCCATTGTGAAACTAGGCCTAAATCTCTATATTGTATTGTTATGTTGCTCGCACGCATAACAATTTCTTGTTATACTTAGACATAGTTTTTACACCCTAGATTTGTCTTGAGTTTTGTGAGTGTTGAGGTTACTTTGTTAGCATCGCGTTATAACACCATTTTGATACTAAAATATTTCTTTTCTGCAAAGTTTGATTATGTGCCCAAATAGTGTTGTTACGTTGCTCACATTTGTATCATCCATTTTACAAGACTTAGACTTTGTTAGTGTTTAGAAACTGGTTTTTAGTATATCTTGTTAGAAGATCATGTCAACATTCTCTTATCATTTAGGTCTTGTTTGTTGCAAACTTGACCTAACTGGTGATATTGTGTTGTCACTATTTGGTGTCAAAACCTATCTAGATAAGTCTTAGGGAGTAAACTATTTGTTGTGACTGAAGTTGAGCATTTTACATCATTGTATTGTTCTAGAAAAAATTGTGTCATATATTACCTTGCTAGGGTAGCTTATTATTTATTCTTTAGTTCTTAGGGTCACATTGAATAGTATTTGTGGCTATTTTATAGTCACCATTTTTTTTGATGACTTAGCATCGTTACGTTGCCAAAATTTGACTAAGGTCCCTTTTTGATAAACCTTAGTGGAAGTATTTCACATTGTACTCCTATCTCGAGTATGCCTATTACGAGAATGGGATCCTGAAGATTAGAAGCTGATATATTTGGAGGTGACAACCCTTTTTTAGAGGATAATCTCATGGTTGACCATAGTGGTGGAGAGGAGGATTCTCCTCGTATGAATCTAGAGCATCGTCCTGCCAACTTTGACGATTACATTTTCCAAAACAAACATGAGGTTCTTATGCATGTTATGGAATTAGGAGCTAAGTTACCTCCCACAGTGGACCCTTCTCTTATTTCCAAATGATTCATGTAGAAGAGGAAGTAGACCGACCTCATCATATTGTTAATGAAATTTTAAATCTAGGTCATGCCTCTACTTATGCACTGACAGAATAATGAGGAGATATTGTTTGAAAATGATGGAGATTATCGAATACTTATTATTAGAATATGTTGTGAAGACAGCGAGGAACATGTTTATCATACAAAACCTCCCCCTAACAAAAATTGTCATGAAGTACCTATTCGAGAGGTGACATTAGAACAACAGGTCCAAGCCCTTACTCACCAATTGGCAAGTTTGGATTCACATATACAAAAGGAACAACCAAAAGTTTTGAAACAAGCCATACCAAAGGCAAAACCTAAAGCTTCGTTTCACAAGTTCCCAATAAACACACCTCGATGGGAGGCACAAAGATATCCTTATGAAGAGATTCTTGCAGCAAATAGGGGTGGGAATACACCTATATTTAATCCTACATATAGACCTATGCCACCCACACAAGATCCACTCTTCAATCAAGAGTGGTCCACTATGAAGAACACCCTTCTAGCATTGCAAGAAGGTAAAACTGGTAATATTAAGAAATACCATTTCGATGAGTTGTGCCCTTATCCGTTTGATAGGGCCATGCTACAAGTACCTTTCCCACGACACTTTGATTTTCTAAAATTTGACAAGTATAAGGGAAAAGGTGACCCTTGTGACCATATAAAATATTTTTATATGGCATGCCAAGAAGTCACATATAATGACAATTATATTATCTATCTCTTCCCATGGAGTTTAGGAGGACATGCATTAGAATGGTTTATGCACATTCCCAAGGGATATATATCTACCTAGTTAGAATTAGCTGAACACGAACACTATGTACGACACTTCTCATTCGATATTGAGAATGATGTCACCATGTTATATCTCTGCAATGCCAAGTAATGAAATAACAAAAAATTTGTTTCATTTTTACAATGACGGAGAGGGTTAGCTAGTCGCTTCCCTTCCTCCATACTTGAAAAATAACTAATAATTATATTTGTTCCCAACCTCCACCCTGACATCACATTCTACTTGCAAATGCATTGTGGCAACATGTTCGAAGAGGTAATTGAAAAAGGGAGTCAAATCGAAAAAGCATTATTAGCTAGAAGGACCCTAAATCCCTTTTCATGTGATCATAACAATTCCCAAACTAATGACAAAACAAATTTTGTCCCTAATAGGAACAAAAATGTTGTTAGTGATGGGATAGTAGACTCTAAACGAGTACAAGTCGTTCAAAACAACACTCCTTTAAAGCTTGCAAAGGGAGCTCCACCTATGGAGTATAAGCATCGTACTTTCACTCCTTTATCTGACTCAATGTCATCGATACTAAAACAACTAGAGGCAGTTAATATGGTTAGATATCCTGAAACTACACCTTATGAGGATGACGTGCCTAAACCATCATGGTTTAGAGATACTGAATATTTCCAATTCCACCGTGTTAAAGGTCACAAAACAGATAAGTGTTTGAAGTTACAACACTACATCCAGGACTTAATCGAAATTGGTGATGTGGAGATGGATTCATCCACTCTTAACAAATCCCCCAATATGAAGAATTTTCCTAAAAATAATCAGGACAAGAATGCTAATTATGTGTCTAATGAGGATAATCATTTTGATGCTCTCATTGGTTGTGTAGATACACCTGTTGAACATGTCAACACAATAACCCCTATGATATCCCCTGGACTATCTATGTCTAGGAATGTGTTGACAAAGATTGATTATCACACAGTTCCACATACTTATGATAATAAGTAACCTAGGTTTCGGCATTCCCATCAAAGGATACCTACCACAACTAGACCTCGTTTGATTATTTGCGCTAAAAAAGCCGTTAACTTACCTCTTCCCCCATCTTCAACTCATGGTAAGTGGTATGATTTTGATTCTTCTGAAGATTCTAATCCTAACGATTCCAATTCTTTTGATTCTTTTGAAGATTCTAATCCAAATTATTCCTCTAATACGACTCCTAAGCCACAGTTCTACCTATCTTCGTAGGACCAAATTTCTCAGTCGCCTCAATGACCCCTTCTTTCATCGAAGAGCTCTCTGACTTAAAGTCCTTCTAATCAATCATCCAAGTCGACTCCCATGTCACATTCATCCAATCAACCTTTTGTGGTAGAACAACTACCCACATCGATTGATTCATTTCAGAATGAAGAAGTAATTATAGAATTTATGAGGTTACATGATAACACTCCTTTAGGGGATAATGAGCAAAGATTCAATTTTTGACTTCGATGCGCTCACACATTGGGAGGAAGAAATTGATTCCTTTTGTCAGAAAATAGAGGAAGACCCTAGGATCATCGAACTCGATCCTCCTTTTGTTCTCCCATCTTCACATTCTTCACTGGGCGATGGAAGGATTGGGTCTAGGATTGATCCATTTCCTATCTTCTCCTTACCCAATCATTCTTTATCTATCACGATTCCTCAATCACAATTTCACCTTGGGTCACCACCTGGTAGCCCATCATTTGCTTTTATATGTGGGACACCTCCAAGTTGCCCTTCATCATCTATTAGTGGCTCACCTTCTAGTAGTCCATTTTCTTCTCACCTTGGGTCGCCACCTGGTAGCCCATTATCTGCTTCTATATGTGGGGTAGCTTTAGGTAGCCCTTCATCATCTATGTGTGGTTCACCTCTTGGTAGCCCATTTTCTTATATATGTGGCTCACCTCCTGGTAGCCCATCCTATTCATCTATATTGGGGGCACGTCCTAGAGGTCCCTCATCTTCGATTCTTGGGCCACATCCTAGTAGTCCATCATCTTCTATCTATGGGATGCCACCAGGAAGTCCTTCATCTTCAATCTTAGGGCCACATCCTTGTAGAACTTTATCTTCAGTCTATGGGACACTTCCTGGTAGCCCATCCTCTTTAATTCTTGGACCATATCCTTTGCGAACATCACATTATCCTTCTATCAATGACTATGGCAAACCCACCTTCATTTCTCACATTAATTCTATTCATCCACTTTCTTCTCCTACTTCTCAGAATTAGACAAGTCACATAGTAGCTTATAGGAAACCAAAATGGTTCCTTCATCATACTAAGCTTAAAACTTCTAAGAGATGCAAAGCTCCATAATAATTCAAATGATATTAAAGTTTAGAATCAAAATGCGATTAAAAAATGCACATCAACACACCCATCAAGTATGGCGTAAAGTACATAAACCTCTAGATAGGGACCTCAAGCTCCCGCACACAAAATTCATGTTTCATGATAAAACATAGTCATCTATTGAGTATGAGCTCACCATGATCATTGAGACCATTGGGGATAATATGAATCTTGATAAGCAAACATGCCTAGTCTTCCTTAGCAAGGAAATCGCTAACATTGTTGTTGGATCTTATCACGTCAAGTGACCTTTTTGGTCCCATATTTTCAAATAAAAATACAAAAATACAAAAAAAAATGAGAAAACATTTCAAAAAAGCTATCAAAAGTAAACGAACAAACATTGCAATCAGGTATTGTATACACATGGATGTTCCTTTCTTCCATTTCTTTACTCTTCTTCTGCAAGTCTTCCTACCATTTTTATCCCTTCGGTGATATTTTGGTTAGCTTATTCACACACATTTTGTAACATTTATCTCTATGGTATCCATTTGGCCTTGGTCTTTTATCACCTTGGTAAATTAAAGAACGACTGACCTCGTAGAGATCTTATCACAATCAACATCTAAAAAACTTGTTATGCGAATAAATTTTGGATATATTTGTTGAGACTAACCAATGTCATCATCATAATCACTTCCACCTCCTTCCATCAAGCCATTAGTGGTTCTTAACCCCTTGTCAAACAAGAGAGCTGAAATAAGTTTTTAGAAAGCAAAAAAAAATCAGTCAAATCAAAAAGAGCAAAGCTAAAAGCAAAAGCAAATTGATATATAACTCTCTCTTGGGGTATTTCCAATAATCTCTACCAAGGCTATGGATGCTTGACTGGTAGTAGAGAAATGTTGTGATTAGAATCAAATGCATCTACGTCGGGGCCATGGACACCTGGCTGACAAAGGAGCAATGTATGGCTCTCCTTCCACAATCCATTAAAAAAAATCAACTTTGAAAAATAAATCATTCCTACACATTAGCTAGGGTGTCTTCACTTGTTGTCTATCAAATCTTCCCTCTAAGAGGTAATAAATTTCCATGTGCACACATTGGATCTCTATGAGAAAACCAGATTATTATGTTACCAAGTGTCTTTTTTTGGACCTTGTTCAAACTCTTACTCTAGTTTGTATCTTGTCTCACGATTCGTGCCTTTGGCTAATTACTTTTTCATCGTGAGGCTTCTAAACTACATTCACATTTGTTATTCTTCTACTTCGTTTAGAACATCCATATGTATAAGATTTCCTGTTTTTCCATGTTTGCGAGCACCTTTGACCCCTTCACAAAACAATCTTCCACTTATTTTTATCATATGCTTCTTGGCCAACTTATGCTAGGGGCATCCTTTCTACTTCCTAGCACATTATTGGGGTTACGTTCATCATCATGTTGAACCTATCTATATTGGTCCTGATCCAATTTCTGCACGTGAATATTTTGCCTTTGAATATTCCCATCTAATGTTGGGGGAAATTTCACATATTCACTTTCTTGCGCATGCGTGTGACATTCTACCCTTGTTCATCCCATATGTCGTTGGGTTATCCATGTTTCTTCGTTTCCTGTACATAGCTTTAGAAACTTCTAAAAAGTAAAAAACATTTAAATGTGTTTCAAAAACTCCCAAAACATTCAAATATGTTATTCGGAAAAGTCAAAACATCCAAATAAACATAAAAAAATCCCAAACAAATTAGTAAAACAAATTAGTAAAACAAATTCAAAAACTCAAGAAAATTAGTAAAAAAAATTCAAAACCCAAATTTATCTTACCATTGTGTAGTTCACTTCAATACCTTTCTAACAAAAAAATGGAGTCATTTCGAGGTCAGGAACAAAAGTTATGGCCTTCGGAAGATAGGTTATGCACTCAGTGTTGTAAAGGAACTTTTCTAAGTGCATAGGTGCCTAGGTGCCCATGCATGTCAATTGCCAGTTGCACATATGCACCCAGGTGCCCTTGCAGTTGTGCATAGGCACCCAGACACCCTTACATTTATTTATATCTACAGGCATAGACACCTAGGCACCCTTGCATTTCTTCTACTAGTTGTGCTCCCACGCGAGCTCCTTTTCTCCCACACAAGCTCCTTTTCCTCCGTAAGGGCACCTTTTTCTCCGCAAGGGCACCTTTTCTCTCACATGAGCTCCTTTTCTCCCGCGTGATCTCATTTTCTCCCGCGTAAGCTCCTTTTCTCCCGTGTGAGCTCCTTTTCTCCCGCATGAGCTCATTTTCTCCCACATAAGCTCCTTTTTTCCCACACGAGTTCATTTTCTCGCATGTAAGATCCTTTTCATCCCGCAATGTCTTTCTTTCCCCTGAAGTGTCCTGAAACCACTATATTTTTTCTAAAATACTTCTAACACTTACGACGATGGTTATTTTTAATAAATAATTATTTTTGGCATGTTTTTGTTACGCTGGGGCATATTTTTGCTTCTCAACAGCCTTTTCTACTACCTGGGGCATTTTTTGCCTTACAATCACTTTTAATTGGGGTCTCATGACTTTGTTATTTCTTCTATAATATTTTCTTCTACAAAAAATAAAAAACAATCAATTTTTTTAAAATGATAAAAATCCAAAAAAAAAAAAATTTAAAAATTTACAAAAAATGGTAAGCAACATATACGCAGTTAAAGCCTGTGTCAATTGCATTAGCCTCAAACATCGAAATATGTCTTACAAAAGCATCTTTCTACGGTTTTTTGCTTGTTCTGGTCTCAAATGACTTGCAAATCATTATTATCTAGCTCCATTGACAAAAGCTTGGTTGTATGCTATGTCGGTACTCCCATGCAACAGTGAGTTGCCAGAGACTATGTCGTAGTGCACGAAAGCTTTTCCATGGGACTACTTGTGTACTCCGTTATTCCCCTCGCATGTATCCTTGTCTGGGGCACCATTTTTAACCCTTGTCTTTACAACACAAAAATTTGGGAATTACAACTTAATAACAAAAACATTGGTACAATTGTCTTAAATTTTGGTTGTTTAAGTGTGTGTGTGATTATACTGGTTTCTCTATTAGGTTAGATGGTTTACTTTCTCGTATTGCATTGCATTATGTATGTTGTATTAAGTTAAGTATCATTTTACTTTCTTGCATTGAATTGCATTATGTATATTACATGGAGTTACGTAGCAATGGACAAATGTTGGTAATTTAGCTTTTCATGTTATCTTATGTTTTTGTTAGATTTCAATCAAGGCTGATGATGTAGAACTAGGGGTAAAATGATAATACCAGGTTGCTTAGTAAAAGGTTGTATGCAAAGATTGGGCTTGTCCTACATTCTCCATTCTCATTTCTTCTCCATTATCATTTATTATCATTACTATTTTTTCTTCCAAATCACCTAGGGCCATAAACAACCATGTTTATCCCTATCCTTATTCCTTCTCAATACCAAGGGTTTTGCGCCAATTCTATCTTATTTTCTTCTCTCTATTTCAATCATATTTTCTTCTCTCCATTTCAATTATATTTTCGATTGTCGATTGGCTTCTTCTATCACCCCATTGACACTCGAGGGGGCATCCTTCATCTTGCTAATTTTTCTTCAAAAATTTACTTGTTTATGTGTGTCTACTATATTTGAAGTGTATTCACTAACTTCACCTTAAACATGGGCAAATGTAGACACCTAAATGCTGCTTTTGCAATCTCATTGCCAAACGCACACAAATCATTCTCATTCTTGCTAATTTCGTTATAATTAGTGTTTTTTCTCTAAATAACTAATGTTTCTTACCACTTTAGCCAATTAACAACATTTTATTGATTACATAACCCCTTTCACATTCAAGATGCCACTTTACGATGAATCATAAGTACAAATCCTCTCCAAAATAGACAATTAGTATTTATTAGCTAATTAAGCCTATTGTTCCCTTTTTTTGGTCAATATACCCTAATATTGGCTTGAACCCCTCTTCCAACCACTCAAAAATCACTCAACTATCCTCCACAACGTACTCATCAAGCTTCAAAATCTTATCCTAGCCTCCTATGTGTTTCACCTAATTTGTTGCTTTTTTTGGTTAAAACTGAATGAGGAAATACGTTAGGAGGAATACTTGTGAGATGTGGGTTGAAGGGTTAAATGCACGCGTTACTAAATTTTTGATCCAAGCTGATCGTGAAGATCTTCCCTTTGGCTAGGAGGAACAACCTGTATAAGAAACACAACAAGACCACCCAAATAGTATTAATAATATAGGTTAGTGGACTGCCCAGCGAGTGCTAGATTCAAGAAGTGAGGTGCTTCCTAGAAGGCTGTCAATCCACTTTTAAATACAATTTAATGCAAATCATGAAGTAATGAAATCCTACTGTAGTTATACGATTTAGGTATCTCATGTAAATATAATAAGCAAATATAATCTAACAGGAAAGGTTATGATTAAATCTGGAGGTTTGGTAGGTTATTATGGGTTCTTGCAGGTCTGACAGGGGTCTAGGGGTTTATTGGGTGAGGTCTGGGTTAGTTTTTGTTGATTGAGAGGCTTACTGGTTAAAAGGAATGAAATGACATAGAGACCAATATCGGTCAGGTGACTGACGTCGGTATAAACTGGTTTTTACGGCTTCTCTATGATTACATAGAGAGTAATAAGGGGCTGTGGTTAGGTTCGTGATATTACTGAGAAGACTCAGGGATACAAAGGGGGAAGTCACGGAAGGCAAAAAGGATATAGGTGGTTGGGGTTGGTAGATTGGTGAGGAGGTGGAGATAAAAGAATACATGCATAAATAAAGTATAATGAAAGGGGTGAGGAATATATACTTTAAACAAGCACAATATGATTGACATCACATATGCTTACTTGCATTTATAGATCTGGTAGGTGAAGGTGGAGGGTAGATTGATCCGTGAAGAGATTCTGGAGTCAATGTCGCGATAGTACTCCCGTAATGTTCCCCGTGAGTATTCTAATGCTCTGGAAGGAGAACCAGATGCTTGCTTGGGATTGTGGGTTGAGTATTTTGTGTCATTTGAATGCTAAGAGGCTTTTGATTCATGCTTGAATGCAATAGTTCTCCCTAAATTGAAAAATGACCAACCTGGGTAAAAGGTTACAAAATTATATATAAAGTAACCAATGGTGGTTAGGTGACCGACGCCGGCTGAGGAATAACTGACATCGGTTAAGGCAGATAAAGTCTAGGTTTGCCAAAAATCCCCTGATCTTTGCTATTTTTGGCGTGATTGATATCCTTAATCTGGGTCTTAAGTGATAGAGTCTACCCAAATAAGTATGAGTTCTAGGAGAGGTAGTGGGAGTCAATGTTAGGTTTAGACTAAGTCCCAGTTGGTTGGGATTGGTATAGAATTAGTCTTAATTAATTAATAGGTTGTGAATGGGTCTTTGAGTGATGTGGATAAGTGATTTGGATGTAGATGAAGTGGATGGGTGAGGTAATTAATTAATTTGATTATTGCAATGAAATTAATTTACATGTGTGCATTAGGGACATGAGTGGGTATAATATGAATTTATTTAATTGATGGGAGTTAAGGGATTTTGTCTTGATTTTTCAGTGTCTACATTTGCCCCTTTTTGTCGTGTAGCTTGTATTTGGTAAGCCATGCTAACAAAAACAAAAGTGGTTTCCCCAAATATAGGTGAGAGTGGGGTTGGCCCAGGTAGGAGTGAATGTGATCCCCCCTCAAACCAGGAACTGTTGAAGTTGTAGGTAGAAATAGTGAGTGGTTTGATAGATTGGTTGTTAATAAAAACAAGGGGGTGGAGTAAGGGTAATGGTCGGGTTGGGTAATAGGTAATGGCAATCAAATGCACGCACACATATAGATTACGATAAGGTACCAGGTTGAAGAGCGTACAAACTCTACTTCATCAAAGGTCGATAGGTTTATCCAAACGAGGTTGAAGTGGTTCCGGTATCCAAGGTATAGGATATGATTGTGAATCACAACTGAGCAAGGTGTAAGAACGGGTAGTAGGTTTTGTTCCAGGACACCAAAGGTTAGTCATGATAAACATCACGACATTAGGCAAAGTAAGGTCGTTAGGCTAAAAACATGGGTAGCAACATTGCAAGGTATAACAAGTACACAAATTCAAATGTCCAATTTAGAGGGTCATGTGTGGGGTGTGTAGGTGGAGTCACGGGTAGGGCCGAGGTACAAGGTAAAAGACATGTCCCTGAATGTAATTTAAGGAATGGAATAGGGTAGGGCAAGCTTGTGGGAGAACCCGATAGGTAATGCTAAGGGTAAATGGTGCAAGAATGACATCTTTTTGGGTAAAACATGCATTTTTGAGGCCATATTGTTAATTGAGGTGATTGATGTCAGTTAGAGGTTAACCGATATCGGTTGACTAAGGCACGACTTGACTGATGTCGGTCATGTCCATTTGGGGCTAAAAAAGGAAAAATCTACTTTTTATGGATTCATTTGTTGATTGTCATTTATAGAAAATGACAAGCAAGAGGTGTGAAAGTGAAAAATGACAGTGCCAAGTCGTGAGCGGAGTCAGCCTTCTGTGAGGAGACGATTGGCATCCAGTGGACGGGTCTATGAGATCAAGTGGATCTATCTGATTAGTTATGTGTCGAGGAGTTGATTCGTGGCCATGGTAGATCCAGGAGAGGGAGTAGGAGGACCATCGATGTAGAGACTTGAGGTACCACCGAGGAGACGACACTGAGTAGAGGTAGGAATCAATCCTCGGGCACTATTTGTGATTGAAAAGATTTATTTAATTTGGGTAGGAAATGAATGAATTTTGGGGGGGGTAGTTTTTTTTGAAGAGTAATGGGTGAAAAATGGGTGAAATTAAGGTGGGGGAGGGGGTAAATATAGGTTAAAATAGGCAGGGAAATGAATGAAGGTTGAATTTGGATGGGGGTAGGATAGGTTTTTAGTGGGGGTTGGTCATTTTTTTGAAATGGGAGGGCGTGGGGGTTTCAGTTTATCATTGAAACAGTGATCGACGTCGATCTAGGGTTGGTCGACACGGTTTTGGTTTGCTGCATTGGTCGGTTAAAGGGTGACCAACACCAGTCAAGGTGACCAGTATCGGTCATGGTGATCGATGTCAGTCAGTGTAAAAGGTAACTGGGTTTAGGTGAAAAAAGAGTTAGTTGGGAAAAAAAAAAAGGTAATGTAGGGGTAGGTGAAGATTGATGTTGGCAGAAGAGGGACAAAGTGAGTGTAGGTAGGGCATTATTGTGCAGGTGTGTGATAGGGTAAGTAGGTGAAATGATTGATGATAGCGAGTAACTATCATAATGGAAACAAGTAGGGTTTTAGGTGAAATAGGTAAAGGGTAGGTATGGAAACTAGGTTAAGGATAGGCATGCTTGATGGTGTTAGGTATGATTTGGTCAAAAAAATTGGCTAAGTATGAGGTCAGTTGAGGTTTGAGGAATAGATGATGTGAGAAGGTCTTGACTTGAAAGTGTTGGTTTTGTTGATGTAGGCGAGAGATCAGCTGACTATGAGAGGCAAAGTTACCACCTCTATTGGTACAAAATGCGAGTCGAGTGTGACAACTGAGGAGTGGGAGCACATATCAGATGTGGGACTTAGCTTGATCAAGTGTTATAGGTGTATAGGCCGAGATCCTAGCTTGATGGTTGCTCTCATCGACAGATGGGACTCTGCGACTAATACCTTTCATTTACCGACTGGCGAGATGATCGTCACATTAGAGGACGTGTATAAGATCCTATGGCTTCCTATTTTTGGGGAGCCAGTGTATTTGAATTCTGAGTCAGAGGTATCAGTGGAGCCAATAGTGGTGGTATTCGGTGAGGCGATGGGCCTATGCTGAGCTATCATAGCGTGATTCTGAGCTATGGGGACATGTATGCGGCCTACCCACAGGAGAACAGACCATATGTTGTTGATGATGGTGGTAGTGGGATGTTTTTCTCTTCCCAAATTCTAAGATTGGGAGATTCCCACGAGCACTGATGGGGGTGCTGATAGGACATGATCGAGGAGTGGATACGCAATTTGCTTAGGCACCAACTTTTCTAGTCTAGCTATATAGGGAACTTTGTGGCCTACGGTAGGTACAAGGAGATTTGGTATGTGTATGTACATACTTGTTACATTGTTGGGCATATGAGTAGATTGTGTGTGTTTGTGTGTACAGCTGGGTTCACCACAAAATGACTGGTTCGGGGGTGGTTTGTACAGATGTAGGATTCAGGAGATGGATACTAGTCCAAGGCATAGCCAAGAGTGGCCAGGGTCACATATGATGTTACATACTACATGCGTGGCTATTGGAGGGCATATCAGTGGTTGATATTATATGACGGCCATATGTTGGTTATCCATCATATAGAGGACATGGTTGAGGAGTTAAAGGAGCTGTAGTTACTGAGATGGATATAATGAAGGTGTGTCAGTGAGCATGAGATGGTACCCATGGACAGGGTCAGACGACAGTTTGGAATTGTCGTAGGACATGCCCCCACCTTTCCCATAATACCGTAGAGACGACATGGAGAGACCCATGTCTCCACCACGTATGAGTGTTCCCACAGGGTAGGAGGTGAAGGTGCTAGATCAAATGGATTGATGATGTAGGCGTCGCCGATAGATACAGGTAGTACTAGGTGCCAAAATTATGGGTGACACTGCACCAAGGCCAAGGGTAGCCTAACTTAGTGACACTCATAGTGCAGAGGGATACATTGCAGGGGTCAGATGGATGCCCTCCAGGAATACATATTATAGGATTACAGAGACAACTGATAGGATCATAGGCACAGGTGACCACCTTGCAGGCATAGGTGACAACCCTACAAGCCCAGGTAGCACAGGCGTAGGACTCCCACATAGGGTAGAGATGGGGATGGAGGGCAGGTAGACCACCTTACAGGCACAGGTGGTCCGGATTACAGGGCCAGTTGGCCATAACACAAGCACAAGTTATGGTTTTCCTACATGCCCAGGTAGCTGCACAGGTACCACCACGGGGCACAAGGATAGGGTCCCATAGTACATGCACCTACACCAAGACATAGGATACACTTTTGGTTGGGAAGAGTTCACAGGGGGCAGTTAGGATCGATGGCACCACCATAAACTGTATCCCTGGCAAGGTTTAGGGATGCCTTGAAGGAGGCTCGCTATTATCAGGACCATCTAGCCACCACAGGGATTGATGTTCCTTCATATGTCGAGTACTGAGCCCAATAGGAAGCTAGTGAGCAGACTAGATCCAGGACTCATAGTTCTTGTAGCACATGGGGTCGTCAACCCCAGAGACATGGCCATGGTGAGGTTACTAGATCTCGAAGACTGGGCCCGACAAGGGCTAGGAAGAGGAGGTGGAGGTCAGACATAGGGACCAACAAAGGGTGGGAGAGATGCGGGTAGGGAAATTGACTAGGGAGAGGAGGAGGAAACATGTGAGACAAGTGAGGAGGGTATCATATTTGGGTGATTGGTCACTATATATGATATTGTACCTTTCATTTTGATTTTTGATGATATATATATACCGGTCCTGTGTGCCAAAGATGTGAGATTTTACATGAGAGTTTTGAGATACTGATATTTATTTATATCTGTGTATTTATGTGATTGATACATAGACACTTCCCATTATATAGTTGATGATGTTTATTGGATGGATGATGTACTTGTTTTAATTTCCATTGATATTGTGTATTATGGAAACTAGTTGAGTTAGGCATGATGGATTCAAGGTCATGTAGGGATATGGAGTCATGTTGGAGTTTAGGTGAGTTAGGCATGGTGGAGTTCAGGTGATATAGGCATGGTCTGGAGTCAGGTATAGGCATGAGTGGAGTTAGGTCATAGGCATGGTGGAGTTTAGGTGATAGGCATGGTTTGGTCATGTTTTTACATTTGATTTAATTTCCAAGTTATTGTTATTATGGAAAATAATGTGATTGTATGTATGTTGTATTTAAATTTCCAAGTATTTGATATCATAGAAAATGTTAAATGATTGATGTTTGATATGGTTGATGTTATAAAATGGTAGGTATTTATGTTTTTATGAATTTTTAATTTCCAAGTTTTGTGTAAAATGGAAACTAACTAAGGTAAAATGTGAATATAAAAGGGGGAAAATTGGTTAGGGGAAAAAGTGGCTGAGCTAACCTCCAAGGGCCCCATGCCCTCGGAGTGCTGCCTACATAGCCCCAGACGAAAAGGGGCCTCATAGCCGATGTAGTTCTCCCATAAGCTAGGGAAGAATAAGATGAGGATAGATGAATGGGTCGGTAGGTTTTAGGCATGATTGAGTCTAGGTCATTTCAGGCATGGATGAGTTTAGTTCATTTAGGCATGGTTGAGTTTAGGTATTTAAGCATGGTTGAGTTTAGGTCATTTTAGGCATGGTTGATTTAGGTTGAATAGGCATGGTTGAGTTTAGGTCATTATAGGCATGGTTGAGTTTAGGTTGAATATATGGGTGATTTTGGTGGAAGAGGAATTCCTAGAATGTAGGTGTCGAAGGTCTAGTCCTATGAAGGAGGATCAATAAGTAAGAAAAGAGGTGAATGGTAAGAGGATACAAAAAATCTGCCTAAATGGTAAGAACCATTACGAGTCTATCATATCAAAGATTGGCTTATGAACATAAAACCCTAAAATATGGCATGATTGACTTTTCTAAGGGTGAAGAAGGTCACATGATCATGAAATGTCACATTTGAGGCACATCCCTTGAGTAGGTAGAAGATTAGAAAGGAAAGGTGGGTGAGGTGAAAGAGGTTGTTTTAGTGTAACCTGGTGTGAGACAACATGCCTCTTTGGAAAGATACCCAAGATCAAAATATGCGAGTCCATGATGAAAAAGTTATTTTTTTCTTTTTTCTTTTGTTTTATAGAATGAACGATGTGGGAAGTCTATGTGGGATGAATAGAATATCTCCTTGAGGTCTTCGTGAAGGCTGATCGATGTGGGAAGCTTCAGAATATTTTTATTTTATTTGTATAGGAATAGTCTTCTTTTTGTGATAGACTATGTATTTTTTTATGGCTAGCTTTATATAGTTGTCCTTCGAGGGAGCAGTTCTATTTATAACAGCAAGATAGAAAGATAGATGTCCTTTTTGAGTAAGTCATCTTTTTGCTAGAAGTTTGACTCAAGGAGTTTGAATTTGAAAATCCTGTATATTACTTTTGAATTGTTTTTTGGACTTTTAGGTCATGGAAAAGACTATAGAGAAGTATAGGCTTCTTTTATGAAGACAAAACCATATCACACAGGGTTAGCTATGAAAGAGAGGTTTTAAGTGATGAACGACCATGGGATTCCATCTTGAAAAAGGAGGAAAAATTATCCATGAGAATCATGCCATGAGTAGATCCATGGTACTCATATTGAAGATAAGGATGAAAGGTGACGGAAGTAATCACATGATTCTTGTTTAGTCCGTTGATCCTTAAAATAGGTAAGTGGAAGGTGAATGTTGCTCAAGGGACAAGCGTTTAATAGATAGAAGATGATACAGGACTTGATTCAACAATAGAATGGTCGAAGATGCAAGGAATTGATGGGCTCAAGTTTGGGTTTACCTTCGAGTGAAGATAAATGATAAGCACTCTGATCCATAGGCATGAGTAACGATATAGGGTCCAACTTGTCCCAATTAGGAGAAAACTTGCCCCATTTACTTTTCTCCGCTTTTGTTACATGTTGATTTTCCTTCAGGACGAGGTCACCGACCTGGAAGGTTCATTCTTAGACACATTTATCATAGGCACATTTGATACATTTTTTGGTAGATTTGGAGGTGATTGAGAGAATTTAGATGGCATTCGTCTAATAACTCAAGTTGTGCCAAATGGTCATAGAAAAAATCATATCATTGAGCATATCTTTGAGTGAGATACAGAAGAGATGGAATTTGGACTTCGAGTGGTAAGACAACTTCTGTACCATAGACCAAAGAGAAAGGTGTGGCAGAAGTTGAGGTGTGAATACTAGTGTGGTAAGCCCATAAGGTGAAAGGAATGTGCGATATGCCAATCCTTACCAGTATCGTCAACCAATTTCATAAGAATTTTATTTAGAGTTTTGTTAGTCGATTCAGCTTGGCCATTTGTTTTGAGGATAATAAGGTGAAGAAAAATTGAGTTGAATGCCGAAGGCATCACAGAGTTTCCATAGGGTTTTGTTTTTGAATTGTTTTCCGTTATCAGTGATGAGGCAGTGAGGAACACCAAAGCGAAAAATGATGTGATGATTGATGAATTCACATATTTTCTCATATTTTGTAGAAATAAGAGGTACCACTTCCACCCATTTAGTGTAATATTTGGTAGCGGTAATAATCCATTGATGACATTGGGAAGAATGAGGGTTGATTTCTCTGACAAGATCCAAACCCCATTGAGAGAAAGGCCAAAGGTCTTGTGCGACCTATAAGGCGTGACTAGGGGTGTGATGAAGATTAACATATTGCTGAACACTTCACACAATGCTTGACATAGTCACAAAATAATCACGTAGTTTAGGGTTGGCTAGTAATAGCCCAGGTGAAGGATGCACTTAGCGATAGCTAAGCCACTAAAGTGACCCCCACAAATCTTGTCACAAACTTCCTTGATGGTGTATGGAATTTCAGAACTCGTAAGGCATCATAAGAGGATAGCATCAAAATTTGAGTTTATAGAGAAGACCACCCATGATGACATAAATGAGAGACACTTTTGAGAAAGGCTCGTTGTCCATTGCGAGTAAGATTTGGAGGAAAAATTGAAAGGGAAAGATAGTCAACAAAACTACTTATACCAAAGGTCACTTGGGTCAGTTTCAATGTTTCCTACAAGGTTGATGTCTCGAATTAGATAAGAAGGTGATTGCAACCTTTGTACTGTGAAAAATATTTTTGAGTCAGAGGGTGAAGTGGGGATTTGAGAAGCAAGACAGGCCATGGTGTCTACAAATTTATTAGTGGAACCTGGGGTGCTTTGAAGTTCATAATGGTCAAAGGTAGTCAAAATTATGTCAACATGATGCTTATACTTTTGAAGTATCTTGTTACGACACTAGTATATACCATTAACTTGGTTCACAACCAGTTGAGAGTCACCAAAGATATTAATTGATTTAACGTCTAAGGATATGGTGGTTTGAAGACCTAACATGAGTGCTTCATATTCAGCGATATTGTTAGTACAATCAAAATATAGTTTGAAAGATAATGGCATAGGATCACCGTTAAGAGGAATGAGAATAACTCCGCACCACCCCACACTGACATTTGGAACCATCAAAGAATAAGGTCATTTGGTAAACAATATCATCTAGGGAGAGGGTAGTGATGGATTCATCAGGGAAATTGAAGTTAGAAGATTGGTTTCTAGAGTGAGGTGCATTTGTAAGTTGGTCAGCAACTGTTTTTCCTTTGACAGATTTTTGATAGACGAATTCAAGATCTAGATCTGCAAGAAGCATGAACCAAACATGCAGCACATTGATGTTGGTAGGGTTTAGCGTACATGTAATGTAAAGGGTTAGTATTGGTGAAAAAATTAAGTTTTTGTGGTTGAGTAGGCAATGGAAAAGTTTAATGGAGACAAAAATTAAGACTAAGCACAGTTTTTTGGACATGGGTATATCTAATTTTGTACTCTAAAAGCGTATGAATTATATAATAAACCACTTTCTCCCTGTGTTTATCATCACGATGAGTGAGCATGGCACCTAAGGAATGATCAGTAGTACAAATGTAAAGGTAATATGGTTGGTCATCCTTAAGGGGAATGCGCATAGGTGGTTAGACAAGGTATTGTTTTAAGGCATGTCAAAGTCTTTGCGGCATTCATAATCCCATTTGAAGGAGACATCCTTTATGAGGAGACAATGAAACAGATGACAATCGGTCGAAAAGATGAGAAATAAAGTGACTAATAGATTGCGACTTACATTACAAACTACGAATTTGATAAAGGTTAGTAGGTAGAGACATTTCAATAATAGCCTTGATTTTAGCAGGATCAACTTCAATGCCACACAAATAAACAATAAAACCAAGGAGCTTATCCGGAGAAAACAACAAAGACACACTTCTTAGGTTGAAGGCGAATGCATTATTTGATGAGACAGTTAAAGAAAACCCTAAGGACTATCAAGGTGCTTCATCCCGATGTTTATATTTTGAAAGAATATCATTGACATAATCTTCTAATATGTTATGCATAATATCATGAAAAATATAATTCATATCCCAATGATATGTGGTACTAGACGTTTTTAAGGCCAAAAGGAATAACACTGATAATATAAGGTTATCCAAGGTGTGATGAAGGTGGTTTTATGTTGATCTTCCAGGGCGAGTAATATTTGGTTATAAACTGAGAAATCTTACATGAGTGATAACATCTCATGAACGACAGTGAGATCAACTAGTTGGTCAATACTATGTAGAGGAAAGTCATCTTAAGGGAAAGCTAAGTTAAGGTCATAAAAATCCATACAAATGCGTAGCTCCCATATCAATTTTTGTGATAGGAATGATGCTAGATATCCATTGGGAATAATCAATGGGTAAGATGAAGGAAACCGAAAGAAGGAATTGAAGTTCTTCTTTGATAATAAGGGTAATGTGATGGATGCATTTTTTGCAACTTCTGTTTCATGAGTTTGGCATCAGGAATGGTTACAATATTGTCGACCAAAATATTTGGGTCAATATCTGGGCATATTAGTGTAGGACCAAGTAAAAAGCATTGCTATGATCTTGGAAGGAATGAAGTGAAAGCCTCATGTTAAGCAACCTTTAAAGATTGACCTATTTTTATAATGTGTCAGTCATCCTGAGTGTGAATGTTGATTTCAATGGTCAATTCATTCAACACGGTTTACATCTCAGAAGGTAACAACCTGGTGAATATAATAATATTCTGTACCAAGGTAGGTGAGAATAGACTCATCATCTTGACATTGAACGGCAAGTTAATAGAAGGTGTATCGTCATCGATCAAGTTGGGATATAGGAAGGGAAGAGAAGAGAGAATCTCACCATCATGCTTTGATAAGTCAGAGGTACTATAGAAATGGTTTTCACAAATGGAATTTTTTGAGGAATGGATTCTGGATCCATAAAATCTGTAGGTGAAGGTGGTGAAGTTGGTGAATGACGTGGGGAATGTTTATCATCCTCAATGAGTTTGACGTCAAGTCAGCTGCAGAAGTTACAGCAGCAGTGGGAATAAATGAGTTAGTTTTGGAAGGTATAACGACACCATTAGTGGATCAGGCGGTCGATAAAGAAGAAGTGGTAGCGGTGGTAGATGCCTTAACTGGTATATAAACATCATTGGGGTGATACAACATGTTATAGGTCTTGAATGGATAATTGAGTGTTTTATGAGCCTCAAAAAGAAGAATAAAGACCCAAAAATTGGTAAAGAGGTTGAAAAGAGTTGTGTAGTGATATAATGACTTGATCAAACCTTGAAGTTACATGACATAACTATGAGAAGGTTAGAGGGGATTGGTATACTAATACTAACATGACCTTAAACAATGTTATGAGGGATATGAAGACCTAAATGGACCTACAAGTGTGGTATTAAAGGTATGATTAGATGGTTGGCAAGGAAATTTAGCACGAGGACAAGTAATTTGGGTATGTTCATCTGGGAAGAGTACAGTAAAGTAAATAATGCTCGAAGTAGAGACCTAGTTGATAGTATGAAGGTACTTAATGACTTGTGAAACATGAAAGTAGGTCCTAATGAAGTCATTTGAAGGTTATTGACCCTTGTATGGATTGATGGAGTAATTGATCTAAGGGGGAGCTAAGAAAGTGTATTTCTAGATCCGTAAGCAGGTATGGGGTGCCAAAAAGGAATGAGAGTCATAAAGACAGGTTGAAGATGATGACTAAGATATGGTGTATGAAAGGTAAGAAATTTGTTTCTAGTATTTTTTATTAGTAGTAATAATAGTTGAGCTTGAGTTGAGAAGATACATTGGTATCAAGGGTTTTGGTCATATAGTGACCTAGACAGAGTAATTATGCCAAAAATAAGGTAAGTAATTTTTTGATCTCTGGTTCATTTGAAGAAAGTATGCCTGGTCTTAGGGGGGTCTATGTGGATGTATTCCAGTTGCATCAAGTCATGTTAGTGGTGTCAAGGAATCAAGGGGAGTCAATCATGTGTTCTCAACTTAAAAGGTAGGTAAGTAAGTTCTTTGAATGTATTCATTTGATAGGGGGGCTATGTTACTGTAATGTTGAAAAGAGTCAAAACAGAGAATGAAAGGGTCAAATGGACCTTTTTATGTTTGGTTGATGTTTCCAACCAAATGGTGAGCCCTAATGTGATGACAAAAGAAGATAACTTAGATGTTGCAGGTATGTATATTTTTCTTTAATGTCAAAAGGGGGAGATTGTTGGAAAGTGGTGTTGTCATTGATGTCAATAAGTTTCACTGATGTCAAAAGTATAAAGGAACAACTTGAGTGAAGGTTGATTGGTAGTGTCACTCATTGATTTCTTGACTGGTTGAGTTGTTTGGTCTACCATTGATGAGGTAGCATGGTGTCTTGACTAGGTGTAATGGCTTGCAGAAGTATTGGAGTGATAGGTGGATGTTGTAGTGATGTCATGAAGATTGATTGAAGGCTCTTGTAGGTGGGAAAGAGTGAAAAAGTCATGAGCTAGTCAACATGGAAGGTGCAAAGCATGATCAAGACGCTTAGTTAGGAGGCTTGGTAAGTATAAATGAAAGACGATGGTATTTCATGATGGGTCATAGGAATGTAAGAACATATGTGTAAGCACTATGAGAGAAGGGTGAGAGCATGCGGATGAGGTGTTGAGACATTCACAGAGTGTCTTAGAGTTTGTATACAGGGTTTTGTACCTACTTTATAGGTCTATGCACCTAGACCTATCTTAAGACTTAGGTGGCCTAATGAGGTGAGAAAATATGATTCTTAGATAAGTGTTAAAAATATGAGCTTTGGGAAAGGTTTAGTCAGGTTTTTACTAGTGGTATGTACAAAGTTTTGAGGCCCTTTTTTGCAAGGTAGAATCATGAATAGTGCAGTTTTAGCCTCTACCGAACTCACAGAAGTGAAAATCAAAGCTCGAGAAGTACTTTTTTTGTGCTCATTGGCACGTGAGAAATCTGAATGGTGGCTAAATATCTTTAGTATAGCTGGGAGAATGGACCTAATAAGACATTCTAAGCATTATTATTTTAGGATATAAGGTCTTAGGATTTATGAACAATCATTAAGAAGGTAAGGTGGTCTAAAACCCTCCTAAAACCTCTATTAAGGTAGCGATGGAGATGTTTCTTGCTCAAAATGGCCCAAAAATGGTTTGGTTGACATTAATTGGATGATTGGAGGCTCTTGTAATGGATTCCTCTCAAGTTTCTTCCAGGTGGCATTTAGTATGTCATGAAAGTAAAGTGGACCCCCACAGTGAATTACAATTTTATGAAGAAATTGAGTTTATTCTCAAGTTTTGCACTAGACATAGTGTGAAAATGGATGATAGAGGAAGTATGGAAGACATAATAGATGTCTGTGGTGGTCTTCCGGACATGGTCTAGCCTCTCAGGGGGTCTGTGGAAGCCAATCTAGTAAGCTTAGTTTTTGGGGGTAGTAATGGACATATCTTGGTGAACATGGTTGCACAGGTGTTCTCTCAGGCACTCTAAAACTTTGAGTTATGGTGTCTTATAGACATTTTTGATGGTGTTCATTAATGACTCCCATATGACATGTAAGTTATTTTTTAGAGAATCTTTGTGAGCTCAGAAAATTATGGAGTGAGAAGAAGGTTTGCACACGTTGACCTAGTTTTTCCTAGTTCTAGGATTGGGAACAGATTAGGGTTGAAAAGAGTGGTCTGAGAAGACCAATATTGGCCATTGGAGTTCATGTTTTTTATCCTATTGCAGGAGTGATCAGGAATGTTGTTAGTGGATCAATTTGCATGCAGCATTATAAGACTTTTAAAGGGTCATTACAGGTGTTGAGAAGATCAAGCTTCCTTGATTGGCTTTCATGGTGTGAGGACAATTCTAGGAGTCCTAAGTTGGCAAGTGGCTCTTGGGAACTTAAAATCCAAGTAAGGATGTCCGATGGAGTTGATGACGACCCTGAGGTCATGAGGTTACTATTAATGTGACATACATGCATGGTTGAGGTTTTTTGAGTGATTGGTTTAGCTTAATCTTTGAAGACTGGTTTTTATGAGGTCATGGACCTAATAGGAAGAAAATTGATCCTGATGGATGGCTTCATAGATATGATATGGTGGTGCATAGTTTAAAGAATCATGTAGATGGGAGGCTAGTAGAAGACTTAGACAACATGTCTTAGTAGTCCCTGATGTTTCATGAATGTTATTATAGGACCAGAGGACCAGGTGAATCGCAAATGATGTGTTTCAGTGTAATTAGTCCTCTATGAGTCCTAATGAAGGTGTATGGTCATAACATGGTATTGATGACCTAGATAGCTAAATCAATGATGTGTTCATGCTTTATTCATATTTTTTTAAGGGCATTTGATGTATGTCGTGTATATATGCAAGTTCATAAGACATATTTGTAGGTTCCATGAGAGAAGGAGTAGGTTGAGCAAGCAAGAAGGGTAGTTTGAAGAAGGTCTTTGTGACCATCAAAGAGAGGGCATAGAGATTATGTCATGAGGTATCTACAGTGGTGTTTTGATATTGGAAATATAGTTTATTTTACCTAATCAACTTGGTGAAGAAGTCCTTGGGCGAGGAAGCCTAGAAGGTAGATTTGAAGAAGATAAAAGAAAAGAGAGTCTGGATAGGTGTCATCATCAATTATTTTGGCAACATTCTCTAGGTGATAGAACATTTAGGTGGCTAAGTTGGTGTTGAGTCATCTAGGGATTTGTAGCTTCCTTGTAAGGTTAGTGCTCTACTAAATTTAGGGGTTGGTGATCCTTGTAGATTTGGTGCTCTAATAAAACTATTAGGTGTTGGTGATCCTTGTTGGGTTGGTTCTCAACTAAATTTGATTCATTTTTTGTATCGGACAAGTTGTCCAATATTTTGTTTCAGTGGGTTTTTCTTCCTTTTAAGAGTTTCCCACCTATATCTGGTGTACTTGTGTTCTTGTGTTTTTATTACTCATGTAAGGTTATAATTATTAGTAAATGCATGTTTAATGGTTCCAGTTGAAATGATAATTGATGAATGATAAAGGGGTATGTCAAATAAATTTTTAGGGCACACTGATTCACCCCCTAGTGTTTGTAATTCCAACATGACATGCTTTAGTAAGGGAAAGAAAACCACATGCCATAGGAAATAAGACTCACACATGGAGCTGCAATTTTTTTTGCATAAAACAAGAGGACAATCTGCACATGATAGTAAGTGAATAAAGTAATGAAAGACTGTGGTTCAATGAAATGAACATAATCATGCAATGAAATGAAGATTTGTGCAAAGGTCCACACAGAAGGAGGAAAGGTCCAGATAACAGAGGAAATCCCACATGCCAAACCACATAATAAGAAGGAGATACGCAAGAGTGTGCATGCAAGGCCATGCGAAAAGATAATAAAGCTAACGTGGAAGGCCACGTGAAAATGAGGCATATAGAAGTATTTCATTGAAAGAAACTAATTGCACAAAATGCTATGCAAGTGGTAAGCCAACAGACCATGTGTAAGTTTGCATGAAAAAAAAGGTCTACACTTGTCAGTAAAGTAAATGGGACAACATAAAGGTGTGGATCAACAAGGTACTAAGCCATGGAACACAAAGAAATATGAGAAAGTCTAAAGCCATGCAACACACAAAGAAAGTTGTGTGCTAAAGGTAAAATAAATTCCATACAATATAGGTGTGGGAGATGTGAAAAAGGGGAAGATAATGAAAAAGTACAAGTGGAATGCCACACGTAAAGCCACACGATAAAGGAGCACAAAATATGCGTGAAAGACAATGAAACAAAGGGAAATCAAATAAATTATTTGCATTACCCAAAGAAATCATGAAGATGGTTTTTCTTCATTTCTCATTATGCAGGATGTTATTTTTAGCACAACTTGTTAAAGAACGATTCATGACAAGTTAAAAATAGATAGAAGTCTGCTGAGGATTCATGTTTCATCATCTAGAATTTCTAATAATATAACAAAGCATGCAAAGCAAAGGAAAAGTTGTTTTTTAATTTCTAGAAACATAGAATTCTATTTTTAGTACAATTTTGATAAAAGCAAAGGATAAAGCATTGTTGGTAAAAAAATTTGTCTTGTGGACAAATTGGTGGGTTTCAGGGCAATGCTATGGGAATCTAAGTCCCTCTACTTGAACGGTGCAGCTCCATATGTGCATGCATGAAAAACTAGATTTCAATGGTGGCCTTTCGACTAAAAATCCAACAGGGGCACTCCACTGACCCTATGGAAAAGCTAGCAATTTCTCACTAGAGAAGAACTTTTTCTGAGAAAGGGAAAGGGAGTGAGAATTGAGGTAGGAGAAATTAATGTTGCGAGTAGAATATCAGATGCCCACACACATTAATTAGAAATTTCATTCACATGCATATATAGTTAGAAGGAAAAAAAAAACCGTAGGAGAAGCTATAAGATTGAATGAAATTCATTAGTCGCAAGGTACCAATCAATCCCTCAATCAAAAAGGTGAAAATTCCTTCTTTTATTATTGAAGCTAAATCAGAATTTGTACACATCTTTGAGAATAGAGGAAACTCTAAGGAGAAGGGAAAATAGAAGAAGTATGGCATTTTCTATCTCTTCTAGGGACAGAGCACTCTGGTCTTTTTGAAATCAATTTCCCTTTGAAATGACATCGAGAAGCCATTATATTCTTCACAAGAAACCATTACAACTTCACAAACCCTCAACGCCTTTTAAAATTCGTCTGTTGTGAAGAAAATGCTCATGGTGGGTTAAAAACCAAATCTTGCAAAGAAACTATTACATTTGATTTGTCAGTTTAAATATAGACGATTTGATTTGCTCCTCTAACTCTGAAATTGGGCTGTCCACAATGACAGGAAGGGATTGGAGTGGTTGCGGGGGAAGCCTTTTTTATTTTGTTATTTTTCATGAGATTTGGTAATTTAGAACAAATTATCTCGTTGCCCCGCTTTGAATTTTCAACCTAGACACATGGCACATTCTTACTAGAAATGGGATCGCAGCCCTTTTCTCAACATTTCAACCATTTTTGGAAAAAGGCTCAAGAACTCAAATTCCTCCGTCGGCCCGCTCTTCCACTTTGAATTTTAAACGGCGGGCCCAAGACCTTGGCGGAGCTGCAAAGCATTCTAGAACTTTTACTTCACTTTTAGAAATTTGGTTAAATTTCCAAAAGTGCCCCAATGGCCTGCTCGTCCACTTTGAATTTTCAATGGTGGGCTTCACCTTTGAATTTTTACTTGTGGGAGCTTCAACTTTGAATTTTTCCTTTTAAATCCTGATCAGGGTTGAGGGTCAGTTTTTAACTTTTCACTTTTTTTTACAAAGAGGTTCAAAATCTCAAATTCCTCTGATGGCCCACTTGTCCGCTTTGACTTTTCATCCACGGGCTTTGCCTCTCTAATGACCTCAACCACATGGTGATCTGGAGCTGATTTGGTAATTGGCCCTTTCTACCCCACCTCTGGAAATGCATCATTGCAACATGTGGAGCCCTCCGCTGAGCCTGCCACACTTAGCTAATTTTACCTTCATTTTGTACCTGGGACACATGGAAATCCTGCGCCTAATTGAAGACTATCCCTTGGACCCAGCCCCTGGAGTTGCGTCATTACGACATGTGGAGCCGTTCGCTGAGCCTTCCATACTTAGCCGATTTTACCTTCATTTTATACCTTAGACACATGGAAAGCCTACGCTTAATTGAAGACTGTCCCTTGGACCCCTGCCCCTGGAGTTGTGTTGTTGCGACACGTGGCTTTTTCCACTAGATTTTGAAGTATGACCAAAGCATAACACTCTTGGGGATGCTAAGGCAAAATTTGACAGGAAAGGAAACGCCCATTGTTCCCGACTATGGAAAATATGCAGAGGAAGGAAACTTCATCATTTTGAGTCTACAATTTTGAATTTCCTTCATGAACCAGAGGCATGGAGGTAAAAACAATGATTTGATGACTCATGCCATAAAACAAGTGAATAATTTTCGATCAAAAATGGAGGTTGCAAAGAGGATATTCCATGTGCACAGACTGGGAAATGGAGGATTTATAAAAATGAGGAAAACAGAGGTTTAAACAATCTCTAAGGCACGACTTTTACTAATTTCTCAAATCTCTAACTTGGCTTAAACACCAACAAAGGGCATGAGCTCAAAAAAAATTGAATTTGGCTATGAAAACATAGAGTAGTTTTCGGGAGACAACAACTGGCTCTAGCTTGGGGACATGGCGTGAACTAGGCATGGCTAGGGCACAACATGAGGATCTAGAATCTCAAGTTTCAAAACATATTACGTTCACCAGTGCCTTATCCATTGGGCCTTGTAGAGTCATGTATAAATCTAATAAATAATGGAAGAAGGAGGAAACACACAAGCCAAACCACACACAACAAAAACAAAACAAAACCAAAACCAAAACCACACAACATAAATGGGAAACACACCAGGAAAAAACGTATGGTACAAGGTGGGGGACAACCCACTTTCACTGATGATACAGTTTCAAGTATTTCCTGACTTCGAGGCAATTCCAATGGTGTTCCATCCAAGTATGAGAGGAGAAAAACATTCTCACCACAAGCTACATGAATTTGGAATTGGACTAGCCACAATGAATTAAACATTTCCATGGCTTCTCTTTGGTTCTCTTATCTTTTCCCATAGCACGACAAATTTTTTAGCCTTGAAATTCTCTTGCCTTTGGCCCTCTTGTCAAATATATTCTTCACTTTCAATTGGTGTTCTTTAATTCTATCCACCACTTGGAATTTTCTTTCTTCTAGCTTCTCCAAGAAGAGGATCATCTTATCAATGAAGTCTTTGTATTGACCATCTTCTATTTCTTGTAGCAATTTGAGAGGTGGCATCTCAATTGTGAGGGTAATCTTCTGCCTCGATTCCATACAACATTTGGAAAGGTTACATACCTATTACCTTCTTAGGAGTGATCCTATTGGCCCACAATGCATCATATAACTTCTTGTGCCAGTTCCTTTGATTCTCATCTACCAGCTTGCGAACAATGGTCACAATGTTCTTGTTGCTTGACTCAGCTTGCCCATTTCGCTGTGGGTAGTAGTCAGAAGAGTGAGATAGGGATATTCCAAAAGCCATAACAAAACTCTGTGAGCTCCTTGGAAGAGAAATAGGTGGCATTGTCTATAACAATTTTCTGTGGTATTCCAAAACGATCAATGATATTCTCCTTGATGAAGTTGCAGATTGTTTCAGAGCTGGCTTGCTTGGTTGGGATGGATTCCACCCATTTAGTGAAGTAATCAGTTATAATGAGTATATAAGTATGCCCTATGCACTAGAATGAGGATTCAGAACAACAATAAAATCTAGCCCCCATTGCTGAAATGGTTCTTCAATCACCACATGCCTGAGTGGCAATGAAGCTAGTTGTGGCTTTCTAACACATTTTTGGCATGCTTTGCATTTAGAAACCTGATCCTGAGTGTCTATGAAGATGGAGGGCTAATAATATCTCCCTCTGAGGATCTTATGTGCAGTGACCATTGCTAAGAAATGTCCACCACAAGCTTGATCATGATATGCCCTGAGCAACTTTTCTTGTTGCTCCTTATCTACACACCTGAGGAAATAACCATCTAGGCCTCTCTTGTAAAGTGCATGATTCCAGATCACAAACTTGGATTCCTTTAGCTTGAGTTTCCTTTTTGTTTGTAATCTAGATGAGGAGGGCATTCTCCATAAGTGAAATAGTAAGCAATGTCAGCATACCACTCATCAGTAGTGGTGACAAAGAGCGCCCATGGACTATCTCCTAAACAAGTCAAGAAAACACCATATTTTTCTCCCTATTGAGCTTTGAGAGCTTCATCTTCAGCAATCAGCTTGCATAAACCATTTCCTCTTACTAGATTAGAGGGTCTAATCTCCAAGTCATACTCTTAGGTCTTTACAATCCAACTTCCTCTCTTAGTCCTTAGGATCTTGTTGGGTCAAAATGGACTTGATTTCACTTCCAAGGACCATCACCACTATATGGGAATTGAGAATGTAGAATCTGAAACTTTTAACAACTTTGACCACTGCATAGGAATGTTTCTCCAATTGGTTGTACTTAAGCTCAAGATTTTTCAAAGGATAGCTCATGAAAGCAATGGGCGCCTCCAAACATTCATCATTTTTTTGAACAAGGACAAAAAAGAGTGTATGTTCTAATGCATAGCAATACATGGTGAACTCCTTGTTGAAATATAGAGATGCAAGAGTTGGAGCTTTGGCAATGGCTTTCTTGATCTCCTCAAATGTTGTTTTTTCTTCCTTATTCCAATTGAAACTTGCTTAAGGCTTCATCATGGAAGTTATATGCTTAGTCAGCTTCAGAAAACTTAGGCAAAAAACGATGAAGGAAGTTTACCTTTCCAAAGAATGAATGAAATCCCTTCTTGTTGTTTGGTAAGGATAGTGCTTGGATAGCTCTGACCCTCTCAGGATCAATGTGTGCTCCATATTTGTTCACAATGTGTCCCAGCAACTTACCTTTTGTGACTCCAAAAATTCACTTCTTTGGATTTAGAGAAATGCCATGTTTCCTACACCTTGCAAGGAGTTTATCCAAATAACTGATATGATCTCCCCTCCTTTTTGAAAAAATCGTGAGGTCATCAAGGTAAATGACAATGCAGTGTTTCAAATTTTTGAAGGCCAAGTCCATTGCTCTCTGGAAAGTGGGTCCATCATTGATCAAGCCAAAAGGCATTTTGCTGTAGGAAAAAGTGCCCCAAGGTGTTGTAAAGGTTGTTTTGTTATAATCCTCTTCTGCCACCTTGATTTAGTTGTACCCTGAGAATCCATCAAGCAAAGAGAGCATTTCAGATCCAGTGACTACTTGCAAAATATGATCCATGATTGGAAGAGGGTAGTTGTTCTTGAGAGATGCATGATTCAGATTTCAGAAGTCTACACAAATCCTTATTTCCCCATTCTTCTTCCTTACTGGCACAATATTAGCCACCCATGTTGAATGGTGGATGGGGAAGATGATTCTAGCATTGAGCATCTTTGTCACCTCTTCTTTGATAACATCAGCAATCTTTGGAGTGTAGGGCCTTTGTTTTTTCCTGAAGGTCTTAGCTCCTTGCTTCAAAGGGAATGGAGTGATGCATTTCCTTTGGCTAAAAATATTTGAGTTCATCATAGGAATAGGCCAGGACATTTGAGTACTTTTTTAGCAGAGAAACAAACTTTCTCTTCTCTTCTGGTGAGAAAAATTTACCAATGTTAACCATCCTTGGATTCTCTGAAGTGCCAATGTTTTCTTGATCAAAATCAGATGGACACCAAGAAGATTGTTTATCTTTCTCTTGGTTGAACATATCATGCTTGTCAAAGAGGTCTTCTAAAGAAACTAGGACTTTGGGGATTTTGTTTCCTTTTAGTTTGATTACTCCCTCTTCATCAATTCCCTCAATTCATTTCTTCTCTTCTTTGGGGACTAATTCACAGTGTGAGTTTTCACTTCCTTCAAAGAAAATATTATTGAAGTTATCCCTTTGTTCTAAGAAGGCTAGGATTTTACTGTCATCATTGAAGACCTACCAGTGATTTGCATTGTTCTGGTATGCTAGGTATGAACACCATCTCAATGGTCACTTTATCCTTACCAAAATAAGGATGAGGTGTCACTAAGGAAGCTGACACTGCTAGAGAATCAGCCTTTTCATTCTTCTCCCTAGGGATAGCTTCAATGGAGAATGCATCAAAGGATTCAATGCAGTCCCACACTCTTGTTTCTATAGTGCCTGAGCCTTGGATTTTTCACCTGATATTGTTGGCAGACCTACTTTACCACAACCTCTACATCACCTTTACATCTCAGCTTCTTGATTCCCATGTCCTCTACTGCATTCATGCCTAAGAGCAATGCTTCATACTCTGCAGTATTGTTTGTATTATCAAATCACAGCTTGTAGGAAAAAGGATATACCTCATTGGAGGGAGAGTATAATACTACACCAGCTCCTGAACCTTCTCTGGAATGACTGCCATCAAAATCCATTTGTCCATATTTGGTCTTCTTCTTCCTCCATGAGAAGTGGTAGGTCCTCTTCCTTCTGTGATGTAAGGAGGTAATTTCCAAGCCCACAATCTTGAAAAAGGATATCAGCTCTTGGATCATCATTCTTCCTTACTGTGAACTTCATTTTTCTTACTGGCAGTAGCTTCTTCATTTCTCCTTTCACTGGGATAGTTGCAGATGACCAATCCATTTTTATTTCTCCACCTAGATCTCTGCAAAAACTTCTACTCAATAGCATACCAAAAGATGTTGGGATGTCTGCCACAAAATGGTCAGGAGTATCTTTTTGTCAGGGTAATCAGCTAGTGCAACCTGAGCATCCTTAATCCTTCCTACCAATGGAACTTGTTTGGATTCCATTGAGTAGCATGTGCCATTTACCCAGGTCAAAGTGAGGCCAAGAGAATTTGCAACTTTTGCTGGCATCACATTATCTGAAGCTCCAGAATCTATAATACAATTGTTTAGCTGGAAACCTTTGATGAGAAGTGACAGGTAAAAAGGATCAACTCTGTGGGTGGTGGAGGCACTAAGGGCTAGCATGTTTTGAGGAAGATGGTGTGGATGGTGTAGGAAGTAAGCCTTTAGAATTAGAGATTGGGGATGTAGAGTTACCACCCCAGACTGCCTTAATGAATCTGTCAAATTGGGCAGGATGTGTTTGTAGGTATTCAATTTCAGAGAGCTGGACTTTGGTTTTGCTAGCATGCTCTACAAAGTCAAATGAAGTTATGGTAGATGAGGAAGATGTTTAGCAATGGGAGAGGATTTAAATGACAAGGGGTTTCATTACTTTTGGTGTTGGGTTCTCCTTTTCAAATGTAGCAATTGGCTTGGAAGGAGATGGGGGTGTAGCCTTTGATTGAAATTTAGATGTTCTTGCAGAACCAACATTTAGAAGAGAATTGCTCTTAACAACTTTTCAGTAAGGAGAAGAATCAAATAACTTACTTGGCACAACAGTGTGATCCTTGACAACTGGTGAATCTGATTTCTCTCTAGCTAATTCCATGGAAGGTGGTAATGGTGATCCCCTGCTGATGATCTTGTTTAGTGGAGGCTTTGAAGAGCTATCTTCTTTGTTCTTCCTACTCTCAGTTGCAACTGCTGAGGCTGAAACACCATTCTTGGATTGCACACGAGTGAAAACAACACATGGAAAACTTGGAGCTTCTTCATCTCCTTCCTCCTCATCAGTCAACGTATTCAATCAGGCCATTGTGCATGCCAACCTCTTCAATTTCAAGATAGTTTTCATAGTCATCCATGCTTTCTTCTTCAGTTTCCTCAATGTCTGCTCCTTCTTCTGATTCCCTAGTGTCACAGATGTCATTGACTGGTGGTGCTTCAAGAGAAATCCTATGAGGAGGTGGAGAAATTCTTGGTCTATCAGGAGGATTTGGTCTCCTTGGAGCATTCCTCATTGTGATTTGTGACAACTGCTTCTTCAAAGCAACTAGGTCATTTGCCATTTTTTGGAACATTGGATCAGTGGTGACTGAATTTGAACTCTGACCTTTTTTCTTCCCATTTGGTCCTTTCACTTTTACTAGAAAGAATTAGATCATCATCAGTCTTAATTGCAAAGTCTTGAGCTTCCCTCAATGTTCTTGGTTGGGCTCTTCTGAGGAAGAAACCAACTTCTGATGGCAAAGCACTGATGAAGAACCTTTTCAAGTTGTTTTCAGAGGGTACCACATCTTTTGGGATCCTTCTTGTCAACCTAACATACCTTGCTACAAAATCTCTCATTGATTCAAGGTCTCCTTCTTCATTTGAACCAATTGGACTAGCAGATCATGACAATCTTCTATGCTCTTGAACCTATGTTCAAATGCACTTCTTATATCTTCCCAGCATGTGACAGATCTTGGGGGCAACATGTAGAACCATTCAACAACTTTTTCTTGGAGTGAATCCACAAAGATCCTAACTGAACATCTTCATCTTCAACTCCCAACACTCCACAAGTAGTGATGAATGTTGCTACATGTTCTTCGGGGAGCTGAGAACCATCCCCTTTGAATTTTGGGAAGTTGTTTCTTGAGCCTCTTGGGAGGTCATGAAGTGGTTGTGGAAGAGCAAGTGGACCAGTATTTCTTCCCCATGGTATGTTAGGCCTATGTACCTCATGCTCATGATCACCCATTCTATTCTTGTTTCTATCCTCTAGTCTTGCTAAGGTACTGCTTCTATTGTTGCTCTTTCTTCTGCTTCAATTTGGATTCTTTCTATTTCTTCAAGTTGAGCCCTTATCTCCTCTTCAACAACTACCTCTCTTTCAAGCTCTTCAAATGTGGGATCAATTTTTCCTCCTTGCCTCAGTTTCCTAGTGTATCTTTTATCAGCCAGCTTGAAAGTTTATGCTCTTCTTTGGGGTGCTAGAATTTGTCTCTACCTTTCCAATTCGACAACACATTCCTCTTCCAGGTCCAGAATCCTTATGGAAATGAAGTATTGATTGACACTTTGTCTATTATGCCAAATAGCTTCTCTCATATCAGAAGCAATGTCTTCTTGGATGTGAAAGAGTAAATCAGGTCTCCCAACAGGAGGATTTCCCAGAATAGCCATGATTTATATCCATGTAGTTTGTGTGATTATTCAATCTCCAGAAACTTTTCTTCTAGAATCTTTTTTTGTATTTTATGACCCTGAGGTCGTTTTTAGGTGCAGATGCTGCAAAATCTGCCCCATGGTGGGTGCCAAAAATTGTTGGCAAGAAAATTTGTCTTGTGGACAAATTGGTGGGTTTCAGGCCAATGCTATGGGAATCTAAGTCCCTCTACTTGAATGAGTGTAGCTTCCGTATGTGCATGCATGTGAATAAGTGGATTTCAATGGTGGCCTTGACCAACCAGAGATCCAACAGGGGCACTCCAATGACCCTGTGGAAAAGCTAGCAATTTCTCACTAGAGAAGAACTTTTTCTGAGAAGGGGAAAGGGAGTGAGAATGGAGGTAGGAGAAAACTAATGTTGCGAGTAGAATATCAGATGCCCACACACATTAATTAGAAATTTCATTCACATGCATATATAGAATTAGAAGAAAAACAAATCCACAGGAGAAGCTACAAGACTCGAATGAAATTCATTGGTCGCAAAGTACCAATCAATCCCTCAATCAAAGAGGTAAAAATTCCTTCTTTTATTATTGAAGCTAAAGCATAAGTTTGTACAGAGCTTTGAGAATAGAAGAAATTCTAAGAGAGAAGGGAAAATAGAAGAAGTATGGTGTTTTTTGTCTTTTCCAGGTACAGAGCACTCTGGTCTTTTTTGAAATCAACCGCCAACCCTTTGGAATGACATCAATAGAGCCATTATATTCTTCGCAAGAAACCATTACAACTTCACAAATCCTCAACGCCTTTTCAAATTCCTCTGTTGTGAAGAAAACACTCATGGCGGGTTAAAAACCAGATCTTGCAAAGCAATCGTTACATTCAATTTTCCAGTTTAAATATATACCA
Organism: Taxus chinensis; assembly: GCA_019776745.2. NCBI lineage: Eukaryota > Viridiplantae > Streptophyta > Pinopsida > Cupressales > Taxaceae > Taxus > Taxus chinensis. The sequence goes on from CM034154.1 coordinate 706,629,172, forward strand.
TTTGATTTGCTCCTCTAACTCTGAAATTGGGCCATCCACATGGCAGGAAGGGATTAGAGCAGTTACGGGGAAGCCTTTCGCATTTTGTGATTTTTGTGAGATTTGGCAATTTGGAACAAATTGGCCCATAGCCCCGCTTTGACTTTTCAACTTAGACACATGGCACGCCCTTTTTCTTATTGGAAATGGGATCGTGGCCCTTTTCTCAAACATTTTAACCTTTTTTGGAAAAAGGCTCAAAAACTCAAATTCCTCCTTTGGCCTGCTCATCCGCTTTGACTTTTCAATGGTGGGCCCGAGACCTTGGCGGAGTCACAGAGCATTCTAGAACTTTTACTTCACTTTTGGAAATTTGGTTAAATTTCCAAAAGTGCCCCGATGGCCCGCTCATCCGCTTTGACTTTTCAACGGCGGGCTTCACCTTTGACTTTTTCCCTGCGGCTTCTTCTCTGAATTTTTCCTATTAAAGCCTAATCGGGGCTGCAGGTCACTTTTTAAATTTTTCACCTTTTTGCAAAGAGGCTCAAAAACTCAAATTCCCCCGATGGCCCGCTTGTCCACTTTGACTTTTCAATGGCGGGCTTTGCCTCTCCAATGACATCTGACCACATGGCGATCTGGCGCTGATTTGATAATTGCCCCTTTCTGCCCCACCTTCAGAATTGTGCCATTGTGCCACGTGGAGCCATCCCCTGAGACTTCCATACTTAGTTGATTTTACCTTCATTTTGTACCTGTGGACATGTGGAAGAGCCTGGACCTTTCCCCTGTTTAATTGAAGACTGCCTTCCCTTGGACCATTTTCTACCCCATGGAAAGCCTACGAGTTGCGTCATTGTCATTGTGACACGTGGCTGCTTCCACTAGATTTTGAAGTATGACCAAACCACATCTAATCAGAGAGACCCACGTATCACTCGGGGATGCTGAGGCAAAATTTGATGGGGAAAGAAATGCCCATCGTTCCTGACTATGGAAAAATACAGAGGAAGAGAATTTCATCATTTTGAGTCCAATTTTTGAATTTCCTTCGTGAGCCAGAGGCATGGAGGTGAAACAATGATTTGACGACCCAGGCCATAGAACAAGTGAACAATTTTGATCACAAAGGAGATTGTAAAGAGGATATTACATGCACAGACCGGGAAATGAAGGATTTCTAAAAATAAGCAAAACAAAGGTTTAAATAGCTCTAGGGCATGACTTTTGCTAATTTCTTGAATCTCTAACTTGGCTTAAACACCAATGAAGGGCATGAGCTCAAAAAATTTGAATTTGGCTATGAAAATGTAGAGTAGTTTTCGGGAGACAACAAGACTATATTTAAAAAGTAGAGCTTTTCATGCATATGAACTATTTTTGGCACATAAAAGTGAAGCACATGCATTTTTCCTATTTTAGAACTCAGATTTACATGTGTGTGCTCTCTTATTCTCTCTCTCTCTTTGATTTTCTATAAAACATCAGAATGCATTTTAAAAAATATCTTGGCCTCTTTATTCAAATTATTTGGAGTAATTCAGTTTTTTGGGTGAGAAAATAAAGGTTATGAGTGATTCTTTGTGCTTATTCCAACTCTTGGAGCAATAAAGGAGCTATTTTAAAACTTTCTACAATCTGCATTAGTGCATATCCTATTTTCAGTTGTTATCTTTGTGATACATGCTTATCCTTAGTTTAATAATTTAATCTTCATGGCTTTATGAATTTTTTTATTATCAATTTTCAGGTCATAGATTGTGTTTAAAATGGTTGTATGCATGATTTTGTTATGGAGCCATTACCTGCCCCTTCCTTATCTTGTCACAATTCATCTTGAACCCTTCTATGAAATGATTTTGATTTGACATAGTCACTTGTAGTTAGTGCATGGTATGTATAGCTTCCATGCTTCATATGTGTGATTCTAGTAAGTATGAGATCCTAAAAACATTTTGGTGTATCATCATCCTTTTTTTAGTTTTCTCTCTTCCTTCCTTCTCCTTTTTCCTTGTTGTTTTTGGTAGAATAGAGTAGCCTTAGAGATAGAAATAGTTTAGGTGTTACACTGGGGGAACTAGCCCTCTATGGAGACTCACTCCAACATATAGGTCAACAAAAACCTAGGAGTGTTTTCAATTCATTAATGAGAAGGAGAGTTATCACATCATTATTCAAATGATGCATTTCAATGTGACAACAATTATTTCTCATTCAACATGTTTAATTAAAAGTATTAAATGATATTATTTTGAGCATTCCCTATGTCATGGGCCACTGCTAACAATGGCGTGATTTGAGCATGGATGAGAGCATGTGGAAGGAATGTGGTTGAGAACAACCATAGATTAGAGTGTGGAAGAGATCACTTGGTGGAGCATGGAAAGAATCCAAAAGATTGGGTGTGGATTCAAATTCAGGTTTTGGAATATCAGTGCAGGCTCATGTTATAGACATATTTTACAATCTCTTATTGGTGGAGTATTATGGAAAGGCTCTTAATTTTATGACTAAGTACTTTACAATGGGCTAAAAACCTGACCAAATTGTCTAGGCAGATAGTAATTACGTGAAGAGGAGATAAAATGACCAACACACATGAAAATCCCGTGGAAGATGAACTCACTAGGAGAAGAATTTTCCTTGGAAGTTTTTGCCTATGTAGTCAGAGAATGAACTGGTGTCCAATAAAATGACATCTTAATTTTTTAATTCTACAAATATCATTAGGGCCCCTTCTTTCACCTACACATTCAAAGTGGTGGCCATTTCCTTAGCCTTCATCAATTGATTTGGCTTTGTTGGTACGGGAGGGCTCTTCTTTTATGTACAAGGTGGTATGGATTTTGTCATTTAGTTTTCTCCTTTAGTTAGGCCTCCTTTTGAATCTTTAAAATGCTATAAAAACTAAAAGTATTATCACCACTAAAACATATAGCCTTGGCATTTTTGCTATTTTTTAGAATAACTTGGAGTTGCCAGCACATACACCATTCAAGTGGTTATTTTATATTGTGCAATAAATAATTGATGACAATATTGTAATATAAAAGGATTACGGGAAAGAACCCATAGTGAATGTGCATGAAGGTATATTCTCCATGTCAAGGCTATAACACCATTACATAAGACATTTTCTAGAAGAAAAGTCTATACATGCAAGGAAGAAACCCATATGTTTTGAAAACTTCACTAAGTATTGTACAAAATATTATTCCACAACAACCTACACAATAAAATTATGAAGTGCATTTGGAATGTGATTAATTGAAATCAACTAAATTTATGTTAACTAAGAACTAGTTAATCTAATCTAGGACGACATATAGCACAATAAATAAATGTACTACGACATCATGTAAATTAAATAAATTAAGTAAACTAATAAAATAAAAACCCTAATATGTAAGAAGAAGGTAAGGAAAGAACTCAATTGATAACCAATGACTGTTGCATAGTGTTGCAGGTCTGACTGGAAATTCTGGGAATAAGAACGAATGTGTAGAAGTCCTGAAAAGACTAGATATAGAGGATCTGAGTGGACCGAGGCACCTAGAATAGGAGTGGGGTGCATATGGGTGCTATGGAAAGGAATCTAGGTGCATTGGTCTATGAAAACGCTCAAAAGTTGGTCTTCGCAGGGTCGGAAGGTGATCTGAAACTCTACTTACCTGTCGCATCAATTATTCTATATTACGCCGAATGTTGTGAATATTCCAAGAGGAAGATGTGACCCATAATAAGACAAAATGAAGTATCAAAACCATAAAAAATATGTAGAATGAATGGGTCAGACTAACCTTATCTGCCACAATAATGGGCTTAATAAACTGAGCATTGCACTACATTTCAGACTTAGATGTAGTTCTAGTGTGTGTGTGCATGTCATGCCCTAGGTGCTCTTGTACAAGTCACACTTTGTGAAATAGAGAGCAATAGTTAAATTTAGATTATGTAATAGTATATGTGCATGAAATAGAATATAATCCCTCCCCTTATGAAGTGTGATGCAGATGCCCTAGCTTGTGCCTTGATGATGGAGCTATATAGATACCAATGTAATAGATGGATACAACTCTAGATGGAGTGATAATAGTATATGATGCTAGGTCCCTCATTATGGTCTCATAACTTTATATTTATAGGGTTCTATTGCTCTAATTTTGTAATTCAACCAATATAATAGTAAAGAAGACCCGCAATAATAGTTGCCATATTTTAAACATGGGTGTTATCTGATCGCTCATGATGAAACTTTGCTCTTACGAACAATCCTAATGTCCTTGACAGGACCTACGTTGGATTGGTATAGTGCTGTACCTAGACACTCCATTTTCTCATTCAACCAAGTAGCTCAATCTTTCCTAGAACACTTTTCTATAAACATCATCAAGAAAGTCATCATGACCGGTTTGTACTCGACACACAATTATGAAGATGAATCTATCACAAATTTTGTCACTCGTTGGCAAAGCCTAGTCAACCAGCTCACATTCCAACTGCCTCAAACTGAGTTAATAGAGTTTTTCATGAGGGCTTGTGCAAGACACATCTTTCCAACTCTTAAAGTTCAAACCTTCCACATGTTCAATGAGGCGTTCACCATGGCCCAAAAAATTGAAATTCGTGTCATTGAAGAGAAGAAGATACAATTAAGTAACAAGAATGCTACGTTTAAATCAAATGATACCTCTTATTCTTCCAAACCACAAAATAATTACTCCAAAGAAAAAAGAATGACCCATGCATTAGTTTTGAAAGATGATCCATCTCATCCATCCAACCAATCAAAGCCTTCTTTTAACCTTTCTCCTGTTCAGGATTTTTAGTTTAAGCGGAAGCAACAAAATTATACTCCCATAGGAGAACACTACTCTTCGGTTTTAGAAAAACTTCTAAAAGCTAGAGCAATCACTCTTCCACATGTCAAACCACATACAGGTTTTGACCCCCTCTCTTCCTATTCCTGTAGGTACAAAGAAAATGATTACTGCAACTATCATCGTGTTAGAAGTCATAACGATAATAATTGTATAACTTTGAAAAATATCATCCAGGAAATGTTAGATAGTTGAGATCTTGTCTTAGATAACCCTAATGCACCAACGAATCAAAACCTTTACATCTTCAAAAAACCGTTCCCAAACCACAACTCATCATCTGACCAAACCAACAAACCTTTGACTAATGATAGTAACACCGTAATATATTTAAACACATCATGAACCCTTCATCCCATATTAATATTCATCCCCACATTATTAATTAATTTAATTATTGTAATTAAGTTAATTTCATCCTCACACCTCCACCTCATCATTACACCTCACCCTGGACCTATTCCAGGGGCATTTAACTCACAATGACTGAGTCATCACTCTCAGTGCTAAGTCACCACTTGACCTAACTAACTGAGACTTATTCCTAAACCTAATTTAACTTCTTCTATGACCTTCATGCCTTCTCTCATGTGAAATCCACTTCCCTAAGTGGAATCAATCAAAATCACACCAAAAATAGTAGAGATCTGCCTATTTTTGGTAAACCTAGACTTTCCTGCCTTAATCGATGCCGATTATCCCTCGACCGATGCCGGTCACCTAACCGACATCAGTTACCTTATATACACTTTCAAAACTCTTTACACAACTTGGTCATTCAGTTATTGGAGCCTAATTACATTCAAGTGAAAATCTTCAAGCCCTCCTGCATCTAGACAATGAACACACACAATCACAATGCAAGACAAGAAACCATTTTCCCTTCCAGAGTGTTGGAATACTCATGGGAGCACATAGTCTGTATTGCCATGGTAATGGACTCAAGCACTTCTTCTCTTATCAACCATCAACCATTCTAACTCCCAAGATATGTAAGACATTAAGTAAGTATTGTGATTCTAATCATTTGGCTTATTCATTTTGTATATCTTTTTCTCCTTTCAACAATTTATTTTCTCTATTGCATGTACATCACGTTCTTCCCACCAACCCACTATTCAACCATCCCAAGCCTTTTCATCATTCCAAACCTCCTTCTTAGTATCTCTGAGTGTTCTCAGCCATATTATGACCCAAACCACACTACCCTCACTCTCTGTGCAATCACAGAGAACTCTAAAATCTCTTTCTAATAATTTACTATCAAATTACCCCTACCAACATCGGTCACCTTAACCATCGTTGATATCCTCTCTCTACCGGCATCGGTCACCAGACTAATATAGGTCATTGTGTTTTCTATTAACCTTCACCAAACTACCTCTAGCATCCCCTAAACTCCACCTAGACCTTACCAGATACCTATGTGAGCTTACCTAACACCCTTGTGACCTGTCCCAGCTAGAAACATACCTTGCCTGATGCTAGATTAGTTTAGGTTTCAATACTTTGCTTAATCTAGTTTGTTGATAATGTTTTGAGATACCTAAATCAAAGTGTTAGCAATAGGACCTTTATTTCTCATATTTACTTTCATTGATTTGATGAAAACAGAGGATTGAAAGCCATTCGAGGAAGCATCACACTTCCTTGATCTAGCCTTACTAGGCATTCCTCTGACTCTTGCTATTTAATATCATTTAGTGGTCTTGCTTTATATGTACAAGTAGTCCTTCCCAGACAAAAAGGAGGTCTCTACAATTAGCTTGGATAACGTCAGTAACGCGCGCATAGCAATCTTCAACCTACATATCATATGTATTCCTCCTTGACCTTTTACCTTATCTGTTTTATCACACAACTTATTCAGGGAAATATTTTGGCACGCTCGGTGGGACCCATTTGGGTTATTTTGCATTGTTCATTCCTAGGTGAAAGATTGCATGTCTATTTCCATTTGAAATCGCTCACATTAAATTTTCTCCTTTGGAACATTCTTTCTCCTCTACTTGTCTCATTGACACTCGTATTTTGGATTAAAAAGAACCATTCTTTTTATTTTTTTATTGAATTAGTGAAAGAAATACTCTTTCCTATTTATTATTGCTCTCATCGAATGTCATTGTGGATTTGGGTCTAAAATCTTTACATATCATTTCTGAGTGTTGCATCTGTAGCTCATTTAAAAATTGTGGGCAACCTATATGCTGGAAGTAATTCCCAACTAATGGTTGAAAAATTGAATCATAGTGAACAATTTCTTCTTTACACCAAACCACTAAAAATAAATTACTCATTTTCTTAAACAACATCCTACCTGGAAGAAGTTGTCAATGATCACATGATTAGAGGATTGACAGTGGGCTCCAAGCTGGTTTCTCTGTCCAGTCATTATCTCAGAGAAGGACCCCCATCGCAAAAAATTACCTAAAACTATCCTTAGTTGTTGGATTTTCGTAGGGCACCTTTTATTAAGCCAAAAAATCTACTCTATTCACAAGTCAGTCCTAAATGGCATAAGTTGAAACATAAAATCCACCACATAGGATTTCATGTTTCCTAGTTTTTGCTTGATCTATGTTTTGAGGTGTGAGTTTGTTTTCTTCATTCTTCACTCCTTTCACACTCCATAATCATAGTTGGTGTATTCTGACTCTTTCTGAGTGTGTTAGGGTCAATCATTTTCATACTCAGGTTTCTGGGTTGGTCTTTTATTTGATCTAAATCACCAAATTTATTTTTTCCATCTTTTCACAAATTTCACAGTGATGGGCATCGGTCCATTGACCATCATAAATTTACTCATCTAACCATCACCAGTTTACTGACCGTTGTCAGTTTCCTATTTTTTGGTCATTTTAACCAAAGTAGCATTTATCATATTTCTATTCTTTCTGGGGTTTCCTCAGTTACCTCACCATATCTCTGTGTCTTTAAAATCACTGTCAAAGTCCAGAGGTGCTTCATTTTTATCATTTATTACCACATTTACAAATCCTCTTATTTTCCACAACAACTGGTATCGGTCCTCTGACCGACATTAGTTACCCTCTATCACCGATACCAGTTACCCAACTGTCATCAGTCACTATGTTTAAAATTTTTCAATTAAAACAACACTCAATTGTTACCTTCTGGAACCATTTTCTTTAGTCCTTATGTACTCCTATGTCATTTACAGAGCTCAAATTAACAAGTCTACTATAAGTCACATGTTTTTGACTCGTAGCCAAGCCAACGCTCTCGTGTTCCATGCTAGCCTTCAACCACTCCCACCTAGACCATCACTGCCTTCCATTCTATCACCTATGGATCCCAGCCAACCTATTACCATCAGTACCGGTGACGAGGAGTTTACAAGACTCTTTGATCAAAATCCTACTGCTTTACAATATTATTTAGCCCATTCATCCACTTGGGATTCATCAGGGAAACTTGTATACGACATGCGTGTGTCCATTCCTCCTACCCTCACACCCACTTCTGCATTAGCTACTACTAGCTTGGCCTTACCCTCTTCCACCTTACCACTTGTGGTGTCCCAACTTGACCCTACATCATTGATATCTACTACACCTATGGCATCTGTCATGCCTTTGACGTCATTTGCTCATGTGATGTCATCCACCATTCCTTTATAAATTTCCTTGAGTGTAGGTCTATCTGCACCCACCAACTCTCATATACCTATTGCATCTCAGCCACCCATGGTGTCGAAAGCCCATACTCCCTTCCAAAACCTTTTCTTTCCATCCCATAGTCACTTCCTCTAATTGCTACAAGAGTTGTTACATCCACTCCACCTACCTACACTTATCACCAACAACCCCCGATCTCATCTATTGCTTATTCAGGATACTTGACACCTATAACTATTACTCCCTCACAATTTTTGTACTCAGCACCACCATATACTGGGATGCCACCCATGTCATACCTTCATCATCTATCCCCTTATACTGCAAGGGGTGCCCTGTCATCACAACCTACTAACGATCTTATCAAAATGATGATGGACAAGATGCAAACATTGGAAGCATCGGTCTTCGGCTCACATAATTCTCTGACATACAATGATATTTTCAATGATCCCATTCACCCATCCATTCTGATTTGTCCATACCCTATGCATTGGGAAATGCCTAAATTCAACCAATTTAACAACAAAGAAGACCCAGCAACAACACTTGCGGTCTTTTAAACATGGGTGTTATTTGATCGCTCATGATGACACTTTTCTCTTACGAACATTCCCAATGTCCTTGACATGACATGCGTTGGATTGGTATAGTGCTCTACCTAGATAATCCATTTTCTCATTCAACCAAGTAGCTCAAGCTTTCCTAGACCACTTTTCTATCAACACCATCAAGAAAGTCACCATGACTCGACTTGTACTCGACACGCCAATACGCAAATGAATCTATCACAGATTTTTTCACTTGTTGGCGAAGCCTAGTCAACTAGCTCATGTTCAAACTGCCTCAAACCAAGTTAATATAGTTGCTCACCAGGGCTTGTGAAAGGCACATCTCACCAAATCTTGAAGTTCAAACCTTCCACATGTTCGACGAGGCATTCACCATGACCCGAAAAATTGAAATTCATGCCATTAAAGAGAAGAAGAGATAATTACGTAGTAAGAATGTTGCGTTTAAATTGAACGATACCTCTTCTTATTCCAAACCACAAAATAATTACTCCAAAGCAAAAGGATTGGCCCACATGGTAGTTTTGAAAGCTAGCCTATCTCATCCATCCAACTAATCAAATCCTTCTTCCAACCTTTCTCTTCTTTAGGCTTTATAGTTCAAGTGGGAGCAATGAAAATATAATCCCATAGGAGAAACCTACTCTTTGGTTTTAGAAAAACTTCTAAAATCATGAGCAATCACTCTTCTACCCATCAAACCACATACATGTTTTAACCCCTCTCATCCTATGCCTGCATGGTACAAAGAAAATTATTATTGCAACTATCATCGCGTTAAAGCTCATAGCGACAGTAATTGTATAACTTTCAAAAATATTGCTCCAGGAAATGTTAGATAGTGGAGATCTTGTCTTGGATAACCCTAATGCACCGGCTAATCAGAACCTTCACATATTCAAGAAACCATTCCTGAACCACACCCCATCATCTAACCAAACTAGTGAACCTTTGACCAATGAAAATAATGTTCGTGAGGTTCATACTATTTTTGACATCATATTAACCCTTCCTCAATTTCTTCCGATGATTCAGATCTCTTCGCAAGGTGTTCAAAATCTAGAAAGCTCTCCAAGTATACATTTGCATCCTAAAATTCCTTATCAACCTTTTCATGCTTCATTCTAACCTCTTCCCCCTTTTTCCTTGCATTTTGGTCTTTAAGTTACAGACCACCTTGCCTGGTGGCAGTCCTGTGACCACTGCCCAGGACAGGGCGGTGGTCCTGTAACTGCCACCCTGTGCAGGGTGGCGGTCCTGTCTACTTTTTCTAGAACCTTCGGCGCACTCAAGAATGTGAAAAATCAAGTTGCACTTGCAACTCTCAGACGCTTCTACTTTGTTTAGAGTTTCCAGCCACTTTGTAATAGTAGTGCTCCATTTTTAATGATAAAGCATGGAAATTTGGACTTGCCTTCTGGTGAGTAAGAATGCTATAAATACTGAGCTTGTTTACAAGAAAATGGCCCCTCTCTCTCTATGTTTTATTATTCAGTGTATTTGGAAGTTCCTCAATAAGTCTCAACAGGTTTAGACTTAGCATAAGTTCTCAGCCTCTCAGTTCAAGGCTCCTCATTTTTTGGTTTAGAGATCACTTGATCTCTCTAGTTTAAATTTTCTTCCATTGTTGTTCTCCAAACAACTAGCTTAGCATAATACAACATTAGTTCTAGATTAAGTTCATTTGAAACTTGGTTCTATTTAGAGTTATAGGTTTTGTTTCGTCACAGGAAGAATAGGTCCTAGAATTTTAGGTGTGTCTTGTCGTATCCCTGCAACAATCCTGCTAGGAATCACATAGCCAAGCTCTGTTCTCTTGTGTTATCTCTCTCCTACTTGCATTTTGTTTGGTTTACCTCCAAGCTGCCACTATTCAAATATCTTCTCCTGTTGCCACTGTCACATTCTCACCTTTCTGGATTCACGAGAACACGAAGGAAAGAAGAAATCACACTGAGGGGACAAGCTACGATACAACTAGATTTTCCTCTGTTCTGCAAACTCCAGGTTTGAATTGTCAAAGTTGTAGTTACAATATATCAAATAGAGTAGTGAATCATTTCATTTCTAGTTAAATCTTGCTTTCAATATTACCGGGGAAGCTGTGGGGAATGATAGCTTCTGAGAAGCTATGATTTGTTTCTCACTTCTGAGGTAATATTGGAGGTCTTTCAATCAAATTAGTTAGATATTTATATTTGTATCAACTCACAAGTGCACAGGAAAATAGCTACATCTGGCTACCTTGCTTGTTTTAGCTTTATTCTTAGATTAGTTACTTGTTATCTGAATTTATTAGATTAGTTGCTCTTTGAAATTATTCAAGTTTATATCTCTGAAAATACAAAAAGAACAAGCATAGCGTAGATTCATTTTCATAGTTAGTTTACTTCATTCAATTAAGTTTGGTTATTTCTTGCATGACTATTATGGGACAAGAGAGCCCAGGGATTACATATTCAAACCAGTGATACCCCAGCCGAATCTCTACATGGACATTAGCAGATATAGATCAAGGTCTTAGGATTCATGTCTTCCAAACAACAACAAACCCACAAGCAATTAGTGAGCAATTAAGAGTGTTAAACATTGAAGATGACAAAGCATACGAATTCTGGTCAAATCAACCCAACTATAGATTGCCTTGATAGGATGTCCATATGACCATACAAGAACCCGAAAGAGAAAAAACATTTGGTTGTGATCCATTAGTTCCACAGCCAGACACAGGATACCTTCTCATTGACATAGATACAGGCCTATGCATACAAGTTACTAGGACACCCGTGAGGTATTCTGAGAAGATCATGTACAACTCCTGATACTAAACATAGAAGCTGAAAAAGCTTACGACTATTGGATAGTCAGAAGATGAGATTGATTCTTTACATGACCATAAAAGGTCCACAACAACCACGAGTTCATAGTTGTGATCCCCAGGTCCCACAACCCAATGGCCTGCTAACCAATTAAGCATTGACACCAGTTTACGTACACTAGTATTTAGATCCTCACCACTCCCATGGATATCATCACACAACTTTCTGTGTTGAACATAGAAACTGATCAAGCCAATACTTTCTGGGTCAGACCAGAAAACCATCCATAGTTTCCTGTAAATCCACTACACTTCTCACTACCACTTTCATGACCCTGTTTGGAAATATATACGAAGCACCTACAGGTCACTTTCCATGAATCCAACAACCAACAGATAGGATCTCGAGTAGAGCTCGACATTGATTGGAGCCTCTGAATAGTTATAGTGTTAAACCGATCCATAACACCAGTTCAGGTTAGAAGAGCCTTCTTTGCTTTAGATTCACAGATCCCATTATTACGTATCGAGGATATAGGATTTCCCAACTAATTTGTCCATATCCGCATATATCTCATTTCCACCGGCTGTCTCGGCATGACCTCGGGAGGAGGTCAGGTACAGAGAAAGGTTGCTTGATGATTTTCATGCTCACCTGTCACTTTTCTATCGTACAAAATTGGTGAACCCGACGTGAAAGGAACAACTGCTCCTTTTTCATTTCCATTTCTTTCATCCACCTTCACTCTTTCCCATTATTCTGTGGGTATTTATATACCCCCCGAATATGTCAGGATACGATGCATATGACAGACCTCTCTCAGGTCTCGAAGCATATTATGGTCAACGAGTAGACAACAGTCACCCTCACTTTCTGCATGGGCTGACAACTACTCAAGCAACTACTTGTCATCACAAACTCCTCCTCAAAGAACTAGCTCTAGTTCTTCATTTCGAATTGAGGAGCTGGACCAACTTACACAAACACAACAACTAGAGCCCTCAGGCTCTAACAATATGACATTTACTGGAGAATCCATTTCATCTCCTCAGTTTTTATCTAGACCACAAATCAGTAGGCAGTCAGATCCACTCCCATTTTTGGATGAGGAGTACTTAGCATGCTACGCTAGAAGTGAACAACACTTCCAAAACATGTATCCACCTATAGGAAGTTTGCAAACACAACACGACACCCTGCTCCAAGAAAACACCCCCATTCCTCCACCTATGGAGAATACTCTTGGTGAAGCTTGGCAGAAGTAACGATCAATTCATAGCAGGGTACCATACCCCTCGGCAACCTCAAGGGGTGCCACAATAGCCACCATGACAGAACACTGTATCATCACCAATTGAAGTCATCTCGGCTCTAGTTGAAAGGGTTAGAGGGCTAGAACTTGCTCAAGCAAATCAAGCTTCACACTCGGGGCAAGCAGGAACTCCCAACCCTCCACATCATCCTAGCCAGGTTGACCTCCTTATGGGAACATGCATGTTAGGCATGCCTCCTCAACAATCCTATAGCTATCCACAACAAACACCAACTAGAACCGTGTTTTCAAATGTTGCTCCAGTTGAAAATATGATACCTCCCTGGTTTAGTACCAAACAATCCATATCAGAGCAATGCTCCTCCCTACTTAAACATTTATTCAAAATCACCACAGGGAGATATGTTCTCTTCTCCTGGGATGTTCGCTCAACCACAGGGGTTTCCTTATGCCCTTGCAAATACGTATGCTATGCCATATCAACAACCCATTCCACCTCCACTCCCTCAACAGGCACCATCTATGGTTGAAACCTATGCGGTAGGGACTTACTCAGAATATTTAAAAGAGCCTTTAGATTTCACCATATGAAGCATCATGCTTCCAAGACCTCTTCCTGATTTTCCTAAATTCAAGGGGGAGGGGGATCCAAATGCTCATATCAAGGCCTATGCCATGGCCATTCGAGAACTACTCCCTTGGGATGTGGTTGTTGCTAAAATATTCCCTAAAACCTTAGAAGGCATTGCCCTTGATTGGTATTATAGAATACCTGAAGCCTCGATACATTCATTCAAACAACTTGTGTCAGAATTCATCAAAGCTTTTGACATGAACAAACTGTTAAGAATGGGGATCAGGGAATTCTTACACATTAAACAAGAGCACAATGAATCTGCTGCCCATTTCATTCAAAGATGGCGTACAGTTCTCTACTCTTCAGCAAGTGCTCCAAACATGGATTAGATGGAACTATGTGATTTATTCCTTCATTCTCTCAGTAGAGAGATAAAGGAAGAAGTCCAGAAGTTCCCGCTAAGAACTTATGATGAAGTACTTGAGAGTGCTCTCCGAATAGATCAAGCAACAATAGACAGTGGTCGTAAGACTTATGGAATGAATGGGAGATTAAGTACTCCCAATCAAAACACTACGACTTATCCCAACATGGGAAATACCAATCAAGGACCCAAGATCCTTAACAAAAACCGTGGGGTTACAACAGATGGAGTCACTGATCAAGCCAAAAGACCAAATGTTGTGAACACCCCGGCACCTGCTAACAATCAACGCAATAACAACTTTAGTCCAATGATCAATACGGTGGATTTTAATCATCTGCCACAACCACAACAACAAAAACAACAACAACAAATCTAGTCACAAGGCCCTACCCGAGGCCCAGATGGATATCAAAACCAAAACCAAAGGCAACAGCCTCAAAATTACAATTATAACAATCAACATCCCAATCAAAACTTTGGGCCACAACAAGATTTAAACCAATGACCACGGTAATTATAATCCCAATTTATACTACGGCTTCCACAAAATCTGAGGTCATGATACTAGAACTTGTTGCGATTACAATAAATTCTTGGAGCATTTACCAGAAGATCAAAGACAACTCTTTATAGATATGTTTCTGGAAAATTCCATACCAACCACACAAATACCTACCAGGGATCGGTTTCTCCTCAAAATGCACCTCTCAATATTTTCAATGATCCTCTCCCGAATCATTCTAACAACAATGGGTTAGATCCAAGTGGAACAAACAAAGGTGTCATAATGGGGAATAACAATCATGAAGCTTCAACTTCATCAAATCCAATGGTCGCACCCCAATTAGGAACTCGACCACAAGCCAAGATAGTTGGATTAGTAGAATTAGACACTGAGTTGCAAGTAGAAACTATAACAAGAACACGGGACTACTCTTCTCAACCAGTTCCAACCTATTCACTAATACCAGACAACACTCAACAAACACCAGTAAAACTAGTAGGCACCTATGATTTGATTAACGACTTAACAAAGACCTTCTCTCACATTTCCTTTTTGGATTTGTTGAAGAACTCTCCCACTCATAGAGCTTCTCTCTTAGAAGCATTAGGTCTCGGTCATCTTGTCAACATCACCCCTCCCCCTGAAATGCAAGTAAACCATGTAGACTTTGACGTCTACCCTCCAGGGCAGCCAGATAGGGATACCGAGTTTATATTCGACATAAGTAAAATGCCAACAGACGCTAAAATCTCACGTAGAGGTGATCCACCCTTGCATTTGTAGGTTTGGGTTTATAAAAACTATGTTAAGCGTGCAATGATTGATGATGGGGCAAGTAGTTAACATAGTCCCCTTCACTTTTCTTCAAAATCTAGGATATGGAGAAATGAACTGTTCTTCGACATGAAACACGCTAAGGGGCTATGATAGCCTCAAGGCAACTTCAATCAGGACTATAGTGCTACCAGTCACTTTAGGACCCAAAACAATCCTCACTGAATTTTATATTATAGATTGGGAAACCAACTATAATATGATTCTCGGTCGCCCTTGGATACATCGCATGAAGGCAATCCCTTCCACGTTATTCCAAGAAGTAAGATTTCTACACCTAGGAAAGGTCTTTGTAGCACAAGGTGACCCAAAACCTTTCAACATACACCTAGAAGATTTGAAGAAAAGACCTGGCATCCATTCTGAATTTGAGCTCCAGAAAAATCAGCTCAACAAACTAGTCAATACAAACCCAGAAGCAAAGCTGGTGCCTACGACAGAACTAGAAGTCACAAACTTAATCAAAGGCATCCCAACAATCAAAGATGAGTCCATCACTATAGAAATAGTTTCACTAGGAACCACTACAAAAATTATCGAATTACTGGAGAAAGATCTACCTATTCTCCTACCATTTGATTCTATGGGTATAGGACATACCCTAGGAATTGGTTCCATACCTGCGGATGAAGTTTGTATGGTGGAAGTAACTGAGACAAGGGAAGTAGAGACTAAGGGTGTCCCAACTTCCATTTTTCCAAATTATTATTGGACTCTCCACTTTGATGGAGCAAAATGTCATTTCGGTGCTGGGGCAGGTGTGATCCTTACTTCACCCGAGGGAAAGGTTCTACCTTTCGCTTTCAAATTAAACTTCGAGTGCACAAACAATGGGGCTGAATATGAAGCCCTCCTTCTTGGCCTTATCATTGCCAAAAGGATGGACATTAGTAATATCAGAGTACTCAGAGACTCACAATTAGTTGCAAACCAACTATCAGAGGTATATGAGACTAGGGTTGAACACCTGCAACTTTATAAAATGACAGTACTAAAACTAACAAAGGGATTTGACTTCATATCAATTGAAGCAATCCCATGAGAACAAAACCTTCTCACTGATTCTATAGCAACCTCAGCTTCCCGATTCACTCCAAGCAATGAATTGGAAAATACTAATTTCATGGTATCAATACGTATTGAACCTTTGGTTCATAAAGTACCAATAATCCTGATATCAACACATGTGGAAGTTGAGAATGAGTCTACCATTTAGATCACTCTGATAGTGATAAGGTGACCCTTGAATATCTAAATGCCTTTGCAGAGCTACATCTCACTCATTCCATAGTTGATTTCTCTCTAATCCCATGCTCCTCTTCCTATTTTGGAAATCCCATGATAGAATCTCCCCCGCAAGAGAATCTCAAAATCTACGAGGTGGAGAATGAAGGGAGTTTGGAATTACCCCCAGCCCCTCCTGAGTTTGAGGAAGGAAATGCCTCCTTAATCGAAGGAACCATAGACATAAATATAGGAACAGAGGAAGAACCAAATATTTTGAAGTTGGGATCCTCTTTAACTCTAGAGGAGATAGAAATACATACTCAGATCCTCAAAGAACATCAAAAGGATTTTGCATTTAGTTACAAAGAAATGACAGGAATTACACCACATATAGCAGTACACAATCTTGTCACCAAACCAGATGCAAAGCCAATCAAGCAAAAGTCAAGACCAATGAAGCCAAAAGTGGCTCTCATGGTGAAAGAGGAAGTGATGAAACTCCTCCAAGTGGGGTTCATCAAACCAGTGACTATTCACAATGGGTATCTAATATCGTCCCCATTCTCAAAAAGAATGGGAAGATACACATTTGCATAGACTTTCGGGACATTAACAAAGCCTATCCCAAAGATGACTTCCCTTTACCATCCATCGACGTTATTGTTGATGCAACAACTGGATTTGAGTTGTTGTCCCTCATGGATGGGTTCTCAGGATATAATCAGATTAAAATATCTGAGGAAGATCAAGCCAAGACCATGTTTATAACTCCCTGGGGAACCTACTGTTATGTTGTCATGCCATTCGGTCTTAAGAATGTTGGCGCTACATACCAACGGGAAATGACATATATATTCCATGATCTTATTCATAAGATTGTGGAATCCTACATAGATGACTTGCTGGCCAAGGCCAAAAAGTGTTGTGATCACCCAGAAGTGCTCCGTATCATTCTCTCATGATTGATTGAATATGGTGTCACATTGAATCCAGAGAAATGTGTATTCGGTGTAACAGGAGGTAAGCTTCTAGGTTACATTATATCGTCATGAGGGATTGATGTCGACCCAGCCAAAATCTGGGTTGTTCTTGAAATGATTCCACCATCAGACGAGTCTGGTATCAGATCATTTCTTGGGAAACTCGGTGCAATTCGAAGGTTCATCCTGGACTTAAGTTTTGTTGTTCATCCAATCAACAATTTATTAAAGAAATATTATAGCATTGATTGGACCGATGAATGCAACGAGGCCTTCGAAGCAGTTAAATGCTTCTTGTTGTCTCCTCCCATGCTAATGCCCCCTAGACCAGATCATCCTTTGATCTTGTATTCACAGGCTACTGATGTCTCATTAGCTTGCATGTTGGCTCAAGAAGATGATGATAAACGAGAACGTGTAGTTTACTTCATTAGTCAGACATTGCTCGACTATGAGACATGTTACACACAGGTAGAAAGAGAATGCCTTGCCATAGTCTTTGCAACAAAATGCTTAAGACATTACATGTTAAATCAAGAAACAAGGGTGATCGTCAAAACAGATCACTTGCTGGACATTCCTCATGCAAGGGTCTTTATCTAAAAAGGTTAGATGCTTCATAACCTTAATGGGTGAATTTGAGCTAACATTTGTAAACCAAAAATCCGTTAAGGGACAAATCATTGCAGACTGGTTGGCTGACAACCCATTGAATGGAGGTGATTTGGTAGATCTAGACTTTCCCGATGAGTGTGTATATTTTATCGAAACTAGGCCTCCTATCTCTGCATGTCCTTGGTACACCGACATAATCAATTTCATCATGGACCACACATACCCAGAAGGGGCCACATCCCAACAAAGAAGACGGTTACGCATTATCGTTGCTAAATACGTCATCTTAGAATAGGTGCTCTATCGCAGAGCCTTCGACGGGATGTTGTTAAGATGTGTTGACATGGAAGAATCCGTAAGGATTCTTTACGAATCCCATAGCGGGGTATGTGGAGGCCACTTTGGTGGCCATGCCACTACTCGTAAGATACATCAGATGGGCTATTTCTGGCCCACCCTAGAACATGATGCAATAGAGTTTGTGCGTAAATGCCACAAATGCCAAGAATTCTCCCATGAGATTCACATGCCAGCACAGGCTCTGCAACCAATCACAACCCCTTGGCCCTTTTCCACATGGGGCCTGGACTTGATAGGGAAATTCTCTCCCTCGTCAACAGATGGCCATAACTTCATAATCACAGCCACATAATACTTTACAAAATGGGTAGAGGCCATGCCTCTCACCACCGTACCAGGTTCTGTAATTGCTAAGTTTATTCTAAATCAAATCATTTGTAGGTACGGTGTCCCACAAGTCATTATCTCAGATAATGGAACATCCTTCAAGAATGATGAAGTCCGTGAACTATGTAGTAAATTCAAGATAAACCATCACACGGCTTCTCTTTATTACCCCCAAGCCAATGGACAGGCTGAGGCCACAAATAAAATGTTAAAAACCATTCTCCTCAAAATAGTTAAGGAGAACAAACGGGATTGGCATTTAAAACTATACCCAGCCTTGTGGGCCTATCGAACATCAATAAGAACACCAATAGGGGCAACCCCTTTCTTGTTGGTATTGGAGCCGAAGTAGTTCTACCAATAGAAGTTGAAATACCTAGCCTCCACATCTCATTACAAGGGATCTTAGGAGAAGAAGCCTATAGAGAGGCACGACTCTCTCAATTAGAAAGCCTTGATGAGGCTAGGTTAAATGCCGAGCAAAGGCACAGAGCCTACGTTGACCGAATGTGCCGGCAATATAACAAGAAAGTCTACGAATGAGAAATATATGAAGGTGATCTCGTTCTAAGACTAGATAGCCGGATTGATAAGAAAACCGGTGAAGGAAGGAAATTCCGGCCTAAGTGGCTAGGCCCATATCGAGTCATGAAGGACTATGGAAATGGTGCGTATCTCTTGTGTACACTAGAAGGTGAGGAATTCAATGAAACTGTTAATTCCTTACATCTTAAATGGTTTTACGCATAAGTCATCAGCATCACCATTTGTATACTATGTTAACCTGCATTGCATTAGTCATTTAGTTAATTCATTTTGTTCACTCATTTCGTAAATGTTGTGGTCAAGGAACTTATTCTTAAGCAATTTATTACAAGCTTCTGAAAATATTGGCAAAAGTATTCAAATCATATCTCTTCAATTTTCATGATATCATCAAAAGATTTCAAAATCATCTCATCAATTCGATAGACAAAATCTTGACAAAAACCATACCAAGGCCTGCATACTTGGTCATACTCATTTTCTTCTACTAGGTTAAGATGTTCTTACCTACGGTCTGTTCTAGAAGCTTCTTGGTGTCACATCTATCCCTCTTACGTCTCTTTGAAATAAGGATACTTCAAAATTATAGATCACAAATGTCAAAGTCAAATTGAATTAAAAAATACTAAACATACAAAATATTTTATTTTACACACTTCTTTTCCCTACCAATCTTCGGTGATGAGCCCACATCTCTTACTAGTGATGTGAGGTTGGGAAAGGAAAGAAGTGCCCTTACTCGCCTATGTCCTGCCTTCGGTGATAAGCCCATACTTCTTACTAGTAGCATGGGGCAGGGCATAGGGGGTCCATTCATGCAAATTAATGAATCTTAGTGTTTTAAAATTCAAAACAAAGTGTATTGTGAAAAGTGCAATTAAGCATCCAAGTTCCAAAGAGATCAAATCCTCAAAACCAGATTTTGTCAACCAAGTTGCCATCTATGGATCTAAGTCTAGATAAACTGGAAAGTAAGTTGCATTCTAGGCTATGTAGCAGGTTTGAGTAAGGTAAGTACGTAGGTCTAAATTTGGTTTCTGTCAATACTTTGTCTTTCTCTCATCATTTTCATTCAGTCAAACTCTCACAATTTGTGCCCTTCCTAGCTCTTGGTGTTGAGCCCTCGCATCTTACTAGTTGCGTGGAGTTAGGAATGGGGCAAGTTCATCTCATTATCACTACATATTCATCACATTTTTCCAAAATAAGAAGAAGCAACAAATATTTCCCAAAGAAGCCAAAAGTTCAGTACTACAATATGTTTACATCATCTCATATCAGTATTACAAAAACAAACAAAAAGAGAAACATTCTGTTCAACATTTGTTATCACTTGTCATCCATTGCATACATTTTGAAAAGCATATAAAAACAGAGATTCTAAAGCATCTAGTATACACATGAGAAACAAACCACAAAAAACTCTAGATACAAAGAATATCTGAATCCAAAAAGATATATATATATATATATATATATATATATATATATATATATATATATAGAAATCGTGTTTTATATACAATGCCATCATGCACTAGGCATGGTCAAAACACTCAATGAGCCCAAAAAAGTACAAAAATAACTCATATAAACATCCAACAAAATCACTACAAAAAGACCAAATGGCCTCTCAATCCCTGTGGGATCCCTCAGAGGGTGCACGATCTCGTCTAGGGCTCCTGCTACGACATGCTCTGAATGAACTGAGTGCTCATGATCACGGCCACTAGCTATGGTCTCACTATGAGAATGGCTCTGCCTCATCAGGCGCTCAACAGTCTTGTATCCATCCAGCTCAGTACGAAGGGAGGACACTAACTTTGCCACCTTCCAGATAGGGGCAAACACATTGGTATGTCTGCCAGTTGCTGAAGGCTCTCCCACGTCCTCAGTAAGCTCGGCCTGAGTATTCCTCGAGGGGAGCAATAGGGTGTCTGCACACACTCAAAAAATCAAATCCCACCATCCCTGAGCAGTTGCTACAAATAAAAAGAGAGAAATAACAAGTTAGAAAATTACCAAAAATGAAATAAAAAAAAGTAAAACAACAAAAATATCAACTAACATCTCTAGCTAATAGGATCGAGAGAAGAGTAGTAACTCACTCAGATCTCCAGGCATCCAGGTGGGATCTCTAGGATTTGTGCCTGCTACTGACGTTGCTGCCGACTGCGGAGCCTCCCCAAAATCTGGAAAGAAATGACGTCCTGCCACAGACTCATCATCTCCCTCTAGTGCCCTGGTGAGGCAATCTCTCTGAGACCAAGGTCTCCTGCTCCACACTCACCTCCGCCCTCTCCACCCTCAAGATATCCTAAGTGTCATGCCACTCAGAATCGCTATCATCCTCCATCATCCCACCAGCCTCACCTCCAATCCCCTCTCCCATCATCTCCTCCTCAGTCTCCTCTCCTGTGAACTCCTCAGAGTCTTGAGTCCACATCAATGGGCTCATCTCCCTCTCCACTATGAGTAGGAGCATCCTTGATCAGAAGTAAGGGTGCTCGAGGAGCACCGGCTGCCCCTCGAGCATGAACCACCTGCCTAACTATAATGGGAACTCCAAGAGTAACCGTGGTCCAACCTCGGCCTCCTCTAGGACCTCCCCGGGCCTCATGAACAGACCTGTACACTGGCCCCGCTAGAGGAAGCATATCAACATATGGGAGGCCAAACTACTGAGGGACTCTATCAAATGGGTGGGTCTCCAACCTCCCTATCATGTCTACCAGCTGACCTGTAGTAGAGCAGGCAATCAATGTATGTGTCTCCTCTCCCCACAGTCCTGCCATGGCCTGATACGGAGTGGCCTCCATGTCTGCGGTAGTCAGTGAAGCCACTGGCTGGTGTGGCATCCTGAGTACTATCATCCCTATCCACCTCACTTCCCTGACAGCCCCCGGATCCTCTGCTAGTATACCCCTCCCATAGGGAATGATACACTCATACACCCAACTCATAACTAGAGTAGGGTGACTCAGATGACTACCCCTGTAACCTGACCACCCTGTATAAGTCATGGTAGGTGGTCCCAAGAATGTCTGCTCCCCAAGCATAAATATGGCCATGAGCCTCAATTTTGTGCAATCACGGGAGACCAACAGTATAATAGAGTATCCCCTCCCTTATCCCCAATCAACCGTGAGGCCAGGATACCCATAATGGCCTTACGGATGGTGGGGATAGGAGTAGCAGCAATAGAACAGACCTTCACCCCCTTCTTCAAACCAAAGGAGACAATAACATCTCCCATATATGTAGCCCACTTAACCATCTGGGACCTGGATCCTGCTGTCTTAAGAGACAGTTGCCTCCCAAGAATCAGAACCCCAAGTATGAGATAAACATCCTCCAGGGTGATAGTCCACTCACCCCTAACACCTGGTAACTGGAAGGTATTCCGGTCTGCATCCCAGTATGAGAATAATTCACACAATATGTGACTGACAGGAGCAACATGAGGAACCTGTGAAATCCTCAAAATACCGGCCCTCTGTAGAGTGTCTCGCTCTGTCTGGGTCAGAATATCTAACACTTCTGGGAGCCAATCACACTCCCTCTCTCTACTCCACCGTATATACTCCTCCTTCTTCTGCATCCACCCAAAATAGAGAAAAAGAGCAAGTTAGTAACATAATCCAATAGGTAAGCTCATCAAAAACATAGAAAAATGTCAAAAATGTAAAAAAAATCAAATTATACATCTTTTTTACTTTCTGTTTAGAACCGCCACCCTGTGCAGAGCGGCAGTTCCTGTGACCACCTGCCTTCTGGGGTGGCGGTCCTATGACTGCCTCCTATCATAGGGCGGTGGTCCCATGACCGCCACTCTGTGCAGGGTGGTGGTCCTGTGCCGAATTGGCGAATGCCCCCAAAGCCCTAAAAACACTTTAAAAAGCAAAAATACATCATTTTTGACAAAATAAAAACCTACCCTATGGGCGCCCCCCTAGAGACTCATTTAACACTAACATTTTTGAAAATGATCCCCCCAAGACAAAGATTTCAACATTTCTATATTTTAGGTTCAAAAATGATAAATTGAGAAAAACTAACCTGAGACTTCGTGGGTCGATCTCCTACTCTTCGAGGCATGATCACGATCTCACAACAAACATTTTGACTATACTCTCATCAAAAATGGTTACCATGGGTCCCAGAGCTCAAAAATTACCAAATCAATATGCACAAATGAATAGTAAAATGAGCTCATTATATATATATATATATATATATATATATATAGTATTCTAATCTTGTTTTGAGTGTTCTTACGCAGAGTTGGAATGCTAACGGAGGTAAGTTCTTATCCCCGCACAAATGGTGAGTCCTCATTTCATTTTAATTTAGTATTTATTTTTCGATTATTTTATCTATCTACACTTGAGTCCCCTTTTCGTTTTGCAGATAGTGGGAACTTGGATGGCGACATTGCGACACACAGGCGTGTCAGGTATAGCTTCTAACTCCCCATTTTGGGACCGCCATACTCGGACCCACCGTTTTGTGCCTCTTCATGGCTAAAACTCTTCTTCAAGGGGGCAATATGTACGTACCCAAAATTATATGTACTGTACTGTTAGAAAGAGGTTACAGAAAACCCCAATGATGATTCAGATCTCTTCGCAAGGTGTTCAGAATCTAGAAAGCTTGCCGAGTATACATTTGCATCCTAAAATGCCTTATCCAACCTTTGCATGCTTCATTCTAACCTCTGCCCCCTTTTTCCTTGTATTTTGATCTTAAGTTACAGGACCGCCACCCTGCCTGGGCGGTAGTCCCGTGACCGCCACCCAGGACAGGGCGGCGGTCCTGCACAGGGCAGTCGTTCCTCCACATTTTCAAGAACCTTCCGGTGCACTCAACAATGTGAAAAATCAAGTTGCACTTACAACTCTCAGCTGCTTCTACTTTGTTTAGAGTTTCCAGCCACTTTGTAATAGTAGTGCTCCATTTTTAATGATAAAGCATGGCAATTTGGACTTGCCTTCTGGTGAGTAAGAATGCTATAAATACTGAGCTTGTTTACAAGAAAATGGCCCCTCTCTCTCTATGTTTTATTATTCAGTGTATTTGGAAGTTCCTCAATAAGTCTCAACAGGTTTAGACTTAGCATAAGTTCTCAGCCTCTCAGTTCAAGGCTCCTCATTTTTGGTTTAGAGATCACTTGATCTCTCTAGTTTCATATTTTTCCATTGTTGTTCTCCAAACAACTGGCTTAGCATGATACAACATTTAGTTCTAGATTAAATTCATTTCAATCTTGATTCTGTCTTAGAGTTATAGGTTTTGTTTTGTCACAGGAAGAATAGGTCCTAGAATTTTAGGTGTGTCTTGTCGTATCCCTGCAACAATCCTGTTAGGAATCACATAGCCAAGCTCTGTTCTCTTGCGCTATCTCTCTCCTACTTGCATTCCGTTCAGTTTACCTCCAAGCTACCACTATTCAAATATCCTCTCTTGCTGCCGCTGTCACATTCTCACCTTTCTAGATTCATGAGAACACAAAGGAACGAAGAAATCACACTGAGGGGACAAGCTACGATACAACTGGATTTGCCTCTGTTCTACAAACTCCAGGTTTGAATTGTCAAATTTTTAGTTACAATATATCAAATAGAGTAGTGAATCATTTCATTTCTGTTAAAGTTCACTTTCAATATTGCCAGGGAAGCTGTGGGGAATGATAGCTTCTGAGAAGCTATGATTTGTTTCTCACTTCTGAGGTAAGATTGGAGGTCTTTCAATCAAATTAGTTAGATATTTATATTTGTATCAACTCACAAGTGCACAGGCAAATAGCTACATCTAGCTACCTTGCTTGTTTTAGCTTTATTCTTAGATTAGTTACTTGTTATCTAAATTTATTAGATTAGTTGCTCTTTGAAATTATTCAAGTTTATATCTCTGAAAATACAAAAAGAACAAGCATAGCGTAGATTCATTTTCGTAGTTAGTTTATTTCATTCAATTAAGTTTAGTTATTTCTTGCATGACTATTACAGGGACCAAGAGAGCCCAGGGATTACATATTCGAACCAGTGATACCCCAGCCGAATCTCTGCACAACATTAGCAGATATAGATCAAGGTCTTAGGATTCACATCTTCCAAACAACAACAAACCCACAAGCAATTAGTGAGCAATTAAGAGTGTTAAACATCGAAGATGACAAAGCATATGAATTCTGGTCAAATCAACCCAGCTATAGATTACCTTGATAGGATGTCCATATGACCATACAAGAACCTGAATGAGAACAAACATTTGGTTGTGATCCATTAGTTCTGCAGCCAGAATGCAGGAGACCTTCTCACTGACATAGATACAGGCCTACACATACAAGTTGCTAGGACACCCGTGAGGTATTCCGAGAAGATTGGACAACTCCTGATACTAAACATAGAAGCTAAAAAAAGCTTACGACTACTGGATAGTCGGAAGATGAGATTGATTCTTTACATGACCATAAAAGGTCCACAACAACCATGAGTTCACGGTTGTGATCCCCAGGTCCCACAACCCAACGGGCCTGCAAACCAATTAAGCATTGACACTAGTTTGCGTACACTAGTATTCAGATCCTCACCGCTCCTGGTAGATATCATCACACAACTTTCTATGTTGAACGTAGAAACCGATCAAGCCAATAATTTCTGGGTCAGACTAGAAAACCATCCATAGTTTCCTGTAAATCCACTACACTTCTCGCTACCACTTTCATGACCCTATCTGGAAATATATACAAAGCACCTACATGTCACTTTCCATGAATCCAACAACCAACAAATAGGATCTTGGTAGAGCTCAACATTGATTGGAGCCTCCGAATAGTTATAGTGTTAAACCAATCCATAACACCAGTTCAGGTTAGAAGAGCCTTCTTTGCTTTGGATTCACAGATCCCATTATTGTGTATCAAGGATATAGGATTGCCCAACTAATTTTTCCACATCCACATATATCTCATTTTCACCGGCTGTCTCGGCACGACCTCGGGAGGTCGGGTATGGAGAAAGGCTGCTTGATGATTCTCATGCTCACCTATCACTTTTCTATCATACATAGTCTCCCTTATCTCCCCCTTCACCCATAGAGGAGTCCACCATATCTTCCAAGACAGTTTCCCCACACACCTCTCAACTTGATGAACAACCCGCAATATTTACTCTCCTACCCACGGGAGAGTCATGCTTACCTTCCTCTTTGCCAAAAGATGAACCTACCTCATCCTACTTGTCGTCTCGCCTACCCATAGGGGATCCATTAGCAGCATGCCTTCCTATTGGTGATAATTCTCCATTGAATTTCAAAGATCTTGTGGATTTTCTCTTGGGCTCTTTTACCCAAAGAGTATGAAGCCAACCATTTCCCTGTCTCTTAGACATACTTTATATGGTTCACTACTAAATCAACATCATCCCCTCCTACAACAGTGTTGTTTTCATGCCTGGCTGATCGCTTGGATTATGTCAACAATTCCATGCTTTCGGGATGCCTTCGGGTACCTTTTTCAACTCAGATGTAAATGTTATCTATTGATACTTCCACAATCTATCCAAAGGTGTTTTAGACAACCAAACCAACCATCGCCAATGCTAGTTGCAGGGAGTTCTTTTTCATCATCCTTTCCCACACTTAAACCTTTATCATCGACTAAAATTTTGTCAATTCCTAAAGCCTTACCTACATCTATATCTTCCTCTACATCCAAACTCATTGCCACATTGGCAGTCATGCGGACATCAATCCTAGTCTAGCCCCCTATCAAACTAGATTTATCTATATCCTCACAAGCCAGTGCAAAGACCATTCCCCCACCTAAGAGGAAGACCCAACCTCTTAGGCCACATACACCGGCTTCACCCACTACCCCCTCTGTCACCTTCACCACTTCCATCTATCCTAGTGACCCACCCATTAACCTTGGCCACACAGCCTCCTACCCAAGGTAAACCAAAAACATAACATCCCACCTCCTCATCACGATCCTCTGTTACACCCAAATTACCTACACAACTTACACCTTCCCCGTCATTTGCATCATTTCTACCTCCTATACCTACACCACTTTTAGTATCCTCATCATTACCTATGATATTCCCTTCTCTTCAACCAGTACCTTCCACCTTGCCTCTTCCCATAACCTTCACCGCACCTCCATTATCGCCTTGTCTAACCCATCCCCTTCCTCCATCTTCCTTCCCTTCTACATCATGCACTTCTTCTTCACTTTTACCCAAGAAGGTACAACCAAAGTCCAAAAACCAAATACCCTCTAAAGATGTAGTTAAACCTACACCACCTTCAACCACTAGTTCACCTGCTACATCTTTACCTAAGAAGGTGCAATCCAAACCTAAAACCATACTACCTACCAAATAGGTGGTCAGATTGACTTAACCTTTGATTCCCACTTCCCATGGCACCTCACCCACCAAAATCACCCACACTTCCATCTAGACCCACAATTACTTTCACATTGTGATCCCTTAGCAAGGTCTTATGCTAACATCTTAGCTAATATTTTAGAAACCTTTATAATCACATTGCCACCACTTAGGACCTTATGACCCACTAAAATCTAAACCAAAAGGGTTTGTCGATATGAAAATTTGCACTTACCATTGTGTGTCAGGGCATTATTTGGAAAACTGTAAGGCTCTTAAGACTATTCTTCTCCAACTATGTCCTCCTAAAGAAAACTTTGATGATGATGATCTTTTAGATGAGGACCCTATTCCACCTCCATCTATCACCACACCTCCTCATCCCTTACCTATTCAATGACCTTCATCTCCCCCTTCATAACCCTTTTATCCTCCTACAACATTTGAGATCAATATGGTCCACATAAGAGAGCTATCCAAACCTTCACCAAAATGCCAATGCACCGTATTATTTTCACAAAACTAGTATATGCCCTCACCATATTTTTTCCCTTCCTATCACTACACCTATCATGACTCATTTTCTCCTTTACCACACATTAATATGGTTAACATTACCACTCGAGCCCTAACGAAAAAAAAGGAGAAAACAACCAGCCCATCCACCACTCTTTTACCCAATATCCCATCTACACCTGCACTAAAAATCACCATCCATGGACCCACATACCCTATTTCTAATGATGTTTCCCATCGTACAATGATTAAACAATTACACCAATCTTCTCTCAAAATATCTTTGTATGAACTTTTCCAAACCTCTTAGTCTCATCGACAGGCCCTCATTGAGGTTCTGCAATCTATTAAGATTTTGCCTAATGACCCTACTCCTGTGGCATGCATTATCACTCATCATCATGTGGCCTCTCTCACCACTTCATCCCCTTCCTATGCACCCTATACCACTAATCAATTAGCCACTCTCAATTTCTCTGATGACGAGATTATACCTCTATAATCAGATGATCATGATACCGCCCTATTTATGTCTATCTACATTTATAATATATGCATTCAACGTGTTATGATCTATGACGGTGCTAATATCAACATCATTTCTTCCCATGTATACAACCAAATGTGCATCCCTACCAATTTCATGCATAATAACCCAGTTACGTTGCATTCATTCAACGATGCCATGAATTTCACCCTTGGCACCATCATTCTCCACATTCGTGTGGGCGCCCGTACCATTCCAGAATTATTCTATGTCTTAGAGGGGGAATTCTGGTTAAAACATGCTGCTTGGCCAACCTTGGATCTGCGCCATGGGTTATGTTCCTTCAACCTTACATCGCTGTTTAAAATTTGAGCATGAAGGACACAACTATACCATTCCAGCCGACCCTTTACCATTCAAGACCTGTAACATGTTGTATCGACCCAATGATGTCCTTATACCAGTTAAGGCATCTACCACCACTACCACTTCCCCTTCACCCATGGTACCATCCACCAATGTTGTCACTACCTCTTCCACAAACAAGTCCTCTATTCCAATTGCTGCCATAACTTCTGCACCTAACCCATCTGCTTCTAAACCAACCAATGGTTCTTCTTCCCAGCTGTCCAGTAGTTCATTCATTCCCGCTACCCACATATCAACTACTGATCCCTTAGAACGTTGTTTTTTCAATGCCTCACTCCGAGGGAGTACTTCCTTTATAATATTGGAACATTCCTTACTCCTCAAGAGTATGGTAAACTTCACCAACATCCCCGCTATGACCACTACATAGGTGAAGTTTTCCCCTATGGTCCTCCCCACCTTTGCACCAACTTAACGTATGGGGGACTTTATGCTTCTACCTACTCACCCCGAGCCACCTTCCCAAACTTGACCATTTTATTCTAACTTTCAATCTCTCACCAACCACCACTTCGCCCACACTTTCCTCCATCATTGTGCTTGGAAGGGATTTGACTTTGGTTTCTATGAACAAGGCCGCCATACTGTCATCCCATGCAACACCCGTAAGCATAAAAAACCGCAGTGGTATTAGATTTGCTAATCTATCTCCCAAGAAGGCCGAGTTAAACTCATTGAGGATGATAAAAATTCCCCACCCCATTTACCAACTTCACCACCTTCACCCACAAAGTCTATGGATCTAGAATCCATTCCTCCTATTTTTTTTTTGTGAACACTATTTCCCTAGGACCTCAAACTTATCAACTTGATGGCGAGGCTCCCTCTTCTCTTCCCTTTCTGTATCCCGACATGATCGATGACATTACACCTTCTATTAACTTCATTCAATGTTAGTATGATGAGTCTATTCTCACCTACCTTGGTGCGGAATATTCTTATATTCACTGGTCGTTAGATTTCTGAGATGCAAACCATGTTGAATGAATCAACCATCAAAATCAATATTCACACTCAGGATGACCCCACAACATTCTAAAAATAGGCTGATCTTTAGATGCTGTTGAACAGGAATATTTTACTTCTTTCCTCCGGGATCATAGCAACACTTTTGCTTGGTCCTATGCTAATATGCCCGATATTGACCCAAACATTGTGGTCCACAATATCGTAACTATTCCTGAGGCCAAACACGTGAAACAGAATCTGCAAAAAATGCATCCTCACATTTCCCTTCTTGTCAAGAAGAAATCTAGTGCCTTCTTTCAGTTTCCTTCATCCTACCCATTGCTTATCCCAATCGGATCTCTAACATTGTTCTTGTTACAAAAGTGACAGGGGACTCCACATTTGCACAGATTTCCATGACCTTAACTTAGCTTGCCCCAAAGATGACTTTCATTTACTTAGTATTGACCAACTAGTTGATCTCACCATCAGCCATGAGATGCTATCAATCATAGATGGTTTCTCAGGTTATAACCAAATATTACTTACCCTGGAAGATCAACACAAAACCACCTTCATCACTCCTTGGGGGACCTTTTGTTACCATGTCATGCCCTTTGGCCTTAAAAACACTGGTGCTACATATCAATGGGGTATGAATTATATCTTTCATGACATTATGCATCACATATTGGAAGATCTTCTTGCCAAATCCAAACATCAATCCGAACATATTACAGTCTTTAAGGTCATATTTTACCATCTCATCAAATACTGTGTTCACCTTTAACCTAAGAAGTGTGTCTTTGCATTGTTCTCTCGAGAAAACTCCTTGGTTTTATTATTTCTTAGTATGGCATTGAAGTTGACCCCGCTAAAATCAAGGCTATTCTTGAAATTCCTCCACCTACTAACCTTCATAAACTTCGTAGTTTGCAAGGAAATTTGCAATCTATTCGTCACTTTATTTCACATATTTCCGACCGCTTCCATCCATTTCATCATCTCCTCAAAAAGGATGTCTCCTTCAAATGGGATTATGAATGCCATAAAGCCTTTGACACCTTAAAACAATACCTCCTCCAACCACCTGTGCTCATTCCCCCTAAGGATGATCAACCATTTTACCTTTACATTTCTACAACTGATCATTCATTGGGTGCCATGCTCACTCATCGTGATGAGCAACACATGGAAAAAGTGGTTTACTATATAAGCCATACACTTTTAGACTACGAAACTAGATATACTCACGCTAAAAAACTCTTGTTTAGCCTTAGTTTTTTTCACCACTAAACTTAGCAATTACCTACTCAACCACAAAACCTTTGTTGTCACTAATATTGACCCCTTACATTACATGTACACTAAGCCTTACCAACATCAATGTGTTGCACGTTGGCTCATGCTTCTTGTAGACCTAGACCTCAAATTCACCCATCAAAAATCTGTCAAAGGAAAAACCATTGCTGACCAACTTGCAGACACACCTCTCTCTGGAAATCAATCCTATAACTTTGATTTCCTTGATGAATCCATCGCTACCCTCTCTATTGGATGATACCATTTACCTGATGACCTTATTATTTGATGGATCCAAATGTTAGCGTGGGGGTAGGGTTGGAGTTATCCTCATCCCTCTTGATGATGAGCCTATGCCATTATATTTTAAAATAGATTTTGATTGTACTAAGAATATTACCAAATATGAACCACTCGTGTTAGGTCTTCAAGCCACCATAGCCTTAGACGTTAAATCAATTAATATCTTTAGCGAATCTCAACTGGTTATGAACCAAGTTAATGGTATATACTAGTGTCATAACGAGTTACTTCAAAAGTATAAGCATCATGTTGCCATACTTTTGACTACCTTTGACCGTTATAAACTTCAAACCACCCCATGTTCCACTAATAAATTTGTAGATACCATGGCCTATCTGAATTCTCAAATCCCTGACTTCACCCTCCGGCTCGTGAATATTTGTCAATGTACAAAGATTGTACTCACCCTCTTATCTGATTTGAGATGTCAACCTTGTAGGAAACATTGAAACTGAACCACATGACCTTTGGAATAAGTAGTTTGTTGACTACCTTTCCCTTTTCATCCTGCCTCTAGATCTTACTCGCAATAGACAACGAGCCTTTGTCAAAAGTGTCTCTCGCTATGTCATCATGAGTGGTCTTGTTTATAAATGTGGTTTTGACAGTTACCCTCTTACGAGTTCTAAAATTCCCTACACCATTAAGGAAGTTCACGACAGAATTTGTGGAGGTCACTTTAGTGGTTTAGCTGTCCACTAAACACATTCTTTTCCTGGGATACTACTGGCCAACCCTAAACCATGATTTTTGTGACTATGTCAAGCATTGTGTGAAGTTTCAACAACATGCTAATCTTCATCACGCCCCTAGTCACACCTTACAAGTCGCATGAGACCTTTTTCCTTTCTCTTAATGGGGTTTGGATCTTGTCGAAGAGATCAATCCTAATTCTTCCCAATGCCATCAATGGATTATTACCGCTACCGAATATTACACTAAGTGGGTGGAAGTCATACCTCTTATTTCTACAAAAGCTGAGAAAATATGTGAATTCATCAATCATCACATCATTTTCACTTTGGTGTTCCTCACATGCCTCATCACTAATAATGGAAAACAATTCAAAAATAAAACCCTATGGAAACTCTTTGATGCCTTCAACATTCAACTCATTTTTTCTTCACCCTATTATCCCTAAACAAATGGCCAAGTGGAACCAACCAAAAAAACCTTAAACAAAATTCTTATGAAAGTGGTTGATGATACTGGAAAGGATTGGCACATGCACATTCCTTTTGCCTTATGGGCTTATTGCACTAGTATTCATACCTCAACTTCTGCCATGCCTTTCTCTTTGGTCTACGCTACAGAGGTTGTCCTACCTCTTGAAGTAAAAATTCCATCTCTTCGTACTCACTCAAGGATATGCTTAACGATGATGATTTTCACGAGGACCATTTGACACAACTCGAGTTATTAGACGAATGTAATCTCAATGCTCTCGATCACCTCCAAATCTACCAAAAATGTATCAAACGTGCCTATGATAAACGTATCCAAGAGTGAACCTTCCAGGTCGGTGACCTCGTCCTAAAGGAAAATCAACATGTAAAAAAAGTGGAGAAAAGTAAATGAGACAAATTTTATCATAATTGGCTTGGACCTTATATCGTTACTCATACCTATGGATCAGGTGCTTATCGATTTGTCTTCACTCGAAGGAAAACCCGAACCTGAGCCCCTCAATGCCTTACATCTTCGACCATTATATTGTTGAATCAAGTCCTAGATCACCTTATGTCTATTAAGCACTTGTCCCTTAAGAATCATTCACCTTCCACTTACCTATTCTAAGGATTAATGAATAAACAAGAATCATGTGATTACCCATAACCTTTTAGCCTTATCTTTAATATGAGTACCACGACTCTACTCATGACATGATTCTCATGGATACTTTTCATACTTTTCAAGATGGAATCCCATGGTCATTTTTCACTTAAAACCTCTCTTTCATAGCTAACCTCTGTGCGCTATGGTTTGGTATTCATAAAAGAAGCCTATACTTCTCTATAGTCTTGTCCATGACCTGAAAGTCCAAAAAAGAACAATTTCAAAAGCAATATACAAGATTTTAAAAATTCAAAAATCCTTGAGTCATACTTCTCTAAAAAAGATGACTCCCTCAAAAAGGAAATCTAATCTTTCTATATTGTTGCTATAAATAGACCTGCTCCCGTGAAGGAAACTATATAAAGCCAATGGCTATATTGTACATAGTCTATCACAAAAAGAAGACTATTCCTGCAAACAATAAAATCAAATAATAATATTCTGAAGCTTCCCGCATCGATCATCTTCATGAAGACCTTGAAGGAGATACTCTACTCATCCCACATAGACTTCTTGCATCGATCAGTCTATGAAAACAAAAGCAAAAAGAAAAATATGACTTTTTCGTCATGGACTTACCTATTTTGATCTTGGGTCTCTTGCCAAAGAGGCATGTTGTCTCACACTAGGTTACACTAAACCAAATTCTTTCATCTCACCACCTTTCCTTTACCCTAATTTTCTTGCCTACTCAAGGGACATGCCATAAATGTGATATTTCATGATCATGTGACCTTCTTCACCCTTAGAACAATCAATCATGCAACACCTTTAGGGTTTTCTGTTCACATGCCATATTTGGTATGATAGAATCGTAATGGTTCTTATCAATTAGGTGGATATTTTGTCTCCTCTTACCACTCCCCTTTTTTCTTATTTATTTAATTCTCCTATACAGGACCAGACCTTCGACACCTACATTTTAGGAATTCCTAAATCAACTAAAACTCAACCATGCCTAAATGACCTAAACTCAACCATGCCTGATTCAGCCTAAACTCAACCATGCCTGAAATGACCTAGACTCAACCATGCCTAAATGACCTAGATTCAATCATGCCCAAAACCTAATGACCCATTCCTCTACCTCATCATATTCTTCCCTAGTTTATGGGAGAACTAAATTGGCTTGAGACCCCTTTACGCCAGGGCTATGTAGGCAACATGCCGAGGGCATGGGGCCCTTGGAGGTTAGCTCATCCACTCTCCCCCTAACCAATTTTCATCCCTTTATATTCAATAAACATTCTACCTTATTGAGTTTTCCATTTTACATAAAACATGGGACAATTAAAAAATCATAACAACATACATACCTACCATTTTCTCACATCATCATATCCTACATCAATCATTTTATATTTCCATGGTATCAAATATTTGGAAATTTACACCACAACATACATATACATCATTATTTATTTTCCATACTACCAATAACTTGGAAATTAAATCAAACGCAAAAACATGATCAAATCATGCCTACATCACCCTGACTCCATCATGCCTAAATGACCTTGACTCCATCATGCCTAAATCTCCCTGACTCCATCCTTCCTAAATGACCTTGACTCCATCATTCCTATACCTGACTCCATCATGCCTAAATGACCTTGACTCCATCATGCCTAAATCAATTGCAAACTCCATCATGCCTACATGACCGCGACTCAATCATGCCTAATTCAACTAGTTTCCATAATACACACTAACAATGGAAATTAAAAATGAGTACACCATCTATTCAATCAACATCATCCACCATATAAGGGAGTGTCTGTGTATCAATACATATATACACAACTATAAATAAATATCAGAACCTCTCAAAAAATCTCATGTACAATCTCATGTCTTCGACACTGCATGTCGATTTTGTTAGGTTGTGGAGCCTGTTTTCATGTGTGAAAGTGTTGAAGACTGTACACTAAGAGTACTGTACACTTTCCACAGTAATTTTTTTTGGCCTTAAAATGTGCCTCGATATACCGGGAAACGTGCTTTTCTCATATGGGCGGCATTTTTGACCCATAGGTTTATGGGATGGTTTTGGCCCATGGTTTTAATACCCACGGTTTTGTAAAACTGCTTAACCAATTGTCTACTTATATAGTTTTATGCATATGGTAGGCATAATGTAACATTGCAGATGTGTTTTGAATTCGAGTGTGAATTTTGTAGAGTTTGTTGAGCATAGCTCCAAATAGATCTGGGTATTGTATTGAGAGAGTAGTGGCTTGTAATAAAATATGAGCAAGTGATTCTTGGTGGAGGTAGCCCAAATTAGGTGAACCACATTAAATACTATCTCTTTGTGTTGTGTTATTTTATTCTGTACTTTTATTTGAGATCTGTAATATTTTCTGCATATTAGTTTCTACTGTTGCGATTCTGTGAGGGATTATTCCACATATTTTATCCCTTATTTCCTAACAATTGGTATCAGAGCTTGGTTTGGTTTGTTGAAGTGTTGAATCACAAGGAAAGTTTTAGCTTGAGTGGGAGCTATGACAGATGATGGAAGATCAAGGGTTGATAAATTCAACGAGCATAGAATTTCAGTCTTTGGAAGATGTAGATGGAAGATTACCTTTATCAGAAGGATCTTTATATTCCATTGTCTGAGAAGGTGAACAAACCCTCAAGCATGACAGATGTGGAATGGGATTTGCTGGATAGGAAGGCACTTGGGACAATCCATAGCTGTGTTTTGCATCTTTGGTATTATTTAATGTTTCAAAGGAAAAAACTACAAAAGAATTGATGGATACATTAGGGAAGTTGTATGAAAAACCCTCTGCCTCTAACAAGATATTTTTAATGAAAAAGTTGTTTAATATGAAGATGTCTAAGAATGGTTCAGTAGCAGATCATTTAAATGATTTTAATACGGTTGTAAATATGCTAGCTTTGGTTACAACATAATTTGATGAAGAAGTTAGGGCTTTATTAATTCTGTGCTCTTTACCTGAGAGTTAGAATAGCTTGGTAATGGTGGTAAGCAACTCGGTTCCAGCTAACTCAAATTTGAAGTTTGAGGATGTTTTAGGGGTGATTCTAAGTGAGGAAATGCAAAGAAACAAGCTCTAGGGAATCTTCTACTTCAGGGAATGATTTGATAGTGGAAACTAGAGGGAGACAGAAGAATAGAGGAAGCCGTGGAAAATCAAAAGGAGGTCAAAATGGTATGCTGGCACTATGGAAAGGTGCAAATAAAAATTCGGGACAAAAGCAAGTGCTAGTATGCTGAAAGCACTATGGAAAGTAAAATGGGCATGCAAATAAGAGGTTGACCATATGGGTGTTAGTTGGAGTATACAACTCCTATATAATGGAGTGTAATCTTCAATTAAAAATAATATAGAGTTGTTGACAAGAAGAAACATACAGAAACAACAAGAAGAAAACAAGGAGGAAAATGTGGCAATAGGTAATGTATGTCAGGATGCTTTGATTCTTTCTTTGCACAACATTACTGAATCTTGGGTTTTAGATTCGGGGGCTTCTTTCCATGCTACTCCACATAGGCATTATTTTGTTGATTATGTTCAAGGAGATTTTGGGCATGTTTTTCTTAGTGATGATGAGCCTTGCAGCATAGTTGGAAAAGGTTCTATGTTCATGTTAAGATGTAGAATGGGAATACTTGGCTATTGAAGGATGTCAGACATGTGCCTACATTAAGAAAAAAATTGATATTGGTAGGGAAAGTTGGGAAGTGATGGTTGTACTGTGATATTTACAATGGACTCTTGGAAGGTTACCAAGGGTGCTCTTGTGGTGGCAAGAGGTAAGAAGGTTGGAACCTCGTATTCAACCACTTATAGAACTAATGTTTGTAATCTTGTGGTTTCAGAAGTAGATACAACATTGTGGCACTATAGGCTCGGTCATATGAGCCATAAGGGCATGGAGATCATAAAAAAGGATTTTCTTGGATATACAGAAACATGTTTAGAGTTCTGTGAGGACTGCATATATGGGAAACAAAAGTGAGTAAGGTTTATCAAGGTTGGACCTACAAAGAAAGAGAGTAAGTTAGAGCTGGTGCATTCTGATGTATGAGGGCTGGCTCATGTATCATCTCTTGGGGGTTAAAGTTATTATGTTACTTTTATTGATGATGCAACAATGAAATTTTGGGTTTATTGTATTAGAAATAAATCTGATGTATTTGACACTTTTGTTAAATGGAAAGCCTTGGTAGAGAATGAAACAAGTCTTAAGCTAAAATGTCTTAGGTTAGATAATGGAGGGGAGTATTGCAGCAATGAATTTGATGATTACTGTTCTAAGAATGGAATCCGTAGAAAAAATATGATTCTAGGAACTCCGCAATAGAATGGGGTGTCAGAAAGGATGAAAAAAACAATAATAGAACGTGCTAGGAGCATGAGGTTACATGCAGGATTGCCTTTTTTTTGGGCAGAAGTGGTGAGCAAAACTGTGTACTTGATAAATAGAGGACCCTCAAGTGCCTTGGATGGAGGCATACCTGAGGAGGCTTGGTATGGTAAGAAAATTGATTATTCATTTCTTAGAGTCTTTAGATGTGAGGTGTTTATCCATATAGACAAGGATGATAGGACCAAGCTAGAGGCCAAATCAGAAAAATGTACTTTCATTGGTTATGGTGGTGATGACTTTGGATATAAATGTTGGAGTATTAAGGACAAGAAAATCATTTGATCTAGGGATGTGGTCTTTAATGAGAAAATCATGTATAAGCAGTAGTTACAAGAAAATATGGAAGAATCCAAGAAAGAATATGCAGCAGTAGAGGATCTTCCAAATGGGAAAGTGACACATGAATCAGTTCAGGAACCTCCTCAATAGGAACCCCAAAACTCCTATATTGAGGAGGTCTTCTAGGGTAAGAAGAGAACCTGAACGTTTTTCTCCTTCTCTTTATTATTTATTACTCACTGATAGTGGAGATCTAGAGAGCTTTGATGAAGTAATGTAGGTAGATGCTAGGAAGAAGTGGGAGAAAGCCATGGATGAGGAGCATCAGGCTCTCATGGAGAACCAGACATGGGATTTGGTGAAGCTACCTGAAGGAAAAAGATCATTACAGAACAAGTGGGTGTTTAGAGTGAAAGAGGAAGGAGGCAAGAAAAGATACAAGGCCGGTTGGTGGTCAAGGGGTTTGCACAGAAAAAAGGTATAAATTTTGATGATATTTTTTCTCCTGTAGTAAAAATGATTTCGATTATAACTGTTCTTGGAATAGTGGCAATAGAAGACTTGCACTGAGATCAACTTGATGTAAAGAATGCATTTTTCCAAGGTGATTTAGAGGAGGAACTATATATGCAGCAAACAGAGGGCTATGAGGTCAAAGGTAAAGAGGAGATGGTGTGGAGACTGAAGAAGAGCTCATATGGCTTGTAACAAGCTCCATGTCAATGGTATAAAAAATTTGATAGCTTCATGATGGAGCAAGGTTATATTAGATGCCATTCTGATCCATTATGTGTATACAAAGAAATTTGAGGATGACAGTTATATTATCCTTTGTCTGTATGTGGATGAAATGTTGGTTGTAAGTATAAACAAGCAGAAAATAAAATTTCTCAAGAAGTAATTAAGTGAATCCTTTGCTATGAAGGATTTGGGGGCAGCCAAACAAATCCTTGGTATGAGGATATATCGAGATAGGAAGGAATGGAATCCAAATTTATCTTAGGAAGAGTACATTTAGAAGGTCTTGGAGAGGTTTAATATGCAGGATGCTAAACCGGTTGGGACTCCTTTGGCAGGCCATTTCAAGTTATCAAAGGAACAGATATCCCAAGACATAGCAGGAGAGAAACCATATGTCTAAGGTACCT
Organism: Taxus chinensis; assembly: GCA_019776745.2. Taxonomy (NCBI): domain Eukaryota; kingdom Viridiplantae; phylum Streptophyta; class Pinopsida; order Cupressales; family Taxaceae; genus Taxus; species Taxus chinensis. The sequence goes on from CM034154.1 coordinate 706,668,779, forward strand.
TACTCATCAATGGTTGGGAGTTTGATGTAAGCCATGGTGTGAACTAGGCTTGATATTGTCTCATGCAGTGGGAGCGGTGAGTAGATTTATGAGTCATCCAGCTAGAGATCACTGACAAACAGTAAAGTGGATCCTTCAGTATTTGAGAGGGACCATGGGGACAGTTTTGTGGTATAGTGGATTAGACACCACTTTGTGTGGTTATTTAGATTCAGATATGGTTGGAGATGTAGACAATAAGAGGAGCACGATAGGTTATGTTTACACTGTAGGTGGGACAATAGTGAGTTAGATTTCACGACTACAGAAGCTGGTGGCTTTGTCAACCATAGAGGTTGAGTATGTTGCTGCCACAGAGGAAAGCAAAGAAATGATTTGGTTACAAAAATTGCTTGAGGAGTTTAGAGCATACGCAAGAGGAAGGAAAGCTGCATAGTGATAGTCAGAGTGCTATACACCTAGCTAAGAACTCTGCTTTCCACTCTAGGATGAAGCATATACATTTAAGGTACCATTTCATTAGGAAAACTTTGGAGGAAGATAAGTTGAAGCTGGAGAAGATTCATACTAGTCAGAATCTTGCAGACATGATGACCAAGGTGGTCACAAGGGAAAAACTGAAGCTGTGTTCAGCTTCGGTTGGTCTTCACAGAAACTAGTGAAGGGTTGAGAAGCTTGCTCAGAGGAAAACTAGTCTCCAAGTGGGATATTGTTAGGTTGTGGAGCCTATTTTCATGTGTGAAAGTTTTGAAGACTGTACACTAAGAGTAATGTACACTTTCCATAGTTGTCTTGCTGGGGTTCGAGGCCGTGCCGGGCCCTAAGCGGGGATCCAAGGGCACAAACCCTCAATTTGTTTTGGCCTTAAAATGTGCCCGATATACCGGGAAACATGATTTTCTCATATGGGTGGGATTTTTCCACCCATAGGTTTATGGGACGGTTTTTTCCCATGGTTTTAATACCCACGGTTTTATAAAACTGCTTAACTAGTTGTCTACTTATGTGGTTTTATGCATATGGTAGGCATAATGTAACATTGCAGATGTGTTTTGAATTTAGGTGTGAATTCTATAGATTTTTTTGAACATAGTTCCAAACATATCTGGGTATTGTATTGAGAGAGTGGTGGCTTGTAATAAAATATGAGCAAGTGATTCTTGGTGGACGTAGCTCAAATTGGGTGAACCATGTTAAATACTGTCTCTTTGTGTTGTGTTATTTTATTGTGCACTTTTATTTGAGATCTGTAATATTTTTTGCATATTACTTTCTACTGTTGCGATTCTGTGAGGGATTATTTCACATATTTTATCCCTTATTTCCTAACATATATATATATATATATATATATATATATATATATATATATATATATATATATATATATATATCAAAAATCAAAATAATGGTACATTATCACATACAGTTACCAATTACCCCCCACCTGATGCCCTCCTCTCTAGTCTCACCTATCTCCTCCTCTTGGCCCTCTACTGAGCTTGGTCTTTAAGAGCTCATAACCTCACCATGGCCCTGTCTTTGGGGTCGACACCCCCTGTGCTACCAGAAATGTGAGTCATGGATCTAGTCTGCTCACTGGCTACCTACTGGGCTCGGTACTTGGCATATGAGGGCACATCAATCTCTGCAGTGGCTAGATGATCCTGATAATAATGAGCCTCAATCAGGGCATCCCTGAACCTTTCCATAGATATAATTTGGGGTGGTGCCATCAGCCTAACTACCCCCTGTGAACTCTACTCGACCAAAAGTGTACCCTATCTTGACGCAGGTGCCTGTACTATGGGACCCTGTCCCTATGCCTGTGTCATGGTACATTTTCCAAATGGCCCTCAAATCCTATCACCTATGCATGTAATGTAGAAAGGCTACATAGTTACCTCTCCATCCCTATCTCCAACCCAGTGCGGGAACCTGTGCTTATGCTACCTGGGCCTATGCCTAGGGCCGTCACCTATGCCTCTAACCGTGTCAGGTGTCCCTGCAACCCTATAATTTGTGCCTGTAGGGTGGCCACCTGACCCTGTAATGTATCCCTCTACACTATGATGGTAGATAATTTAGGATTCCCTGGCCTCAGTGGTGCCTCATGTAGTTGTGCCACCCACCATTTCCTATATCCATAAGTGACACCCACATAGTCAATCCGTCTATCTTGTACATTCTCCTCCTGCCCTATAGGCTCACTCAGGACGTGGTGGAGACATGGGTCTCTCCATGTCATCTCTATGGTACTATGGGAAAGGTGGGGGCACATCCTGTGGTAGTCCAAACTGCCATCTAACCCTGTCAAAGAAGTATCATCTTATGCTCCCCCGACATGTCGTCCCTATATCCATCTCAGTAGCTGAAGCTCCTCTAACTCCTCAACCATGCCTCTATATGATGGATAGTCAACATATGGCCTCCACACAATATTAACTGCCAAAAGGCCCTCCAATAACTACCTGTAGTATGACACATCTTGTGTGGTCCTCGCCACCCTCGGCTATCCATCGATTGGTACACATCATCTGAAACCAAATCTGAACAAGCCACCCACAAACCAATCCTATCATGGTAAACCAATTGGGTGAACACACACATGATGTGCTCATATGCCCTAGCAAGTGTAATAAATAGGTACAACACATACCAAATTGTTAATATTATGGAGCTGAATTGCTTCACAGTTAGCTTGATTTACACCTTGCTAGTTTACTCAGTAACATGATGCCGGTCAGAGGGTAATCGGTGCCGGTCAGGGTAATCGGTGCACCCTCAGATCAAGGTAACTGGCACCGGTTAACATTAAGGTAACTGACACTGGTTACCTGTGTGTGAAATTTTATATTTAAATCATGAGAATTAGATCTAAATTTATTATAAAATTGATCTAAAGGTTGTAAATGCATAGCTAAGGTGCCCTAAGTTTGTCTAAGCTTATATAAGCTAGAAAACTAGGGTTAGAATATAAGGATGGATCTCACCAAGAATGTTAATTCTCCTTGGTTGAAGATGAGGAAGAAGAAAAAGAAGAAAAATGTTGCATGAAGATAGAGCTTAAATGGAGAGTTGGATAGAGGATATAGTAGGTACATCTGAATGGTGAGATGGTGGTTACTTCTTCTTCTGTATTTCCTTTGTATTGTCTTGTCTAAATGTAATGGCTTGCATAATATGCAAAGCACATAGTATTTCATCTTGTAGATCAAAATGTTGTTATGAGATATTGTATTGTAGATCCATAGGTTGTTGTGAGATCTTGTATTGTAGATCCATGAGATCATATTGTATTGTTGATCCATAGGAATCTAGTATTGTATCTCATTGGAGATCTTGTGGATACATATAATATCCAAATATTGAACAGTTGTTTGTACCGTCTTCCATCTACATAAATATATCAGACTACCCCTATCCTTGCATATTGGAATGTAGCCTACCTTGCCCTTATTTCACCTAGTTTATTCTGTAATTATGACCGATGTGTAGTTTCCTTGACCATTGATTAGTCCTTATTCTACCGGTGTTGGTCACTTCAAACCTTGACTGACAGATTTTGGCCAATTAGTTGACCAATGTTCTGACAACCCTTGATCATCATCGGTCTTTGTCACAACATCAATACACAAAAAACCGTCCCCCCATAGCTCAAAAATTATACCAACTGAACAAGGAAAATACCTACTGCCCACCCACCCAAACCCAGCCTAGCTTCATTACTAATCCTATTTAAGCTACATTATACTTGTACCCCCCTCATTTCATTCATTTTTAACCGTGAATTTTCACAAATTAAAATTACACCTCAGAATCCAAAAGCACAAAACCGATTTCCACAAAATATTTTTAACCAAATGAAGGATTCACATTGTCTCCTACCTCTACTCAGGGTCATCTCTATGGTGGCACGTCTGGCCACTATGCCGGTGGTCCACCTACTCCCTCTCTCACTTCGCACTGTGCAAAAATCAACTCCTCACCTCATCGCCTCACTAAATCACCGCAACTATTGATCTCCACCCGATGCCAAAAATTGAAATGTCAATCACCTGTTATGTGGCTCGCCTAACTCATCTAAGAAGATGCAAGTATTCCTCTCACCTTGGGATATCACCCATTAAGGATAAGTGGTATTTCGTATTTTGTCGTTAGAGTTTGAGGGGGGATTGATGAGAGTTATCATTGAGTTAATTTTCTTTGGCTATGGGACCTAATGGGCGTCGTTTCTATGAGGGGTGTGAGTTTCCTAGTCCTCTGAGGATGAAATTAGTAATGTGACAAAGATGGACTAGTGGCGGATGGTAAAGTTATCCCTCAAGGATAGTTAATCATCTTCAAGAGGAATTGCATCATTTTTCTGGATAGTGATGAGAAGATTTGTTTCACCTGGAAGATCACCTATTACCTCACCACACCAATTACCCTACCACATGGAGGTCCCTGCCGAAGTCTTCTTACCTAATTCACTTATGAACCTACTATAAGCTTGGATGGGATCCTTACCAGAAGTTGTATTCTTAGTTCATTTCACCTGCTCACCTTTAACACATTTTTGTAGAGGAAGGAGAATGAGTATTACCTCTTCCCTCTTTTTTAATCTTCACCTACCCAATTGTCGGTTAAAAAATTTTAAGAGGAGAAAATGGAGGTCCTTCTTCCATCAAGGTTTAATCTATAATCGTGACTGGGAATGATTGGTCACCTAGACCATCATCGATTCTCTTGATCGATAGGATGTTGGCTTTACCCAAACCATGAAGGATAGACAACTATGAAGGAGGTGGATGCGGTGACTGATTTACAAAACCTTGCTGGGGACCTGCTAATGAGAACACGGATAAAGACAGCATGGTGGAACCGAAAATATACCTATTTAACTTCTTTGCTCAAGTAATATTTAGGCCTTTGAGGACATGATTATTTAGGTAAAACCTTACTCTAGACCCATTGGAATACCTTTTGTGGGGTTTGTAGAGGACAAATGCCGAGGTGAACCCTATGTTTGAGAGAATAGGGTTGAGACCCTTCATTTCCTTGATTGTTAGGGATATCAATTATTCAAAAATGGGGATGATTCCACCCAAATTTAAAAAAAATGGTGTTGGTCCAGAAGTTATTTGAACTAGGGCAAAGTGTGTATAAGGATTCAGATTGTCTAAATTTTTGTTGACTGGTGGTGTGGCTTCATTGCGTGGTGGCACATTTGTTTTTGTTGGCTATGTCGGTGGGTCTACCAGCTCCCTCTTTTGACTCATGTCATTTTTGCCACATGTTTTATTCCTCAGATCATTTTTTGTTCTAGTGGATCCTTATTGTAATCTGCCCATGGAGCCTTTTTTACCGAATGCACTTACGTGCTAGTCGCTCGCCAACCTCAGCTCAAACACCTCAGACCGTCATTTTCCACTCTTACACTTCTCCTCTATCATTTTATAAAAGTGGAAAGGTTAAAATGAATCCGTAAAAAGTGTATTTTTCCTTTTTAAATCCCCAACTTGGACATGAATTAAGTTATTCATGTCGGGCCCTACAAAACCAACATCGATTACACTATAACCGGCCATCAGTCACTTGACATAACCTTTTGACCCACCCCATGCCCATCTTTGGCCTACAACACATTATTGATCCAACAAATGTTTAAGCTTACAAACACCTATTACACCTTACCCGAAAGCCTAAATTACATGTAAATTTCCTTAATTGTGTTTAGGGGCATGTTCTTTACCCTATACCTTAGCCCTGCCTATGTGCCTTAACCTCCATACCCTGACCTGAACCACCTTTTTTGACGTTTGAATTTGTGTACTAGCTATACCTTCTGATGTTACTACCCATTTTGTTCATCCTATTGACCTTACCTTTCCTAATGATCATGATGTTTATCCTGACCAAACCTTTGGTACCCTATGGAAAAAACCTATTACCCATTCCTACACTTGACCTCACTGTGCTTCAAAACCATGATCTTATACCTTAGATACTTGAATCAACTTTACCCTCATTTGGATAAACCTATCGACCTTTTGACGAACATAGAATTTATAAGATCCTTAACTTGGTACCCTATCATTATCTATACGTGTGTGTGCATGCTATTGTGATCAATCACCCATTACCTATTACCTGACTATGACCATTAGCCATTACCCATAATGACCATACCCTTATCTAATGATCCTCACTTTTATTAATCAACCTTTTTTATCATAACCAGTCACTGACTACTTTTGCAACTCTCAACGGTTCAATAGTTCCTGAGGGGGATCACCTTCAACCCTACTTGGGGCAACCTAACCTATATATTTATACCTGGGACACCTAACTCCCTTTTTTTATCAGCATTGCTTACCAATACAAGCTACATGCAAAAAAAGGGGGAAAATGTAAACACCAAATTTGGGTCACACTCCCCTTGGTCCTTTTTAATCAATTAACGTAATATATTTAAAACACACTATGAACCCTTTATCCCATACTAATATCTCATCATCAAATTATTAATTAGTTTAATTATTGTAAATTAATTTTATTTAATCAACTCACACCTCCACCTCATCATTACATCTCAACCTAGACCCATTCTAGGGGCATTTAACTCAAAATTACTGAAGTCATCACTCTCAACACTGAGTCATAACTCCCAGTACTGAGTCAACACTTGACCTAACTAACCGAGACTTATTCCTAAACCTAATTAGACTTATTCCTATGACCTTTCTACCTTTTCTGATGATGAAATCCACTTCCCTAAGAGGGACTCGATAAAAATCATGCCAGAAATAGTAAAGATCTACCTAGTTTTGGTAAACTTAGACTTTCCTCGCCTTAACCGATGCCAAGTTATCCCTCGATCGACGCCAGTCACCTAATCACTAATTGGTTACGTTATATATAATTTTAAAAATATTTACATGGGTTGGTCATTCAGTTATTGGAGCTTGATTGCATTCAAGTATGAATATTCAAGCCCTCATACATATAGATGACGAACACACACAACCAAAGTGTAAGACAAAGAACCGTTTTCCCTTCCAAAGCATTGGAATACTCACAGGAGCACATATGCTGTATTACTGCAACACTAGACTCAAGCACTTCTTCTTTGATTAACCATCAACCATTCCAACTCCTAAGATCTGCAAGACATTGATTAAGTATTATGATTCTAAACATTTGGCTTATTCCTTTTGTAGATCTTTTACTCCTTTTAGCAGTTTATTTCCTCTGTTGCCTATACATCATCTTCTTCCCACCAACCCACTATTCAACCATACTAAGCCTTTTCATCATTCCAAACCTCCTTCTTAGTATCCCTGAGTATTCTTAGACATATTATGACCCAAACCACACTACCCTCACTCTCTATGCAATCACAGAGAACTCTAAAATCTCTTTCTAATAATTTACTATCAAATTGCCCCTACCGACATTAGTCACCTTAACTGTCATCCGTATCTCCTCTCTACCGGCATCGGTCACCAGACCAATATTGGTCACTGTGTTTTCTTTTAACCTTCACCAAACTACCTCTAGCATCCCCTAAACTCCACCAAAATCTTACCAGATACCTCTGTGACCCTACCTAACACCCTTATGACTTGTACCATCTAGAAATATACCTTGCCTAATGCTAGATTAGTTTAGGTTTCAATACTTTGCTTAATCTAGTTTTTTGATAACATTTTGAGATACCTAAATCAAAGTGTTAGCAATATGAGCTTTATTTCTCATATTTACTTTCATTAATTTGATGAAAACAGAGGATTGACAACCATTCAAGGAAACATCACGCTTCTCAGGTCTAGCCTTGCTAGGGAGTCCTCTGAATCTCACTATTTAATATCATTTGGTGGTCTTGCTTTGTATCTATAGGTAGTCCTTCCTAGAAAAAAAGGAGTTCTCTACAATTATCTTAGATAAAGTCAGTAATGTGTGCATTCTACCTTCAACCTACATATCACAGGTATTTCTCCTTGACCTTTTACCTTATCTGTTTTATCACACAACTTATTCGGTGAAATAGCTAGGTCCCTCATTATGGTCTCATAAATTTATATTTATATGGATATCTTGCTCTAATTTCATAATTAACCCCAAAAAGGCCAACCAAAAGAAAGATAAGGATGAAAAATGGCTAGAAGAGGCCCAAAAAGTGGCGGGAAAGAGCTAGAAGGATCAGGGTGCTCCCAAGTGGGACCAGGGCACCCATGGGTGCCCCATGTACTAAATTTGGGTGCCTGAGTTATAGATAAAATTAAGCGGGATGTGTGAAAATGGTTGGATATGTGGGTGTAATAGGTCACAAATTATGTTATAAAATAAATAAGATGGCAAAAAGGATGGGGGTTAATTAGTACTTTCTTCACTCAAGAAACTTCTAAATAGTAGTATGAGACCAGGATAAATAAATGTCTAAAGTGCATGATTTTGTGATTACATTTTTCCCCCACTTTATGTTGGTGAGAAAAAATATTGGTAACATAAAATAGATAGAGATGCGTACCTGATGTCCATGAAGAGTGTAGTAGAAGCATGCCAAAGGACTAGACAAAGCGTGGAATGATAAAAAGATGGAGGAGCGTGGAAACTATAGATGAAAATTTGCAGATAAAAAGTGATGAGAGTGAACCTAGGGTGAAATGTGTGTCTGTAGTTTCCACAATGTGTAGTATACGTGCATAGTTAGTAAAGGATGTTTACTATCGCGGAATGTTGTTATTATTGCTTATTGTTGCCCCCATTTAACTGCTTGTTTCTCATACGATCGAACCTGCAAGGAGAAAATGATCAAGAAGTCAAATATGTATATATGTAAGTGTAAAAGCACTATGTAAAAGACACATGTATACAAAAGTATGTAAAATACGCAAATGTAAATGTAGATGTAAATGGAACATGTGCACTTGATCCATGTCAAGAAAAAATATAAAAGGATATCTTGTACTGCTTGAGTTTTTTGGGCAATTCGACACCATTGGATGTAGTAGTGTAGAGACACACACCCATGATAACATCTAAGCTTGTAACTACTCCACAGAAATATGTGTAGAGATCTCTGTACTGTCTAAGTTTCTTGGGCAATCCAACACCACTTGACGAAGTAGTGTAGAGAGGCACACCCACTATAACCTCCAAGCTTGTAACTACTCTACTAGAAATGCTAAGGAAACCATGTCCTATAAAATATAGCTATGTATGGGTTTCATAGATTGGTCTGAACCCAATCATTGTATGTAACCCACAATTCCAAGGGCAAAAAGTACACAGAGACTAAACTAGTGTAAATAGGATGTGTAAGTATCTAGAAAACCCCCAAATGATGCCCCCCTCTTTGGGGGCGCATGTGACATCACTAATAGGAGATATGTGGCCCAAAAAGAGGGGAACAACCACATGTACGACTGAAAGGTTCTTTGGTAGAAACCAAGGAATGCAAAAATAAGAAAGGCTATCCTAAGACAAATATAAACACACATGCATATAGAAAAAAGTGTATAATCTACGCAAATAATGTAAAAGCTACCAAGAAAAAGTAATGTAAACATGCAAGAAGATAAGTAAGCCACACAAAAGTGGACTATAAACATGGGACATCACTCATGATGTCACAAGACATGCAAGGCCATCATGGCCACAAACAATATACAAGTGTGCACACCAAACATAGGGCAAGGCCCTGCAAACAATATTAAACAATAATAACAAGATAATGACAGAGATTTAACAAACAAGTATGGAAACCAATATCCCTGCATAACAAATGCTACACATGAAGCACCAGTTAACATGTTAAAAAGATAACTAGTATGTCAAAAGTGTGTATAAGAAAGTAATATAAAGCTACTAAGTACTAATATGAAATAATAGCACCTGGAAGACATGAGTGTGTGGATACCCCCAAGATGACTAGTGTATAAAGGGTAGAAGGTGAGCATCCATGCCATGTGTAAGAGACATGTATCTAATATCACAACTAGAAGAAGGTGTGAACGTGCATGTGTGGATGATATAGATAAATGAAATACAAGTAATCAAACTAGCATGTTTAATAAAGTGATCATGAACAAGAAAGAGTAAGCAAGAATAAAAGCAACCATATATGCAGTATGTTGTGGATGGGTGGAATGGAATGCATGATGGAATGATAGGAGCCGCGTTCCCCTTGAGTGAATGGAAGTGTATGTAATGAGGTTCATTTTGTTTTCCCCCTCAGAAGTCAAGAATGAACCATAAATGAGAGTGTGTCATCGGGAAATGGTCGAGTAGTGTGTATATCATGTCTAGTGTGTTGTGATTAATGTGTATATGCGTAGTGGTGATGTTATGTGAATATGTGAAAGAGATGTTCGTGGACCTTATAGCCTAAGTGTATACCACTATGACATGAGACTTGGAGTGATGATTTATTCCTTAAGCGTATATCACTATAAGATGAATGAAGGGATTGGTGATGTAACCTGAAGGTGTATGCCACTACAAGATGATAGAATAGGTGATGATTTATCCTAAATCATATGTCACTAAGCTAATAATGGAGTGGTGATGAAAGGTGTATAATAGTACAATGATGATGAATCTTGTAATTTAGTCCAAGGTCGATATGTCACTAAGCTTGTAATGTACCCTTGCAAAGTGTGGAATAGTAATGTGTATGAATTGACCATTTGATGAACCCTAAGTATGGTACTAAAGTGCATATCGGGTGGTGAGTGCAGTCACGTAGAAGATAATATAGTGTATGTAAGGATAAAAATTGACCATGTGATGAGTAGTAGATGTAAGGATGTAATATGTAGAATGTGTAGACATGTTATGCGTAAAAATGCAAAATCCATATGTGTAGGATGTGTAAACTGTAATGTATAAAGCGACTTAGATAATGTATGTATAAAAATAAGAATGTAATGCTAGACTCCTTATATGATGAAGACTATTAAAATATGTGTGAATATACATGGCGTAGTATGTATGGTATGTAGATGTATGTAATTAACATGATGTATGAGGTGGAGAGATGCAAATGACCAAATGTTGTAGAATGTATAACATGTAATGTGTGATGAAGTGTAATGTATAATGCCTATGGTGCAGTGTGTGGGGTTCGATGTAGCAAGTAATCCCTCAATAGTCAATTGTGAACTAAAGCACAAGAGTGTGTCATCGGGTAATGACACTGAGAATGTAGGATGAATATGTCTAAGGCGAGAAAAATGAGAGTATGAGAATGTGAAGAGTGTGATTATGAATTATGCATGAATGCTTGGGAGTGTGATGTAGAACTATGCTAGAATGAGGGGGGAAAAATTAAGTGTTATGCCCCTGAAGTATATGTGAATAAGTGAACTATCCAATGATGGTGAAGGACGAAGATCCTTCATCCGGTGCAGGAGGTGAAAGCATATGATCTTGTTGTAATAGAGGAGGTATAGTAGACAAACACAGTAGTGGGGAATGAATCCTATGCGTATGCGAGGGATGAATGTGTGAAGCAGATCGTGGTGGAAAGAAATGTGTTGGTGATATGATTGATGATGTATTAACAAGGAAATTGTGAACTACTATCAATAAATAATTGTCTTGGCAATGTCGTAGATGGACTGGATAGAAGAATATGGTGAACTAATTGCAAGAGGTTGTTCCTTAGGAGGTGCTTGAGTAACGTTGTCTTGATAGTTAGGAGAAATAAGAATCTGATGGGTTGCATTGTGAGTATGAGGATGTTGTGCAAAAAATGAAAGAATTCCTAGATGCTCAAGGTGTTTGATCATTCATGAAAAAGCATGACAAGCATTATCATGATGCCCATGTATTCAGTGATAATGGAAATATTGACGACCATGGACATTTTGCTAGTTGATAAGGAGGATAATGATGAGTAGACTGGTAGGGTGACCAAGTGATGACTAAGGAGCTAAATAAGGATGTCATGTGGTATGGTATTATGTTCAAATATGAGAGGTTCAGGAAATGACATGCCTTAAGGTTTGGTTATATGGAAGGTAGTGGACATAGATTACATATGAGATGTAGAAAAAGTGCAAACATGCGATGGAGAAGTATCATTAAGTTGTTTAATTTCATATCGAAGAGAGGTAATAGGTGGATTCCATAGCTTGAAACTTATCTTGAGATAAAGTATTCAGGGCGTGGATTGCATCCAATAGAGATGTGTTATATAGATGATCGGGAGGGTCAGAGTTGTCAGCTAAACTTTTGAATATAGGACTTATTTTGTGTGGTGGCATATTTTCATCAATAGCAGGAAGAAATGGACAAGTAAAATCTTCTAAAATATTTGCATTATCATTTTCCAAATCATATTGAACAACACAATAAACTTGATAAGAAATGGTGTCTTGTTGGTCATGTAGATAACCATGAACCAGCAAGCGATACATTTTCATGGCGTATTGTTCATCAAGTAAAGGGAGGCAATGGACACCCATGAGTATACCAAATAGTAAAATTGGGTGAGTAACAAAGAAAGGAGCTATTACAAATGTGCACAATACCAAATGGCATGGGAAAATCTATATCAACATGACCAGGATCAAGCATGCCTCCAATATAATCTAACCAAGATTGGTCAAGAGTAAGCGGGGAGGAGGTATGATAACATGCAAGGTGAACAACAAGATGAAAAATGTGTAGTCCATATGCGGAAGTGAGAATAATAGATCCATGATATAAATGTGAGTCATATAAAGGAGAATGGAGGTCTTCAAAGGTGAAACCAAGCCGAAGGATACCGTCATGTGAGCATACAGTGGCTTTGCAAGAAGTATCAAGTGGTATATGGTCCCAATAAGATCCATTCATAAAGAGGGTACAAGTGAATGGTGGTGTACTGATGGTGATAGGGGTGAAGATGTGGATGAAAAAGTGATGTCAATGGACTGGATGGGCCCCTGATATGGAATAATAGGAGTATTAGTCACACGCGATGTAGAGGGAACTCCATCTATCATAAAAATGACATTCTCAAATGGTAATAAGTGAAATGGTGGAGGGGTAGGTAAAGCTAAGGAATATCCTTGGAGTAGACCCTTGTATAAGGTAGCATACATTTTGTGAGATGGGGAGATGGTGATGGAACATTAGGAACTATATCGACCATATGAATTGTGGCATCAGAGTCATGTGGAGCATTGAGAGGTTTATAGTCCAAGGACAGTAGATGGAGAGGTAGGAACAAACATTGTAGTAGGAGAGTCTACGATATGAATGGTAGAATGCAAATGACTAACGTCTTGTGAATCAACAATGGGAAGACCTTGCACTATGTGGTCAGATGAAGGAGCTTGTGCTATGTGGTTTGAAGGAGCTTGTGCTTCTTCAAGAATATATGCTAGGATATTAGGATCAATGGTACAAATATAAAAACAATGGCGTCATATAAAGATTTATGATCTATATCAGAAATATGGGAGCTAAATAAATGAAGGACAAGGTTTATAGCTAGATGGGCCAATAGGAGTATTAAAAAAGGCATGACCAAAGCTATCAAATTGTAAAATGACTAGAGATTCAGAAGGATGATTTTTATCCATGATAAGAGTTGAGTTCACCAAAATGATTAACTAAAAATTAACTAAATCTATGTTAGCTAAGACTAGTTAATCTAATCTAGGAGGACATATAATGCACTAAATAAATATACTATGACAATATGAAAATTGAATAAATGAAGTAAACTAATAAAATAAAACCCTAATATGCAAGAATGAGGTAAGGAAAGAACTCACCTGATAACCATGACTGTCGCAGAGTGTCACAGGTCTGACTGGAAATTCCAAGAATAGGAATCGAATGTGTAGAAGTCCTTAAAATACTGGATCTGGAGGATCTGAGTGGACTAGGGTACCTAGAATAGAACTGGGGTGCCTACAGAACTTTGGTAAGGAATTTAAGTGCCTTGGTCTGTGAAAAAAAGCTCAGAAGTTGGTCATCTTCAAAGGGTTCAAAGGTGATCTGAAACTCTGTCTTCCTGTCGCATCAATTATTTTGTACTACTGTGCCGAAATGCTCTGAAATATTCCAAGAGGAAGAAATGACCTATAATAAGAAAAAAGAAAGTATCAAAACCCTAAAAAAATATGCAGAATGAATGGGTCAAACTAACCTCAACTTCCACAACATTGGGCTTACTAAACTTAGTGTTGCACTACATTTCAGGACTTGGATATAGTTCTGGTGTGTGTGTGCATGTCGTTCCCTAGGTGCTCTTGTGTCATTCGCACTTTGTGAAATAACGAGCAATAGCTAAATGTAGAAAATGTAATAGTATGTGTGCATGAAATACAATAGAATTCCTCCCCCTATGAAGTGTGATGTAGATGTCCTAGCTTGTGCCTTGATGATGGAGTTATGTGGATGCCAATGCAATAGATGGATGCAACTCTAGATGGAGTGATAGTAGTGTATGATGCTAGGTCCCTCATTATGGTCACATAACTTTATATTTATAGGGTTATCTTGCTCTAATTTTGTAATTAACCCTGAAAAGGTATGACCACAAGAAAGATAAGGATGAAAAATAGACTATAAGAGGCCCGAAAAGTGGTGGGAAAGAGCTAAAAGGATTGGGGAACCTCCAGGTGGGACCAGGGCACCCATGGGTGCCCTAGTACTAAATTTGGGTGCCCCCCGTTATGGAAAATAACACTACAAGTGTGAAAAATATTCGGCATGTGGGTGCAATAGGTCACAAATTATGAAATAAAATAAATAAGATGGCCAAAGGGACAGGGGTTATCACTCCTTCCATTAACATTTCAATATGTTTCTCCTAAGTAGCACGTGCTCTTAAAATTTTAGTGTTATTTTATGTTTTTTTAGGGTTATAATAGTTTTGTAGAAGAAAATAGGTCTAAAATTTTACAGCTCTATTTGCTTTAACGAATCTCTCTAGTAAGATTCCCTTCAAAGCGAGCTGCAACTTCAATCTTTGGTTCTTAATGGCCCATCTCGTGAAACCCAGTTAATTAGAAAAATGGAAAAAGATTCAACTCTCTGAAATGTTATCAAGAACGTTTCAGAGCCTCTAAAATTTTGTAACATCCGTTTAAGATATTTTCATGCTAAGTGTTAGTCCTACGTACAAAAAATGGTTTTCAATAATTTATCTCCACCAATATACTGACGAATTTTCTGCAAGAAGTTACTAGATTTCTTCAACAACACATTTAGGGAAGCCCATATTTCCACAACTGTCTACATTTTCCCAGCATATGCTAGGTACAATTACATTCACTTCCTACTTAGAGAGGTAGGAACTTGCTGCACCACAACTCTTGTTTATTAAAACAATATTTTGTTAATTGAAACATCTTGTTGCACCTTGATAATAAAAAAGTAGAACACTGAAATCCATCCTAAAATATTTAATCAGGAATTTAATGGCTGCTTCACTTTTAGAAACAAATAATTCTACAAGAATGATGAATATATATTCATCAATATTTACCAAAACCAAATTATTTTCAGAACAGTCAAATCAAATAGAAATAATTGATAAATATTGTACTTCATCCTTGAGCATTCAAATAGAAATGATTAATATATACAATAATTCATCCTTGATGATTTAAATAGAAATGATTGATATATATTCTACATTATGGTGATCATATAAATAGATCATAGAGTATGATCCTAAATGTGGATTAAAATAAATAAATATCACTATAAATTTTGAAAGTTTCAAATAACTTAATGGTCATTTATCAAATTTGGATAATTTACCCACGAGTCTACCTCCTTATAAACCTTTTCTTTTTCATTCATGCCATTTTGTTCCCTCCCATTTCAGGATGTAGAAGCATGAGGCCTCTACTATATGTCCAAACTATAAGATAGCAGGTCTGGGGCATTCATGGCCATTTGATTCATGGAGTAAGTAGGTGGACGTGGATTTTTTATAAGAGTAGAAGCATCACTACCAAAATTCTCCTCTTTATTTGTCTCTATCCCTTCATGGCTCATTTATTTTGTATTAAAAAGAGAATCAGACAAATAATTATAGTAGCTCTTGCTTCCCAGAGTGAAGTCCTTTTTGCACTCCTTGCATTGATATCTTGGTTGAATTGTATTTGAGTTTAATTTGTTATTCCAGTATCTAAACTTGCATCCATTTCTCAAGTTGCAATAAGGGAAAATGGGTTTGTATACTTTGAACCTGTGAGTAATATTTTCCTCGTCCTCCTTTGTCATGCTTTTGAAAGCTGTGGGAGAAATTTGTATAATCTCCATAATAGAAACATCATCATCATTGTGTTCTTCCATTTCTAGCAATTGGGAAAATTTTACTTTAAATACATTTTTCAACAATAACCAAATAACATGAATCTAACTTGCACCAAAATAAAAAGATGGAAATGTAAAAAATTGTGAAAATAAATTTATAAAGAAGAACATATAACTCAAAGTGAAACATAGACTTACTTGTGTTGTAATTGAGTCGGGGAACAAAAGTTTCACCTCAATGCAGGTATAAAAGGGTGGAGAGGGAAATTTTTTCCCCTAATAAAACAATTTTTTTTTAAAGATTAAATTTGCTTTTATTGAGATTAAGTACTTTTTAAATATTTGTTTTTGGTATTTATTTTTTATTTCAAGTTGTTTTTTTTCTAATTTTCTAATTAGATTTTTAAATATGATAGTATACTTTTTAGGAAAAATATAAACAAAATAGAAATTTAATTTTCCCCTTGTAATTATATTCAATTAAATATCATGAGAAAGACATTTAAAATTTTATATTGAATTTTAAAAACTAAAACAAATGTTTAAATAAACAATATATTTTTCTTATATATAAATTATATAATTTAATATTTTTTTGCAACCCTCAACACCCTTTGCATACAAAGGTCTGGTAGACATCTTCACAAGAGTTTGTGGTGGTATCGCCTCGTCCATGTGATTTTTTCTTTCTTTTTCTTTTGAGAGCCCTTTTTTCCAAGTTGTAGTGATATTTCAATTCGGGTTTTCAAGGGGGCCCTCATATCAGCTTTATTTTTTTTCTACTCGTTTCTAGGTTTCTTTTGAGTTCTAGATGTCATGAACACATAAAATTATTTTGTAATTTGTTTCATTTCTTTTCATGACCGGTGTGTTTTCTCCCATTTTAATTTTAAGCTGTTTCAGAGAATATAAATGATATTGACAATATTGATGGAGGATCATAAGTACTCAAGTCTATGGAACCAACCTGCCTCTTGGTGTCCAGATTGAGAAGAAAGAAAATATTTTTATTTCACATAATTTTATCAAAGTCGCTCACTTTTTTTTCACTAACAATTTTTTTGATTAGCAGTACAATTTAGTTGTATGTGTAAGAATGTTTATTCTTTTTCTTAATGCCCACTTATGCCTAATTGAAAACAAAAACCATTTTGTACATTTATTTTCACTAGATTCATACACATTAAGTATACGCCACTATCTCAGTTGTCTATTAGAAGTTATTGGCCTGTTTGTTGGAAGTAGATTTAATAGAATTTGAAATTTGCATCATCCGCTTAGAAAAATATTTTTTTAATCTATTACAAGTAACCATAAAAATTTATTGATATAAAATCTTCTTTATAACCTTTCACAATTTGAGCAATAGTGATGTGTGTATAAGTATATATTGATTTTACAGTCATGACTTGTATAATGGAAAACTTAATGTAAAGAAATGGAATAAAAACTAATGTCACGAAATTTGTGGAATGAGAAGTACTCAACAAATTAAAAAAAAAATGATTTTCATGCCACACCAAAACATTAGTGCAAATGTAAATCCATGATAAAGTGGTTTTTTTTAAAAATAATTTATTGTAGCTTATCAAATGAAGGTTTTTTAAAGCTTGCTTGGAATGGAACATGTCATTTTTTTAATTCAAAAACTAGTATCTTGATTCTTAAAGGTGAAAATTGTACTAATGGTATTAGGTACATGAAAATTTGACTTTTTTTCAGCTTAGATGTTAAGGACTAAGGGGTATCTATGGTGTTTTTGGGAGAATAATCATGGGCTTAGCTGTTTGGTATTCTTTGAGATTTTTTAATATTTACCTTGGGGAATTGTTTTCCATTGTTTTTGTAAGATTTCTCGTCATTAAACATATCATTTGCCTATTTGTGGGATTTGAACTCAGATCAATTCACTTGTAAATGTAAATCCAACTCAGATTAATTGACTTGTAAATGTAAACGTAAATCCAACTCAGATTAATTAACTTGTGAATGTAAATATATATTAGACTTCTCCTAAATGTAAATCCTACTTAAATCAATTGACTTGTAAATATAAATCTACAATATAACACTTATAAATATAAATCTATACTAAAACATCAAAAGAGTTCACTTCAGTTTAATGGAATGTACACTCTTAAAGTTTTAATTTTATCATTTAACATTTAAAGTATATGACCTAAATCACACTTTTTGTTTATGAAAAATGACTCTTAAATTGTGACAAAACTAGATATCATTCTAAAACAATTTACAACAATTTGGAACATATAAAATATAATCCATTTCTATAGAAAATTTATTATAATGTAATTGTTGTAGACACCAAATTTGTGTCTTACGACCCCTTGTGACCTGCATCTCATTTCGCAACCTAACCTCACACATCACCTTACCTGCCACCTCATTTTGCCACCTCATCATGACCTAGTCCTAACCCTAAACTAACCTAATTAAGACCTATAACTTGGTCCACACCTACACCCATGACTAATGACCCCTTTCTCGCACCCAAAACCGACCTTCTAGTCACTTGACCAAGCCCGCAACTAATCTCTCGGGAGAAAAGCAGGGAAAGTGGGCGATTTTACTAAAAATAGCCTGCTTTTTCCTAACCGATACCGGTTCCTACTCGACCGCCGTCGGTTACGTAACCGCCATCGGTTCCCTGTAAATGGGCTCCCCAAACCAAAAACAAAGGTGGAAGGATTTTTGGATCAACAGAGATCAGCAGGAGCGATCAAGAGAATCCGGATCTTTACTTGGCCGAGCAGAGACGAGTGAAGAAACCAGAAGAGTTTGCAGCAAAGGAGATCAAGCCCAAAACTGCAACGGAATAGCCAGAAACCTGTGATACTCAGCTGATCATCGGGAGGGAGATCTCTCATCTTCTGTGTGTCAAGCCATCTTACCTAAGTTCTGCCTTTGTCATCAGAGTTCCTGGACCTGCATCTTCGTCAATAACCAGTAAGTTACATCTTGCATGTCCTCTTTAATAACATTTCTTAGACTTTTTGAATCACAGTCCCCATAAATCCATTCCTAGATCCACTACCCAACGTGTCATTGCATCTAACTATCATTCATTTACCTCTCACCATCTCATTACCTAATATCACTCATATACCAGCCTTACCAACAACACCGTTACCCTACAACACAACCACCCCATAAAACAACCAACCTACAGATCCTAGACCATACCGATATCGGTTATCAGCAACCGGTATCGGTTATTGTGACTCAAAACCAGAAATCAGCCTTTCCCCTACCCGTCTCAACGAAGCAATTTAATTGATATTTTACAGTTTTTGGTGTTAATTCATATTAGCAGGGGAACTGACCACCTTCGAAAGGAAGTTTTATATTTCCTGGGCCCAAGGCAGTTCCCTCATTTATTGTCTAATCAAAATCTTGTGGTCTTGTGTTCTTATTTGCAGGTAGTCCTTCCAAGACAAAAAGGAGTTCTTCGCAGTCAACCTGATCTTTCTCTACGGTACGCGCACACCATCTCGACATTCAACAGGTATTCCTCCTAGCCCTAACCTTATCTGTTTCTAAAAGGAATGAAAGGATAGAAGTAACTCTATTCCCAGAAGCCGAAACATTCCGAGTGAAACATTTTGGCACGCCCGGTGGGACCCATTTTGGGTTTCTTTATTTCTTGCTTGCTTTCATATAGGGAGCATACTTGCTGTTTTATTCTTCTAAAGATATTCACAAGGCTTTTTATTATTTTGGTAAAAGAATTTGTCTTTGTTTCCTACATCTTGCATTAGTGAAAGTCATCTCTTTTGCTTCATCGAACATAATTTTCGATTTGGGTTTAAAACACGTGCATTGCATTCCTGCTTGCTGTTTTCAATTCTAGTGAACATAGATTAAGTAACAGGTCGTACACGTGGGGGTGATATCCACGGTATTGACAAGAAATTAATCTTACTTTCACTGCACAACACATACCGAATCACTTCACAATTAACACAACAGCTCAAACATCCCCCCTTTTTTCCGCGGTATTCCTCCGCCCGATTGAGGTAACCTTATGAGCCAAAACAACTTGACATTTCCCCTAAGTCCTTTATTTAGGATTGACATCATTCCACGTCTAAAGGCATAAGCCCACAATAATTAAAATTAACCCTAGGGTTAGTCTCTGGATTTACGTGTGCATCTTGCTTGTTTTTAGTTCTGTTTTCTTTCTCATACTCTGTCTTCTGTGATCAATAATTGGACAAGTATACTAAACGTTGTTAAAAATCAAATTAGCAGCCTTTTATATCTTGTTAGCCCAGACTTCTTACACCGACATCGGTTACCTGACCGACGTCGGCTATAGTATAACCGACATCGGTTACTAGACCGATATCGGTTACTGTCTTTTCCAATTCCTGACAAACCAGCAACCTACCAATTTTACCAGTCTGAGTTTGTTTCTGTTCCTGACAGATTGAAACCCTACTGTGAACTCCTGTCCATGGTTGTTATCACTCGAAAGCAAGCCGCCGCCATGGTTTCACATGCTTGCTCTGTTTCTTTGCCTGAATCACCCCCTTCACATTCTGTGGGGAATCCTACGGATACCAGCGAGGTTCCTAAAATTCCTGTGGGAGATAAAGAATTTGCCAAGTTTCTGGATGCTAATCCTAGTGCTGTACAATACTATTTGTCTCATGCCCCTGACCGTACGCCCGATGGTCAGCTCCTTGTTGGTATGCCTATTAGTATAGCTACTCATTTAGCTCCCACTCCGCCTGATGATACCGCCTTGCTTCCCGCATCTTTAGCCCCGTCTCCCAATCCGATGGCTTCAGAGGTTCATACGACACAGATTAGCTTTCCTTTGGTTAATCTTGGACCCCACATATCACTACCACCGACTGCCCCTACCTCATCTCTCTTGCAGACCGCTCCGTTCATGACTTGCTCTCTGCCACCTATCCACACGAGCTTTCCTTCTCAAGCTCCGCCTACCTTTTCATTCCCATACACGTATCCAGTGACCTCAACATCCTATATGGGACATCCCTATTCGGTCGCCTCAACATATTCATCCTCCATACCTTATCAACACTTAACCCCACCATTGTCTAGCGGAGGCCCTTGGCCCAATTTGCCTCCGTTTACCACAACCGCACCCTCATCTCATCCAACCACAGATTTCATCAAACAAATGATGGACAAAATGCATAATCTGGAGGCTTCTGTTTCAGGAAGTCGTAGCGCCTTGACATACGAGCAAGTTTGTCGGGAGCCTATTCACCCTTCTGTCCCCCTTCATTCATATCCTCCTCAATGGGAATTACCAAAATTTACCCGTTTTAACAGTAAGGAGGACCCTCAACAACACTTGCGATCATTTAGACATGCTTGTTATTTGATTGCTCATGATGATGCCTTGTTACTCCGCACCTTTCCCATGTCCTTATCAGGACCCGCCTTGGAGTGGTACAGTGCTTTAACCCAGCACTCAATCTTCTCTTTTAACCAACTAGCCCAATCTTTCTTGGATCATTTCTCCATTAACATTGCCAAGAAAGTATCTATCACCGACCTTTATGCCATCCGACAATTCGAAGACGAATCTATCGCAGATTTCGTTGGACGATGGCGTGGCCTTATCAACCAACTTACATATGCCTTGCCTCAGGCTGAACTTATCGAACTTTTTACGCGGGCCTGCGCTAAGCACATCTCTCCTACCCTCCAAATTCAAACTTTCCGTACATTTGATGAGGCCTTTACCATGGCTCGGAAATTAGAAATTCGAGCCTTAGAAGAAGAGAAATTGCGGTTGCGCAACAAAAACCCCAATTTCCGAACTCCAGATTCTACCAATAAGCCAAACACCACCCCTCCTCACACATCCACTTCTTCGAAATCAAAAGGAGCTGTCCACGCGGTGATGGTCAAATCTCAAACACCGTCTAATACCCCACCAAAAACCACCTATAAGTACAAAGCCGAGCCCATCAATTACACTCCCTTGGGAGAAACTTATGGTGTCATCTTGGAAAAATTGCTCAAAGCCGGAGCTATCACCTTGCCTCCTGTTAAACCCCACTCCGGGTTTGATTCTACCCGCGCTATACCTTCCTGGTACAAAGAAAATGACTTCTGTAACTTTCACCGCGTAAAAGGACATAGTCATGAAAACTGCAAAATGTTGAAAAACATAGTGCAGGAAATGGTTGACGCAGGTGATATAACCCTCGATAACCCTAATGCCCCTGCCAACCGAAATCTGAAAATATTCAACAAACCATTCCCAAATCACTCTTCTAACAGTAACGTAAACCAGGATATCTTAGCCGAGGAAAGTGTTCATGAGATCCATGCAGTCTTCGACTCCCAGCCAAAAGCCTCTATCGAGAAAATTTTGAATCAAGCCTCTTCACTAACGCAGGGGCCCGAACCTCCTTCACCACCATCAAACCAAGGCGAAATCATTCCTTTACCCATAAAGGAGTTAACTACCCAGACTTTTCTTCTCATCGATGAGTCTTCTTATACCACATCCCTACAAGACTGCGAACGGATGTTATCTAACTTATCTATTTCCCAAACGTCTCCTCCTACCGCTCTTGCTGCACAAGAGGAAGGCTCGCCACTCCTTTTGTCATCCTTAGACGAGCAATCTCTCGCACCGACATCACCGAATTCTTTAACCATAACAGACCCTCTCAAACATGCCCTCCTGCCTATTAGTTCTTCATCGCCTAAATCTTTTCAACGACCAGTCGATCTCTTAACATCTATTGATACAGTGCCTCATCTACCCCCTGTATCACACCCACAGTGGACTGGAATCACAACCCGTCTTTCTTCCGTACCAAATTTACAATTCACGCCTGAAGATTGTCATTCTCCAGAAGATAGACGAGTCCTATGGGAACGTTTGAGTACCCCCTATTCTACTCAAATGCAGGTGACCGATCCAGACACCTCTACCATATACCCTAAGTGTTTACAGAAACTCAAAATCCCTATGTCCTCATCTCCATCCCCCGCATCTATACCAAGTATCTCATCCACCTCTATTAACCTAACCAAATCTTCCCCTACACTTGGGACCTCACCAATACCCAGCCTAACACACCCGCCTAAGCGACTAGATTTATCCAAAAATAAAGCCGCCCCGCCACTTAGGAGACAAACTCCATCCGTGCCTCTATCACAATCAAAACCATCATCGTCACACCTACCTTCCATATTGGGACCTCATCCCTCCACCTTGCATCAATATATCATACCTCCTGCGTTTTCTTCAAAACGACCTACGCCTCCTACACCCATACAGAGATCAAAGGATATATCAACGTTGTCACCCCACGTATCCTGTCCACCCATCAACCCTAAACGAACTCCATCATCAAAGGATTTATTTTCTGTCACTCCCCTTTCGCCGTGGTTGTTCCCCGCTACCACGTCATCTGTAGCCTCATCATCTAACCAGCTGAACGTAGCTCCTGCGCCAAAGAAACCACGTTTAGTGAAAACCACGTGTCAACACCCCTTGGCTAAACCACCACCCGTACGAACCAACCATGCCCAAACATTACCAAAACCCGCACAACCAATACCCTCATCCTCCTCCGATTTTGACCCACTCAAAGGATCTTACGCCAAAATCCTTGCTATGTTGGTGGAGAATGCGACCATTTCCCTACCCCCACTTAGACCTTATGACCCATCTAAACCTCGACCTATAGGTTATGATGAGTCTAAAATCTGCGCTTATCACCGCACACCAGGACATGATGTGGAGGGATGCAAAGCTTTAAAAACCATCCTTCGTCAGTCACCTCTCTCAGATAGAAAGGTTAAGAAAGACAACTTACGAAGGGAGAGACCTTTAGCTTCAATTCCCTCTCCTATACCATCTGTCCCCGCCTCACCAAGATCTATCATTATTACAACCCCACCTCTTGAAGACCATGATTTATCCCAACCATCTTCCTCATCTCAGGTCTACGAGATTAATATGATTAGTGTTGCTACTCGAGCGCAGAAAAACAACGAGAAAGCGAAAGAAAGCACACCTGCGTCCTCTCTTTCTCCGTCCACCATCCCGATTGCACCACCACCCAAAGTGGTTATTCGTGGACCCGCTTACCCCGTCTCTAATGGAGTTGCCCATCGAGCCATGATCAAACAGCTTCACCAATCACCCGTAAAAATGACACTATATGATCTCATTCAGACTTCTGAATCTCATCGACAAGCTCTCGTGGAAATTCTTCAAGGGATCGAGGTCTTACCTAATGAAACCCTGCCTGTTACCTCCATTCTTACACCCAATCACATTGCTTCTCTCACCAAACAACCCACTGCCCCAACCACTTCTATCTCTGTACAACAAGCTGCTGCAGTCAGTTTCTCCGAAGACGAAATTGTTGACTTTGGTACAGAAGATCCTGACCCTGCTCTTTTCATCTCAGCTTACGTCCGAGACATTCGGGTACGTCGTGTTATGATTGACGGGGGCGCTAGCCTAAACATCATCTCTTCAAAAGCCTTCCAACAAATGAATATCCCTTCTAGCTACATGTGTGCCAATCCCATCATGTTGCGGTCATTCAATGACGCTATTACCTCTACCTTAGGCACCGTGATTCTTAACATTCGTGTAGGACCACGTACTTTACCCGAACTCTTCTATGTCCTTGAGGGAGAGTTTCAATACAATATATTGCTAGGTCGCCCTTGGATCCGGGCTATGGGATGCGTTCCCTCAACCTTACATAGATGCATAAAATTTGAATACGAGGGGAAGTCCTACACCGTAAAAGCTGATCCTCCCCCCTTTAAAACCTGCAATATGATATACCGCCCTAATGATGTGCTTGTACCAATCAAGACACCCATTCATTCAACCCAACCATCCTCTTCAAATGTGCCTCAACCATCCACCTCAACCGCACCTACACCTTCAAATGAAACCACTGTCGCAAAAACCACTTCCCTTCCTGCAGCTAATATCCCAACCGCAGACCCCTTAGTAGATGTTTTTCAACGCCTTACGCTGGGGGAGTATCGCCTATATAACGTTAGTTCTTTCCATACCCCACAGGAGTACGGACAGGTACATGCACATCCTACCTATGACCGTCGTGTGGGGGAAGTAATCCCCTACGGACCACCTCACTGCCGCACTAACCTAACATATGGGGGTGTCGACGCATCTTCCGTTGCCCCTGAGCCCCCTCTTGGTGTGGTTCCTTTCCAATCCGATTTTCAATACCTGACAAATCGTCGTTTCGCCCTCACCTTCTTGACTCGCTGTGCTTGGAAAGGCTTTGGTTTTGGTCTTTATGAACAAGGCCGACATACAATCATCCCCGTAACTACACGCAAGCACAATGATCGTAGTGGTCTCGGATTTCTGGGAACACTTACACCGAAGGAACCTCGTGTCAGTTGTCTTCTAGAAGACAACGACGTCACCCCTACCGAACCATCATCACCCATTTTGCCTTCGTCACCCACAGAGTCGATAGATCCCGAATCTATCCCTCCTAACTTTTTTTTTTCATAAATGCTATCTTCCTAGGTCCTCTCACTTATCAACGCGATAATGAGGACCCCTCTTCTATCCCCCTTCTGTATCCAGACATGATTGAAGAGGACTCACCTTCAATTAACGTTGTTGAGTGTCAGGATGATGACTCCATCCTCACTTACCTTGGCGCGGATGACTCTTATATTCAACGCGCCTTACCATCTGAAACTCAAACCATGCTGAACGAATCTACTATAGAAATCAACATCCACACGGAGGAGGATCCTCACATTGTGAAGATCGGACAATCCCTTAACGCATCAGAACAAGTCGCCTTTACTACCTTTCTCCGTGCTCGCAACCAAGCTTTCGCTTGGTCCTACGCTGACATGCCAGGAATTGATCCTGACATTGCCGTCCATAACATTACACTGAAACCCGATTCCAAGCCAATTAAACAGAAATTGAGAAAAATGCATCCACGCATTGCCCTCTTGGTCAAAGAGGAGCTTCAACGACTTCTTTCTGTTTCCTTCATCCTGCCTATTGACTATCCTCAATGGATTTCTAACATCGTACCTGTCACTAAAGCGACGGGGGGACTTCGGATATGCACGGATTTCCGAGATCTCAACCTCGCTTGCCCTAAGGATGACTTCCCCCTACCTAGTATTGACCAACTTGTTGATCTCACTGCAGGCCATGAGATGCTCTCTCTCATGGATGGCTTTTCAGGATACAACCAAATTTTGGTTGCACCCGCCGATCAACATAAAACTGCCTTCATAACTCCTTGGGGAACCTTCTGTTACCGTGTAATGCCATTTGGCCTTAAGAATGCTGGTGCAACCTATCAGCGGGCTATGACCTACATTTTTCATGACATTATGCACACTATCCTTGAAGATTACGTCGATGATCTTCTTGGCAAATCTAAACATCGCAGTGAACATCTCGATGTTTTAACCATTATTTTTGATCGCCTGTTACAATATTCTGTCCGTCTTCAACCAAAGAAATGTGTCTTTGGTGTCCTTTCGGGAAAACTTCTCGGCTTTATTGTCTCTCTGCGTGGCATTGAGGTCGACCCATCTAAAGTCAAAGCTATTCTAGAAATGCCCCCACCTACCAATCTTAAACAATTGCGTAGTTTACAAGGTAAGCTCCAATCTATCCGACGTTTCATCTCCCAACTCTCGGATCGATGTCAACCTTTCCATCACCTCCTTAAAAAAGACATTGACTTTCAATGGAGTGACGAATGCCACCAAGCCTTTGAGGCTCTTAAAGCTTATCTCTTGCAGCCACCCGTGCTTATCCCACCCCAGGACGACCGCCCTTTCTACCTTTATCTTTCCGCCACCGACCACGCTGTAGGGGCCATGCTTGCACATCGTGACTCTGAGAATCGAGAACAAGCCGTTTATTATATAAGTCGTACTTTGGTGGACTATGAGACTAGGTATACACATGTAGAAAAGTTGTGCCTAGCCCTATCATTCGTGGCCACCAAACTCCGACACTACCTTCTGAATCACAAAACTTTCGTCATCACCAACACGGACCCCATCCATTACATGTATGCCAAACCTCATCTAAACCAACGCATCGCCAGATGGCTCATGCTCCTCGCCGACCTCGACCTTGAGTTTGTCCACCAGAAATCAATCAAAGGACAAACCATCGCAGATCAACTTGCGGAAGCCCCTTTACCAGGGGAACAATTTACCAATTTTACATTCCCCGACGAACTCATCGCCACTCTTTCACTCAGGGAGGAGTCGTATCCAATGACCCTCTTCTTCGATGGATCCAAATGCCAGCGCGGCGGAGGAGCCGGCGTTGTTCTCATTCCTCTCGACGCTGAGCCTATGCCTCTCTCATTCCGACTCGATTTCCCTTGCACTAATAATACAGCGGAATACGAGGCCCTTGTTCTGGGTCTCCAAGTTGCGTTACACTTAGGTATCAAATCTATCAATATTTTTGGCGACTCTCAATTGGTAGTCAATCAAGTTATGGGCATCTACCAATGCAAAAATGAGGAACTTCAAAAGTACAAACACTACGTGGATTCACTTCTAGCCTTATTTACTCGCTATTCTATCCAAACCATTCCCCGCTCCACTAACAAATTTGCGGATACTATGGCTTGCTTAGCCTCGCAAATTCCAGCTTCATCAACTGACTCTGACATTTTCGTCTTGGTCCAACAACTCTTTGCCCCATCTTATTCAGCCTCGGTTGTTTGTACGATAAATAATGTGTCTGTTAATTCGCAGGATACCTGGTATCACCAATTTCACGACTACCTTACAACCTCTGTTCTCCCATCTGACCTTACTAGTACCGGCAAACGCGCGTTTCTTAAACGCGTTTCTCGTTATGTTGTTATGGGGGGACTCCTTTATAAACGTGGCTTTGATGGCATCCTCCTTCGATGTCTCACCGGTGCGGAGGTCACCCATACCATCCAACAAGTCCATGACGGTATTTGTGGCGGACATTTTAGCGGCCTTGCCGTGGCCAAACGAATCCTCCGCCTAGGTTATTATTGGCCTACTCTCAATAACGATTGCTATGAATATGTTAAGCGTTGTGTTATGTGTCAACAACATGCCAACCTTCAACATACTCCTAGCCACCCGCTACAGGTCGCCCGAGATCTTTGGCCTTTCTCACAATGGGGTTTAGACCTTATTGGTGAGATTCATCCGTCCTCTTCGCAACGTCACCGATGGATTATCACAGCAACCGAATATTACACAAAATGGGTGGAGGCTATTCCGCTCATTTCAACTAAAAAAGAAAAAATTGTAGAGTTCATTAACCACCACATTATCTGTCGTTTTGGTGTTCCTCATCGCCTGATAACAGATAATGGAAAATCTTTCAAAAACAAGTTGTTACAGGACCTTTGCGACAACTTTGGTATCAAACTCAGCTTCTCATCACCCTACTATCCACAAGCAAATGGACAAGCTGAATCCTCTAAAGCTGAATCCTCTAATAAAACCCTAACCAAAATCCTCATGAAAGTTGTCAATGAATCCGGAAGAAATTGGCACGATCACATCCCCTTTGCCCTTTGGGCTTATCGTACTAGCATTCGTACCTCCACTAATGCCACACCTTTTTCTTTGGTATATGGTACCGAGGCTGTCCTGCCTCTCGAAGTACAAATACCCTCCCTTAGAATATCTCTTCAGGATATTCTCACCAACGATGATTTCCGCCAAGAGCGGTTAGCCCAATTGGAGCTTCTTGACGAGCGTCGTCTTACAGCTCTTGATCACCTCCAAATCTATCAAAAACGTATCAAGCGTGCTTATGATAAGCGACTTCATGAGCGTACCTTTAAGGTTGGTGATCTTGTCCTCAAAGAGAATCAACATGTAACCAAACTAGAAAAGAGCAAACGTGGAAAATTTGCTCCTAATTGGATTGGGCCTTATATAATCACTCACACTTATGGATCAGGCACTTATCGTTTAGCTTCGCTTAATGGTAAACCTGAGCCTGAACCCCTTAATGCCTTGCATCTTCGACCATTCTACTGTTGAATTTAGTGTTATATCACTTCTTATCTACCTGCCGCTCGTCCCTTGAGCCCACTTACCACCACATACACTTTGTTCCCTACACCTCATAATAAAAATCAAGCTCACATAGTTTGATTCTCACTTCACCTCAGCAATGCCTTCCCTTTTTAGTCTAGTCCATGACTTCAAAGTATTAAAATAAGCCGTATTCTTATGGGATTTTCTTGAGTCAAACTTCCTACAAAAACTAGATGCTTCACGTCAAAAGGACATCTAGCTATCTACCTTATATATAGACTGCTCCCTCGAAGGACAGCTATAGGCCAAACTATTGCTACTATTATATATAGACTGCTCCCCCGAAGGACAGCTATGCACTAAAATCATATCTGCTACTATAAATAGACTGCTCCCTCGAAGGACAGCTATACACAGTCAGCCTTTATCAGAAGCTTCTCGCATTGATCAGCTTTGTGAAGACCTCAAGAATAGTACAATCAATATCCCTTGTAGACTTCCCGCATCGATCAGTCTATATTCAGTAAAATAAAAGCCTCATTCAAAAGAACTTTTGAGTCATGGACTTGTCTATTTAGGGTAGGTTCTCTTTCGTCAGAACACTCGCTTTGTAACAAGTTCTCTGTACCTCCGTTATATCATCCACCTCACCTCACCATTTGTTTCAACTCAAGGGACGTGACGTACACCCGATATATTGTGATCATACAACTCTTTTCACCTATTGACTTCTCGTCTATGCACGGTACCTAGGGCTTCAAGCTCGTTCTACGTTGTGTGGTTTGTTTAGCTCTTTTCACCTACGGAGCACTCTTTCCTCTTTGCCTCGCATCTAGGATTGTGTGTTGATCTTAATCAGGACATGGTTCCCTTCTACTTGGGTAGGCTAACTTTCGCTTCCCTTATACCTTTTACAACATCACCAATTCGTTACCAACACCATCAACCTTACCTTACCAATATTAATATCAATATTTTTACCAACCAACCAATTGCCTAACCGTACCAAATTGCCTAAATTCACCTCTCCCTGGTCCTAAGGGAGAACTACATCGGTCTGAGGCCCCTCCTTGCTTTGTGCAATGGGCTATGTAGGCAGCACTTCGGAGACATGGGGTCTCCCAAGGTTAGCTCGACCATCCCCTACCATAACCTATCATGTGTGGTAAATATAAATATTTTTGTGTATTTCTATTTAATCACATTCCTCTTTATCCTTTTTCAAAACACCAAAAATCACAACGCAAACATTCTTATTATTATCATAACTCAAATCAACATACATATTCAGTCTTATTTAGATGTTAAACAAATACATCTTCTCTATCATCGACACGCAGGTCGGCATCCTTATTTATTCTTATACCTCTATAACATTTACTTAGACCCTCACGATTCATCCCGACCCAGGAGATGATCGTGATCGTCGACGCCTCTCGCCGGGCCTCTCCGTCCTCAAAGGTACCGCGGCTATTGGTACCGCCCACTGATCTGCCAATCTCTCCTGTAACATATGAATACGCCCTCTCGCATGGAGGAATCCAGCCTCTAGTCTCTCTGCTCGTGACTCCGCAACCGCTAACAATCCTCTTGTCTCATTCATCTGCGTTTGGAGCTGATGAACTAAACTCTGCAGACGATCTCTCTCCGCTGTAATCACAGCTATGTCAGGGCGATCACGTACACCTCGCAGCTCTGCTACCCACCATAACCTATAGGCCTCTGTCGTTCCTGCATCCATTACCCTGCGATCGGCTGCTATCTCCTCTGGCCCTTCTGGAGGTGTTGGCCGGGGAGGTGAGAATGCTGCCTCGGCGTCGATCCTCATATATGGTCTATAAGCCAGGGGTATATCCTGCACAAATCCAAATTGTCGCCGCACGCGATCTAGAGGAATCCTCTCATACTCACCTGGTCTGTGCCCTGCGATCCACCTCAATCGCTCTACACCCCTCAACTCCTCAGCTATGTTCTCTGTTACCATATAGTTCCCGTAAGGCCTCCAACAGATATCCGCAATCGTCACCCTCTCCCATACCTGCCTGTAATACTCAATGTCACCCGTCACGGCCTGGGATCTTGCCTCTTGTTCTGTCTGGACCCATCGTCTGAATCCCAACCTCTGTACTCCGGTCTCTCCTGACTGGATGGGTCGGCCTATTGGTCGCACACAAACAATGTGCTCATAGGCCCAACAGTGTAATAAGTATGAACAATCCAGTGTCGTCCTGTGATTTCACCTACAAGCCCATAAACCCCTGTATAACTCCGCCAAATATGCAGGTGCCCATGCAAAAGTCACGTTCCTTTCTATCATCTCCCAAATAACACACATCAATGCCTTTGGAAATCTTCCCCCATCCGCCCTCGGTAATGCATAATACCCTACCGCTATCATTAATATCACTGCTAACCTTGTCTCCTCAGGGTGTGCTGCATACATTATCCCATATGTGAATGACAAACCTCGCTGTGTCAAATCTCGTGCGTATGGACCAAATACTGCTGTTATCGCTCCCCGCGCTGCGCTAGGTAATGCCTGATATACTGGTTTTCCTGTAATAGGAAGTCTCAAAATACGGAACACATCTTCCAATGTTACTGTCATCTCCCCTGTTGGCAGATAGAAGGTATTCTTCTCTGGATTCCATCTTTCAATCAACGCCTGCAACATAGCATGGTTATGTGCGATTCGTGAATAATAGCGGATTCCACTTAACCCCAAACGATTTATCAATGTCCATTCAGCTGGTGTTACATCCGCTCGGATTCGTGACAACAGCGCTGGTACACTATCATTCATCCTCGGCCCTGCCTCTGCCTGCATACGTCACAACAACAAATAACCATTCAATCCATCGAATCCCTAAAGGTTTTTTTTTCTCACATTCTGGAAATTCCTCCAGTAACCGGTATCGGTTATAAATAACCGGTACCGGTTCAGTAACCGATACCGGTTATCCCTAACCGCTATCGGTCACTGTCAATTACATACACCTTGCCTAAACAACCACCTACGACAATAAATTGATCGTTTATTCCTCTCTGTATACACAGACATACCCGAAACCCCTGATTACCTACCCCATAACACTCACCTCACCTATAACCCTTGCTATCACGTTTTCTTTCTCATATCTACCCACTTAATCTCCCTCCTCCTATTTACAAAACATGCAAACACCAAATTACAACCAAATCGTTTACCTCTTGGGCTGCAGCAGCTTGCGGTGGAACTTGTCTTCCCTCTCGTCCATGCCTGCTGGATGCTTCTCCTCGTTCAGCCATGCTCACCACCCTCTTCAAATATAGCTTGGATTTCTGTCTTCTTGATCTCAGCCCACAATCACGTTACCTGTCTCTTTCCTCCTTATCACTCAAATCTCTCATGCAATTACTTGTCTCAGTCGTTAAAATAGCGTCGCATTCGCATATTTAACATCTTGCATGCCTCTCAAAATAAGAACTTCAGTTGCCACCTACGCTTTTCTATTTTTAGAAAAATCTCATTTTGGAATAACCGGTATCGGTTACCTAACCGATATCGGTCTATACTATACCGACATCGGTTAGCTAACCGACGTCGGTCACATACCCACCTTTTTCAAAACATAGTCCTTTTCTTTATTTTTTATCTAATTTTTGGAGGCGCCCGCCTCTTTTTCCTGCATACCAACACCGATAGCTATAATCTTTTCATCAAATCCACATCTCATTACGATTTCATCCATATCATCTATCTACATTACCAAAACAAACAAATCATCAACAAACGATATCAAAAACCATTAATCTATATACCATTTGGATCCAACTTAACAGCTACATACATACATTTTCATAAAATCAGCGACAAAACATACAACATTTCATAATACAACATGTCAATTAAACTCATCATTTATATCTACATACATCCCATCCACAAAAGACATCAACATCATTAATATATAACACCATGTAAATCCAACTCATCATACATCAAATATCACAAACCATCGACAAAACATTTAACGCATTTTTAAACACAGCATGTGGATCAAAACATCATATATATATATATATACAAGGTTTCAAATATACAATGTGCCCTGCATCGGGGCCTCTGTGATCTCATAATACAACAAAGCCGGCGCGCAGGCCGCAATAACCGTCAAAAACCTCAACACGGCTCGCAGGCCGGTCTCTCATATCAAAAACAGACTCGGCTCGCAGGCCGGTATCAACTGTACAACCCGTACTCGGCTCGCAGGCCGGTATAATAAATAAATGAATGAATAAATGAATAATATGTAGGCACGCAGGCCTCTATCAACACAACCGGTTCGCAGACCGGTGCCCATGTCTAATATACAAAAAGTGCAGGGACCCCTCAGCTCTCTCCACCTCCCTCTGCCTGTCTGCCTGCTGGTCCCTGTCCTGCCTCTCGCCTCCTGCCTGTGACGGACCCACCAGCTGTGGCTGCACCTCCCTGAGACCTCTGGCTCCGAGAGGTCTCTGCTCTATAGGCTGCATATGGCTGATACTCAGCTCCGGTACCATCAAGCACATCCTGATAGTACCGGGCCTCCGCTCTCGCCTCCATATACCGGTCCCGTGCCACCATCGCTGCTGGGGCTGGTCCCCTAACTCCTACTACCAGTGCCCCCTGTGCCTGTGCTGGTGCCGCTGGTGGTGCCTGTGGCTGGGGTGGTACCTGTGTGCCTGTGGCTGGTGGTGGTACCTGTACCTGTGCCTGGGGCTGTGGCTGTGCCGCTGCTGGTGGTGCTGCCTGTGCCTGTACCTGAGCCTGGGCTAGCTGCCCCTGTAAAACACCTATCTGTGCCTGTGCAGCAGCCAGCTGCCCCTGTAATAGCTGCACCTGACCCCTGAGCTGATCTCGCTCTGCTATCACCGCTGCCAAGTCTGGCTGTGCAGGCTGTGCTACCCTCGCTGCTCTCTGACCAGCCCACCAAACCATATATGCTCCCGTACAGCCAGCATCATCTACAGTGTCATCTGCCGGCCTCTCCGCAACCCAATCTGGATCCACGGGCTGTGGTGCAGGCAGTGGGGCCTCTACATCATCCCTCCGGTACTGAGGGAAGCGAGGGGGCTCATCCTGTCGTAGCCCCATCTGCCTGCGTACCCTCTCCAGGGGTATCCTCTCATACTCTCCCGGCCTCCGTCCCGCTATCCAGAATGTGTACTGGATCCACTGCAACTGTCCTCGGGCTCCTCCACGGGGGTGATGACCTCTATACGGTCTCCATACAATATCTGCCGCTGTCAGGCCCTCTAATAAATGCCTGTAATAAGCGATGTCCCGTCCTGCAAGCACTGCTCGTGGCTGGCCCACGACCCCCAACCACCTCTGAAAGCCATATCTATATATGACCTGTGGCCCTGGCTGCTGGGGTAATCCTACTGGTCTAATGCATATGATGTGCTCATATGCCCAACAGTGAAGCAAAAATGTCGAACAAATCCCAAATCGCCTCATCCGGCGATAGCCCCACAGCTCTCTATATAACTGCACCAGGTATACTGGTGCCCAAGCATAACATGTGTGCTCCTCCACCATCTCATGTAGCACCCCCATCAGCGCCCGTGGAAAGCGGCCTCCCTCTGAGTCTGGGAGGGCGAAGCAGGTGATCCCGATCATCATCAACACGGCAAGCCGTGTCTCATGTCGGTGCGCACGGTACATATCCCCATACCCGATACTCGCGCTGTGATATGTCAATAGCGCGGCTGCATCCCCAAAAACCTGTAGGATGCTGTCCATGGCTGTCTCTGCATCCACCTGAAAGACGGCCTCTCCATCGATAGGTAATCGAAGGATGCGATACACATCCTCCAATGTGATGGTCATCTCTCCAGTCGGGAGATGGAACACATTGGTCGCCGGATCCCATCTCTCGATGAGGGCAACCATCAAACTATGATCTCTGTCGATCGCTCTGTATCGCTGGACTCCGCCGAGTCCCACCTCGCGCATGATAGCCCAGTGTGCTGCAGACACATGTGGTCGCATCCGGCTCAACAGTGGGGGCATCCTGTCCCGCATCGTCAGCTGCTGACGTGCCTGCAAAACCAACCCACAACCTTAGCCCTACTCTTTATCACAACATCTACTTTACCCTCTATACCCCCTTTTATCCCCCCGACCACACCCCGACTCTCTAACACACCCCTCTACCCACCTACCTTCTCCACACCCCGACTCCCTAACACACCCCTCTACCCACCTATCTTCTCCAATATCCCACTCCCTCTTCACACCCAAACAAACAACCCCCACCATACTACCACACAACCAAAACGATACCCAAACAACCAAATCCAACAACCGACACAACCTAAATCATATCAAAACATCCCTATCCCACCCCAATCATACCAAAACACCAACTCAACTCAACCACACAACCCAAACTACGCCCACACACCCAAACTATACCCAAAAACTTAACTCCACCACACAACCCAAACCACGCCCACACACCCAAACCACATAAACAAAAAAACAAAAACAAAAACAAAAACAACCAAACCACAAAAACAAAAACAAAAACAAAAACAACCAAAACAAAAACAAAACAAAAAACAAAAACAACCACAACATAAACACACAACACCCACCGACGCCGGCCGATATACGACCGACGCCGGTCAAACACAAAGCACCGTGACCTGAAAATTTGCGACCGATGCCGGTCGCTTAGCGACCGACATCGGTCGCTGTATTTACCCGGAGCCGAACCCCCGCGCGGCCCCCAACCTACATTTTTTCATTTTTCTCCCTCTCTACCCACCCAAACACCCTAAAAACCTACCCACCCAGCCGCCTCGGCTTATTTCACCTATCTACCCTCTCCCTTTTTCAAATTATTTCCATTTTCTAATTATTTCCTAAAAACATGTACATTCCTACCCAAACCCCAAATCTAGCTTAATAACATCAAATGAACACAATGCAAGGTTTCGAACTTACCGGTACGACGACACGTCGTCGTGGTGGGATGGGTGGTGGTGGTCCAGCTGGTCCAGCTCCTCCTGCTCCTCCTGGCTGTGCCATGGCTCCAAATGTCCTCTTCTGGGTCCTCAACCAATCAACTACTGCCTCCTCCTCACTCGGGCCCGCCAATCACCTCACTTCTCCACTCAACTAGTGCCACCTCAGCCAACAAATACACCAATATCAATATTCCACCTCAGACAACTTAATTTGGTTTCCAAATTGACAAAGTGACAATGACCGGCCGTATTTTTCTTTTTATAGGTTTTTAACATAGAACCGATACCGGTCAAATCGTGCCCTAAGGAACCGGCGTCGGTTATCTAACCGGTACCGGTCATAGATAACCGATATCGGTTTTGTCCTTTTTTACCCAACTTTTTGCCCTTATTCACTACTTTCCCTTTCCCACCACATTGCCTCTTTACCACATCGCCTATATGCTCCATTGCTCTTTAGCCATTTTTGACTTCACCGGCCCGACCCAAGGCCGCAACCAACCACTCCGGCCCGACCCAAGGCCGCACCCCAACCATTTGGCCCGACCCAAGGCCTCACCCTAACCATTCGGCCCGACCCAAGGCCGTCCACCCAACCATTCGGCCCGACCCAAGGCCGTCACCCAACCATTTGGCCCGACCCAAGGCCCGCCACCCTAACCATTTGGCCCGACCCAAGGCCTCACCCTACCCATTTGGCCCGACCCAAGGCCTCACCCTACCCATTTGGCCCGACCCAAGGCCTCAACCTACCCCCGACCCAAGGCCTCACCCTTTGGCCCGACCCAAGGCCTCACCCTTCCCATCCGGCCCGACCCAAGGCCGCAACCCAACAATTTGGCCCGAACCACGGCCGTACCACTTCAATACCTTACCCAACATCAGCAACATACACTTTTATCCACCCATCATATAGTTTTTTGTTCAATCGAGCTCACCTGTTCGTGTTTTAGCCTGATTAGGGTCCTTGACTTGATCTGTCGACCAACTTTGCCTAGACCTAGACCGTGACGTTTATCTCAACCAAACCAACCATTTGGTACTGCCGAACATGCCTAAACGTTCCTGTACCTTACCTGTTATATACCCTGGAGCTACTTCCTATGCCTTGGATACCAGGATTATATCACCCTTGTTTGGATAAACTATCGACCTTTGCCTATGCATTGCTGGTTTGCTCGTCAAATCATGTACCCTAGTCGCACTATTGCATTTCAACGTGCGTCTGCTTCCTTGGACCTACCCCACCTTCTCACCATCATCTCTACACCATTTACCCTTTATCAACCCTATCCCTGATTTCAAGTTCTCTCAATCTGTGATAGATTTGAGGGGGATTACCTATACCCTTAACAGGGGAAACCACTTCATATTATTGTCCGTGCAGCTTTACAAAACAAGCTACACGACAATAAGGGGCTAATGTAGACACCAAATTTGTGTCTTACGACCCCTTGTGACCCGCATCTCATTTCGCAACCTAACCTCATCACCTAAACCTTACACAATTATTTATTAATTACCTTGTAATTGATAAATCCACATCACCTTACCTGCCACCTCATTTTGCCACCTCATCATGACCTAGTCCTAACCCTAAACTAACCTAATTAAGACCTATAACTTGGTCCACACCTACACCCATGACTAATGACCCCTTTCTCGCACCCAAAACCGACCTTCTAGTCACTTGACCAAGCCCGCAACTAATCTCTCGGGAGAAAAGCAGGGAAAGTGGGTGATTTTACTAAAAATAGCCTGCTTTTTCCTAACCGATACCGGTTCCTACTCGACCGCCGTCGGTTACGTAACCGCCATCGGTTCCCTGTAAATGGGCTCCCCAAACCAAAAACAAAGGTGGAAGGATTTTTGGATCAACAGAGATCAGCAGGAGCGATCAAGAGAATCCGGATCTTTACTTGGCCGAGCAGAGACGAGTGAAGAAACCAGAAGAGTTTGCAGCAAAGGAGATCAAGCCCAAAACTGCAACGGAATAGCCAGAAACCTGTGATACTCAGCTGATCATCGGGAGGGAGATCTCTCATCTTCTGTGTGTCAAGCCATCTTACCTAAGTTCTGCCTTTGTCATCAGAGTTCCTGGACCTGCATCTTCGTCAATAACCAGTAAGTTACATCTTGCATGTCCTCTTTAATAACATTTCTTAGACTTTTTGAATCACAGTCCCCATAAATCCATTCCTAGATCCACTACCCAACGTGTCATTGCATCTAACTATCATTCATTTACCTCTCACCATCTCATTACCTAATATCACTCATATACCAGCCTTACCAACAACACCGTTACCCTACAACACAACCACCCCATAAAACAACCAACCTACAGATCCTAGACCATACCGATATCGGTTATCAGCAACCGGTATCGGTTATTGTGACTCAAAACCAGAAATCAGCCTTTCCCCTACCCGTCTCAACGAAGCAATTTAATTGATATTTTACAGTTTTTGGTGTTAATTCATATTAGCAGGGGAACTGACCACCTTCGAAAGGAAGTTTTATATTTCCTGGGCCCAAGGCAGTTCCCTCATTTATTGTCTAATCAAAATCTTGTGGTCTTGTGTTCTTATTTGCAGGTAGTCCTTCCAAGACAAAAAGGAGTTCTTCGCAGTCAACCTGATCTTTCTCTACGGTACGCGCACACCATCTCGACATTCAACAGGTATTCCTCCTAGCCCTAACCTTATCTGTTTCTAAAAGGAATGAAAGGATAGAAGTAACTCTATTCCCAGAAGCCGAAACATTCCATTTAAATGTTAAATATTATTCTCTAAATGATGTGATTTTCTAACTATAGTTTTTATGTTTGAATTTCATTTATCGAGTATCATGATTTTTCTTTTTTGAGAATGTTTAACACATAATACATTTCATTTTATAATTGAGTGGCAACACAATGTGTTTGATATTTCCATTATTTATTTTTCTTCACAAAAATAATAATAACACAATCTAAATGTATATAAAATATTATAAGTATTAGAGGTCTACTATGGAGTCCCTGAGGTACAAGGTATTATGACAAAAGCTGGAGAGAACTAAAAAAAGTTGTGTGAAAAAATAAAATTAGTTTAATGTTATGTCCTCGTGAGTAATGACTTGCAAGTTTGTTGGGATACAAGTGTCCTACGCTGCTATCCAAATGTAGCCAAAAACATGGAGCCGAACCAAAGTTCCCATGATGATGAAAACAACCGGAACGCCAAAACCTGAGTCATCTACTTATTTCTCCGTATTTGTCCCTCAAGTATGGTATCTTCTCAGATTCATCCTTTTCATTCAGTAAAAGAAGAATTTGCCTTTCCTCTTTCTCACCATTTTTGGTAATTTCTTCTTCTTTGAACTCACATTGATTCCTACAGTCTCTGAATCCAGAAAGACAATGGAGAATGTAAAAACATACGAGAGTTAATGAACTATGATAGCCCACCATTGTGACATAAAATACTTGAAACAAGGTTTGAGATGAATATATAAATGGAGGGATGGTATTGGTCAAAAAAATAACCACACGTTATTGTTAACATAGAAAATACTCTTCTCCATCATATCTTATCAAATGCATGTTCAAAAGTAATTAGGTTTTTGAGAGTTAACTTGGAAAAATAATTGCTTTCCTGATTCCACCACCTTAGGTGGAATCCCAAGTTCCAACGACCGACTACTCCTCCCCCAAAAAAGCCATCTACCCATTTTTATTAATGCTGCAGTCTGCTCCATTATTTCTATCAGAAGCGGTACACATGGGAATACCAACGACTTAAATAAATGTACAATTTCAACTAGCCTCCATTCATATACAGTTTAACTATGCTTATATGCCTACTACATGAATATTATAAGTATTAGATGTTTAGTCACTTGCATTAAACTATAATCAATTACCACGAGTTTAGATGGATGGATCCTCACAAAATCAATTACAACATTTGAGCATCAATTGAGACATAATTATCCCTACTTGCAACTATATTTAAACCATTACGGTGATTCGTTCCACTGGGTGCACCAATGTGGTGCTAATCTAGACACGGGAATGTAACTAAAAATAATTTTAGTATAATTTTTTTCTATATTACAAATAGGTATTAATTTAAGAATGAAACCCTAATATTGTGTATAATACCACAAAGAATCCTAAAAAGTAAGCATAATTCCATTAGGTAATATTTGAAAATATTGGTACACATGTGAATTAGCTAGTTATTTCATTAGTTATTTTTAAAAACTTATAATTATCTAGAGAATTAAATATAATAATAAATAAATGATATAATAACATCCCCTATCTCTTATGAATATTTTCTCATCGAAGAAACATATTTTTTTTTATGAAAAAAATCTTATATTATATTAATGCAATAAGATATAAGATAGCTTTAAAAAAAATGCGGCTGGTATGAGAGCACGCCCAAAAACCATGAACAAACTAGGCTGAGCCTAGGAAACCAAATGCCAAACTGGGATGAGCCTAGGGAGATACAACAAAAAACTGATCCTGGTAAAAGATAAAGACAAAATCAGGCTGTAGCAACAAACATGCCCGAACGAGATATATCCTTTCTAGTGTTAGGAATCTCCCATTCATCAGCATGCTCTTCCTCAGGATATTCTTCCTCAGGATATTCTTCCTCACACGTAAGAATGGCTAAGTCGAGTTGGGGGAATTTTCCAACAGAAGGCAGGGGCGGCGCCAGATGCTAGGAGGCCTATTGAGAAGTGGCAGAGGGAGAGCCCCAACCTTGCTAGTGATCTGACGATCAAGGCAGAGAGCCCAACCTAAGTTGCTAAAGTAGTGAACCCTTACCCTACTGAAGAGATGAGAAATGTGGTGGCGAGCCCTGACCACATCGGTGCCCAGGTGAGTGATTGTGCCGGTGGCTCAGTTCAAGGGAAAAATGCGAGCAACTAAACACCTGATGTTGGGATTTGCTACATCGGCTGCCATGAGATGAGGGTGAAGACTATTTGGTGGGAGAGGGAGGCACCCGGGAAACATTATATGGGGCTTCCCCTCAATTTTGCAACAAATTCTAGTGGTGGTCCACCTCCAGTGCCACCTTATTCACTTGAACTTGAATTTTCATAAGCACATTGGAGATCACCATAAATTTATTATAAATTGAGAAGGACTGATCAACTGTAGAATTAGCAAAGAAAAAAACATTCCTTTCTTTCCATATCCAAAATAAAATCTCCCCTCTTAAAACATACCAAATCTGGGTGAACATAGGCATGAGTTTGGGATTGTCTCCTAAGAGGATATGTTTCCAAGTGAAACAATGGGGCCGGGAAGGAAAGAAAACAATATGGATCCAGTTCCAAGAAGTTTGAGATTTGGGACAGAGCTAAAAAACATGCATAATCATTTCTAGAGGCCCACAGAAGGGGTATTTGGGAGCTGGAATCCCAATTTGAACAAGACGGCCCCGATAGGAAGGCCTTGTTGAAGAATACACCATATAAAATGAGAAATTTTGGGCTCAACACATATAGTCTAAACAATCTCAAACCATATGCCCCAGACATATGGGGTGGTGTTAATTCCCCAATGAGTATCAAGATTTTCCACCATGGGAAAATGGGGTGAGAGCCACCAATATAGCCTTTGCTGGCTTTATAGTTACAAAAAGGAGTATCAACATACCACTTCCAGT
The DNA here is from genome assembly GCA_019776745.2 of Taxus chinensis. Classification (NCBI taxonomy): domain Eukaryota; kingdom Viridiplantae; phylum Streptophyta; class Pinopsida; order Cupressales; family Taxaceae; genus Taxus; species Taxus chinensis. Next base: position 706,710,775 of record CM034154.1, read on the forward strand.
CTGTCCACCAAGGGTGAGAAGAGTGCACAAAAATCTTATGTAGCATGTGACCATGAACATAATTGATCATAGTTTTGAAAGTATCCTAATCTTGGTTGGAGAGTTGAAACAAAGTTTTAGACTCTGGCCAAACAAACCAGGATTGCTTGTCCTTGTAGAAAAAATCCTCGATGGTATGAATTCATCATTTGAAGAATTTGAGCACGGAGATTCCCAGGACCTTTGTAAGGCGTTGATCTTGGGATTGAAAAATTGGTGACCACCAGAGAGATTGATGGTTGAGAGATAGCCCATTGTGAAAGCCATCCCCTTTCCATAGAAGCTAGGTTTTGACACATTCCCAGGATTTTCAGATACTTTTAAGTACGAAGGTGCCTACAAATTTGACAGGCATAAGAGTGATGAGTAAATTGACAAACCCTAAACCTTTCCATGCAGGAAGACCATAAGGAGAGCCTTCTAAAATTCCATATCATATGAGAAATTTCCAAGCTTCTTGGCCAGTGATGCTTTTGATAATCCACTTAGCGCAAAGATATTTCCCTTAGCGCTGAATGTGGATAAGCCCAAGGCCTCTAGAATTGCGAGGTAAGAAACATATATCCCAATCAACATGATGCAATTTTTTTCTAGTAGAAGCATTAGCCCATAAGAAAGCTTTGAGAAACTTTTCTAGCTTTTGGATGGAGGCTTTGGAAGGCACCCAACAAGACGAGTAGTAAACATGGGTGGCCGCAGGAACTTTGGAACAAATTTGGAATTTTCTAGCTAGATACAAAGGTCTAGTGATCCAATATTCTAGTTTTTTTGCCACCCATTGAATGAAATAATGCCATAGATCAGCCAGGGAGGTTTGAAAAGAAAAAGGAATACCAAGGAATTTAAAGATCTCACCATGTTGAAGAGTTTTCCAATCATATGTGACAAGCTAGTCCGACGTATGAAGGAAGGACTACCTGTAGCATTGAGTTTTTCACCATTGAATGGAGGAACCAGAAGCTAGGAAGAAAGTATCCAATCATTGCATGACATTGCAAATGTTACTTTCATCCTCGATAAGTGTAAGGAATGAATCGTCCACAAAGTTCCCATTGAGGAGTTGAGATGTGGGCTCAACATGAAGCGATATTCCACTTTCTAACTCTTCAAAATTTCACCATTATCTTATTTTATATAAAAAAAGTCTATCATGTCAAATAAAATATCAAGCTAGTTGATGTTGTTTTCTAAATCCTAGACATAAAGTTAGATTTAACATACATAGTAAAATAAAAATAACTCCTCTTTTTTGAGACATCATGATTTTTTTTATCATTATCATAAAACATATTTATAGCAGATTTCTACATGTTGTGCCATATATTATCTTGCTTTAGCATCTCTCCCATATCTTAAAAATGGTAAAAAAAATTCCATCTTTTTATATTTTGAGTGTTATATCTTTTATAAATGTTCTTAACACCTCCATTTATATGCTTAATAAATTGAAATTATAGTCTAAATATAAATAAAATAGAACTTATATCATCGATATATCTATCTCAAAACTCATAAGACAAATTAATGTAGCTATACCACTATGTAAGTGGCCGAAGATATCATTTTCTAGTAAAAAATATAATAGAATATACCATATTGAAAAGTTATTAAAATTTAATTCTCTATTGAAAAATAGAAAGTAATATATGAAATTAACATAATTTTTTTAGATTGAAATTACCTTATGACAATTGAACAAACATAAAATTATCAACTATTAATTGTTGACATTAGAGTCCAACACCACCTTGTCTTCCATTGAATAATAGTCACTGCTTAGAATTTTGATAACACGAATGATAAGTTAGTTTCTTTGGTTGTAACATTAGAGAACAACATGGCATGGGACTCATATTTAGCTTCACACTATTTTTCTTAATCTAGCGAAGAAAGAAGCGGACAATTATTAGTGTTCTAGACATTAAGAAACAAATCCGTTAGTGAAAGGCTTGAGAATTTGAGCCTTTAGATACATTTCTAACAAACCTCTCTTGCATGGAACGGTACACACACAACGTGAGAGGTTTTGAAAGATTTCCAATAGGAGCATCAAAGGGAGATGGACAACCTATTGGAAAGCCCCCAAAAGATCAAATCGCTCCTCCACCATCTATCCAAGGCCAAATAAACACATAATCCTCAAGAGAATACATTTGTGTATAAACATATAAACATGAGTTGTGAGGTTGTCTAGAAAATATTTATGACGTTGTCTACACATGTATAATTAAATAATTAAAGGGAAATCTTAAAAATTTGATTAAGAAAAAAATCTTATTGAATTTGAATCTTCCAAAATTTATGGAAAAATTATAAAGTTTAAAAGCACAAAATATGAAGGCACAAAACAAATCAAATTAGAAGAGGTATATTGATAATAATTTAATATGTGTCAACAAACCAATAATAAAAAACCTATCAAATTGTAAGTTGGACCAAAAAAATAACTTAATAGTCACTATCACTACATTGCATAAATTGTGTTATTATAAAATTAAATATAAATTCTATTTTAATAGCCACTTAACCACACACATTAATTTTCACAATAAAAATACAAAATATCTAGTAAAGTAGACAAACAAGCCAAAAAAGGCACGTCTACACTGCAGTTAAAACTAAAATCTCAAGTCTTTATTTCCCTTTGAAAATTTCCATTTCTGATGATTCTAGTTGGCCATTCCCGGCATCATGTTCACACTAATATTTAAAATAAAATTATTTAGTGATGACACTGTTACAAACCTAGATATTAATAATGAATACAAACAATTGTCATATTTAGCGATGTTTGTTGAGTATTATATTTTTGTTAATAAATGTTAACCTTAAAAATTTAACTTTTTAATTACTTTTTGACAATTTGGGATTATTCCATTTAAATTATTACGTGTTTTATTAACATAATCCACTGCTAATAAAAGAATTGTTATGATGATAATATAAAACATCTCACAATAGAAAATATAGTATATTAATAATTAATTTTGACAAACATTCTAAGGGTTGCACCAAATTCGAGAACTTTAAACTTTATTCAAAAAATGTATGTGGGGAAACATATATAAAGATTCAAAAATAAAAACATGTGTACTTATATTCACTTCCCCAAGAACGTAAATAAATATTGTTTTAGAAAAGTTTGCGTGCACACACACACACACACACACACACACACACACACACACACACACACACACACACACACACACACACACACACACACACACACACACACACACACACCATGTGAAACACACACACACTTCAAGTACTACAAACTTCAAAGTAGGGAACAACATTGAGCAACACCCTTATGAAGGGAACAACATGAATTGGAGATTCAATCTCACAATATAGATGGAGGTCCTTAGAAAGATCCATGAGATGCTAAAATGGAATAGCTATTAGAAATGATGAAATAATTTTTCCACCTAAAACTAAATGATGGAGTTGTTGAGCCTACTTGGGTCAAACTCGATGATCTAGAACAAAGGGGGCACATGTCAAGTGATTTCATCCAATGTAAACATTCTCCCCATCCTCGAAGGCTTTATAGAGTTTATATCTTTATCAATTTGTCATTAAATAGGAAGCTTTCATTTGTCTAAATCCCTCATGCTTCTTCCCTTAACCCTATTGATTGGATTTATAATGTAGGGACCCCAATATGATGACCCAATTAATTTTATCCACCACACTTGTTTAAGGTGGATTTTTGTTTGTCAATTATGTAACAAAACACCAAAAAAACAGAGGACTAGGGTTTAATGATATTTTCATCAAAAATATAATGGTGAGATGAATGGATGTAATATATATGTGAGAATCCTTCTTTCAACGAATGAGAGAACTTGCACACAAAGAGACATGATAAATATTAGATAAAAGATGTAACAAGTTGCTCAACAAAGGCCTATGCTAGGAACCAAAGGGATTCCTTTAAGGGTGTCGACTCATTTTACAATCAAGTGATAATGATAGAAAAATAATTGAAAATAAATAGGTGATTAAAAATCCATATGGATAGAAAGATCCTGATCCATATGATAAGAAACCCAAGCAAGGGATATGAAAAACTCAACTCCTAGAAAATTTTGAACCAAAACTGTTCAGTAGGATCACATTCTTCTTGTATGACTTCAAGCTGATCCTTGATGTGTTGATGTCAAGTGTCAAAGAGATGGCACAAAGACTCAATGCATGCACAATATCAAATTTCTCTCAGACAAAGGGCTGTTGGATGACACGAAGGTTGTATATGATTGTAATCAGATGTTGTTGACCTGGTACACTCATCTACATATAGAAAAAACATAGATATAAAAGGATTAGAGAAAAAATAGATTGATACTTTGATTGTAAATGTGAGAAATAGGGTTAAAATGAGAAATATATAGGGATCTCTAGCGATTTAAGGTAATCATTGGTGATTAGGATGAATCACTGACAATTACTATGGAAAAGGTTGATTTCTAAATAGGATGCAAACAAGATGCAAAATGAATGTTTATAGATTTATTTGACCTTTAAACTAACGTGTTGATAACCTGCATGTGAAAAAAAATGAGAGAAGCTTACCTTTGACAAGAAATGCTAAGAAATGATGCCATGGGAGTCTTACAACATTTTTGAAGATTCCAAGGACATGAATGGGATGCTAGAGGTTCCAAGATGTGTGAAATATAGTTTTCCAACTCTCTAGAGTAATAAAGTTTCATTGTAATTCCTGAGGATCCTGTTCATGGAGGTTTGATGTTTCTTATATAATTGCTGGTGATCCACAAAAAGTGGGGAAACTCATTTGGAAGTGGTTTCAACCACTTATAAATGGGTTTTTTTTGGGTATGGGAACGAGTGAATATGGTTCGGAATATGTTAAGGGAGTTACGAGGTTAGAAGATTAGGGATAAAGTGGGTTAGTATGAGTTTTAGGTGGTTAAGGAGGTTTTAGTAACTTAGGATGGGTAAAATATGTTTTTATTAATGGATCTAAGATGTGATTTAACTGGGGTGAGGACAAGGTTTTAGGATAATAAGATAGGTTTTAATATTTTGAATGAAAATGTAAGGGATGTGGATGGACAATATAGGGTACCAAATATGGGTGTCTACATTTCCCCCCTTTTTGTCAAGTGGTATGTGATGGACAAGCCATTAGACAAAAATAAGTGGAATGATCAGATTTATGTTAGATAGGTGGTTCCCCCTAAAACTAGGGGTTATTTCAAGGAAGTGCAATGATTACTGGTTTGATGAATTTACTAGATGAAGGTACATGATTTTGTGATGTTGTGTTTTAATTTAAGATGCCCCAAGACTGGGCATGCAAGTATATTAACACAATGGTGGGATTATGTGACTAAATAGTCAAGTGATAGGGGAACCAATGATTTCTTAACCTATAAACGTATGACTTATAAAGAAGCGAGTATGGGAAAAGGTTCCCATAGGGCTTATAGTATCCATGATGTATCATGAGATGCATGTTGAATATAAAGGATGTTGTCATAAAGTTGGGCTTATGCGGCCATAAAGTCAAGTGATAGGGGAACCAATGGGTTCTTGACCTACAGACGTATGATATTAGTGGCGAAAAGGAAATGTTATTCCCAAAAGATTGCAAAATCTGAGGGGGATTTGATAAGGACAAGATTTATAAGGATTGATTCAATTTAAGATTTAGAGAGGGTCTTAGGGCCTAGAAAGGAAGAAGCACACTATAGCAATTTTAGAGGCCCAAAAGGATGCATGCTTAGATGAGTGGGCCACATTGATTGGTGAGAGGGAAACTGTGAATGGAGAGAGAGATGGTATGAATCAACATCTCACTACTATACAGGTAGATCTTACATAGGCCATAGCCAATAGAGACACATATAGGAGAGATAGAGAGGCATTGTGAAAGGAATTTGGAGTGATAGGCCTGCGATCTCAGGGGATGAGTTACCTACAACCCAAACTTAGACTAGTGGTCAGATGGGGCCACCTAGTGATGTGAGTGTGGCTAACTACCATGCTTTATGTGATGAGCTTCGCTATTATAAGGACATAATGAGGAAGAGGCTTCTAGATGAGACACTATATTTTTTTTTGGCTCAATGACGAAAAGTTCCATCAGGTAGTGTCACAAGCATGGTCTAGCTACCTATAGGTCCAGGTGAAAGACCAACTAGAGACCCAAATGATGATCAGTGCAGCAACACACGAGGGAATTTTTGATTGAAAAACATTCAGTTCACTAGGTAATTTTTGTATATATATTTTGATGACAAATTTTGATGTATAGAATTTTATGTATGAGGCTATTTTTGAAGCCCTTGTTGACGATGTAAAAAATATTTTGATACATGAGGCTCTTAAAGGATTTGATGATGTATATACACTTTATATCTATATACATGATTTTGAGTTATGTTTTGATTTTTTTAATGTTTGCAATGTGATGGATAAATATGTTTTTGATGATGAATTATACAAGTGCGCGTGCACAAACACACACATAATTCAAGTGATACAAACTTTAAAGTAGGGAATAACGTTGAGAAACACCCTCATGAAGGGAACAACATGAACATAGCCTCAATCTCACAATATACTTGGAGGGCCTCAAATAGATCCACGAGATGCTAAAATGGGATAGCTAGTAGAAATGATGTAATAATTTTTCCAGCTAAAACTATACAATGGAGTCGCTGAGAGCCTACTTGGGGAAAGCCTGATGATCTAGACCAAAGGGGGTGCATATCAAGTGATTTCCTCTGATGTCAAAATTCTCCCCATCCTCAGAGGTTTCATAGAGTCTCTATCTTTTCCAAGTTGTCATTAGATATGAAGATTGCATTCTAAATCCCTCATGCTTCTTCCCTTACCCCTCTTGATTGGATTTATCATGTAGGGACCCTAGTATGATGACCCAAAACACACTTTTTTAAGGTGGATTTTTATTTGTCAATTATGTAACAAAACACAAAAAACTTAGAGGACAATAGGGTTTAATGATATTTGTGCTGATAATACAATAGTGGGATGAATGGATGTAATATGGATGTAAGATTCATTCTTCCAATGAATGAGAGGACCTGCACACAAAGAGACAACTAGACGAGGTATATATTAGATAAAATATGTAATGAGTTGCTTAAAAAAGGCGGATCTTAGGAACTAAAGGGATTCCTTTAATGTTGTTAAACATTTTACAATCAAGTGATAATGATAGAAAAATAATTCACAATAAATAGATGATTAAAAATCCACAGGGATAAAGAGATCCTGCTCCACATGATAAGCAACCCAAGCAAGGGATACAAAAAACTCAAAATCCTTGAAAAAGTTGAACCAATCCTGTTTAACAACGTATCATACTTCTTGTATGACTTGAAGCTTATCCTCGATGCGTTGATGTCAGGTGTCAAAGAGATGGCTCAAATACTCAACTCATGTGCAATGTCAAATTTATCTCAGATAAAGGGATTTTAGATGATAGGAAGGTATTATATGCCTATAATCGGATGTGCCTGACCCGATACACTCATCTACATAAAGAAACAACACAGAGACAAAAAAATTATAGTAAAAATAGATTGATACTTTGATTACAAATGTGAGAAATAGGGTTAAAATGAAAAATAGACAGGGATCACTCGCAATTTAAGGTAATCACTGGTGATTAGGATGAATCACTGATGATTACTATGGAAAAGGTTGATTTATAAATAGGATGCAAACAAGATGAAAAATAAATGTTTGTAGATTGATTTGACCTTTAAATTGATGCGTTGATAACATGAATGTGAAAAAATGAGAGAAGCTTACCTTTGACAAGAAATGCTAAGAAATGATGCTATGGGAGTCATACAACATTTGTGAAGCTTCTAAGGACGTGACTAGGATGCTAGAGGTGCCAAGATATGTGAGATATAATTTTCCAAGTCTCTAGAGTAATAAAGCTTTGTTGTGATGCCTGAGGATCCCGTTCATGGAGGTTTGATGTTTCTTATATAATCACTGATGATCTACAAAAAGTGGGGACACCCGCTTAGAAGTTTTTTCAACCACTTCCAAATGGGTTGATTTGGGTATGGGACTAAGTGAAGATAGTTAGGAATATGTTAATGGAGTTACAATGCTAGAATATTAGGGATAAAATGGGTTAGCATGAGTTTTAGGTGGTTAGAGAGGTTTTAGTTTTAGTAACTTATGATGGGTAGAAGAGGTTTTTATTGACGGATAAGATGTGATTTAACTGGGGTGATGAAAAGGTTTTAGGATAATAAGATAGGTTTTAATATTTTTAATGAAAATGTGAGAGATGTGTATGGACAATATAGGGTACCAAATATGGGTGTCTACCTTTGCCCCTATTTTTCAAGTGGTATGTGATAGACAAGCTGTTAGACAAAAGTAAGTGGAATGATTAGATTTATGTTGGATAGGTGGTTTGCCCTAAAACTGGGGGTTATTTCAAGGAAATGTACTGATCACCGGTTTGATGAAGTTACTGGATGAAGGGACATGCTTGTGTGATGTTGTGTTTTAATTTAAGATGCCCCAAGACTAGGCATGCAAGAATATTGTCACAATGGTGGGATTGTACGACTAGAAATTCAATTGATAGGGGAACCAATGATTTCTCAACCTATAAATGTATGACTTCTAAGGAAGTGGCTATGGGAAAAGGTTCCCACAGAGCTTATAGTATACTCGCTGTATCGGGAGATGCACGTTTTATCTAAAGGATGTTATAAAAAAGGTGGGCTTACACAACCATGAAGTCAAGTGATAGGGGTACCAATGGGTTCTCGACCTATAAACGTATGATTTTAGTGGCAGAAAGGAAATTTTTTTCCTAAAATGCTATGAAATACGAGGGGTATTTGATAAGGACAAGATTTATAAGGATTGATTCAATTTAAGATTTTGAGAGGGTCTTAGGGCCTAAAAATGAAGAAGCACACTGTAGCAAGTTTAGAGGCCAAAAAGGATGCGTGATTAGCTGAGTGGGCCACATTGATTAGTGAGAGGGTATTTGTGACTAGAGAGAGAGAGATGAGATGACTCAACATCTCACTACTATACAAACATAAATTACATAGGCCAGAGACGATATAGACATATATACGAGAGATAGAGAGGCCTTGCGGAAGGAATTTGGAGTGATAGGCCCGTCAATCTTAGGGGATAAGCTATGGACAACCCAAACTAAGACTAGTGGTTATATGGGGCCACCTAGTGATGTGAACGTGGCTAACTACCATGATTTATGTGATGAGCTTTGCTATTATGAGGCAAAGTCTTCTATAAGAGACTTGATATATTGTGTTTTTGGCTCAATGACGACAAGTTCCATCAGGTAGTGCCGCAAGCATGGGTTAGCCACCTAAAGGTCCACATGGGGGACCAAACATAGGACCAAATGAGGATCAGTGGAGCACTATCTGAGGGAGTTTCTGATTGATGGACATTCAATTCACTAGGTAGTTTTTGTAGATATATGCTGATGAAGAATTTTGATGTATGAGGCTCTTTTTGAAGCCCTTGTTGATGATGTACAAATATTTTGATACATGAGGCTCTTAAAGCCTTTGATGATGTATAAACACTTTATATATATACATGATTTTGAGTTATGTTTTGAGTTTTGTAATGTTTGCAATGTGATGGATAAAGATGTTTTTGATGATGACTTAGTTAATGAGTTTAGTTATGATTTTGATATGATGAGTTATGGATGTATATTTTTAAATTAGAGATGTGTGATGTGATTTTGATGATCTTGGATATGTTTCTGACAAATGATGATCTTATTGTTTGATTTACACACTATACAAAGGATTGGAACAAAATGTGGGATGTTTACTTCCTTACTATTCTTGGCATATATAGTGTAAGATGGTAATATGATTTAAATGTATGATACTACACATGTGGCTTTGTAATTAATGTTAGCATACGAATCACAATGGTTATTCATACTAGGATCACAGATGGATGTGGGATATGTCAAATTTGAGGTATGACTATTAATTAACCACATTAAATTATATTTATAACATTTACCAAAACATTAATGTAATCTCAAATAGATACATCACATAGTTAAAACACGCGAACATAGAATTTAACGTGGAAAATCCCTGAGGGGGAAAACCACAGAGAATAAGAATTTTTGTTTACTGAGAAACATTTATAGTCTGGAATTATCTCCCTCCTCACTTCTCTATTTGTATAATTCACCTCCTACAAAGTAAACCAAATATGGCCCACGACCATATTTAAATGACCCCAAGGGTCATGAACAATTAAGTGACGGGGTGTGCACTCCAGTTTAAATTAATTAGTTATCAAATAACTAATAAAACATAATATAAAGTTTATATTAAATAATTAAGAATATTAAATATACTCTAAATTATTTAATTATAAACTAAACATTATAAGAACTCAATATTATGTTCTAACACGCCCCCTTAATATTAAGTGGGGAGCCATAAGCCAACATTACCTATTTATACAACATGATTAACAAATCCATAAACCAATACTAAAGGTTTAGGCTAACATATCACTTTTAAAGGATTTATAACACCTTCATCATGCTCAACTTACCTTTTAGTAAAAAAGGATTTGGAATCCATAAAGCAGAAGTTATGATTTAGGATAAACATGATTTGCACTAAAACTCATGGTTTCTCATGGAAAATTCTTAAAACCGCAACTCTAGGAGCCTTTCATAACACAAGGACATCCTTTACAAATAGATCCAACACACTAGACTGTACACCATAAACTTAGAGCTATAATTTTACAAAGATCATAAAGATATTTTTACAATTCTTTAGAATGGAGAAGACGTATAGAGGAGAAGGAGATATCAACTGATTGAACATTAGGAGGTTACATTGCCATGAAAACTCTCCCTTAATGGAAAATCTGAAAATCCAATCATTACATGAAACTTTAAGAACTTTACAACACACAATGGCTTCGTAAACATGTCTACAACTTGATCTTAATTCGGGAAGAACTGGATATCTATACCACCGTAAAGAACATTCTCTCAAATAAAGTGCATATGTATCTCTACATGCATTGTAATTTGATGTTGAACTAGATTCTTTAGAAATATAAATACAACTCGACCATCACATATGTTAGGAATAATTCCTTAGCTTCCATGTGTATTTATTCCAATAGCCGCTTCAGCCACATGGCTTCTTCACTGCTTCAGTTGCACTTCTCTACTCTACCTCAGTAGAAGAAATGAAGACCGTTGGTTGCTTTTTTTGTTGTTCTAAGTAATGACACCTGTACCAAGAAACTTGAACACAAATCCAAATTATATTTTATTTCCAACACAAAATAAACATGGTTAGAGTCATAATATCCATATAAACATCATAATAAACATACTATAAATCATTATTGATTTCACTTTTAATCATCTATAAAAGCTAAATACTAGTTGTATAACAACTAACATAACAATACACTTAACAACTATCCATGTTAAAATATGTTGAAAAATTTCAACATATTACTCTTGTAAAATATATATTAGATGCAATCAGTATTGGATGTCTCCAATAAAAACACAAAGCATCCCCAAATGTCATTTGATATGCATATAATAACAAATTCTAAGAAATGTTTTATCAACAATGTATGTATATTCATTATATATTCTAAGCCCTTTAAAAAAGGTGATAAGACTGATAGATAATATATCTAAACAAATAATTAAATCATACAAGAATAATCATAACATTCACTGAAAACATGATCCACTAACTATGGACACATCTCATGGATTTTTGTGAAGTTTGCTTCAATAAATGACTGAGGAATGATTTTTAGTGATAGCTTATTATGTAAGCACCCTTTACACATTTCATAGGTGGTAGGTTTAAGCCATGTCATATATGATCCTAAAGAAATGATCTCAATAGTACAAACCAAAAAATAACAATAGTTATATTTTCGATTAAACTACTAGGAAAAACTGAAGCAAAATTTTAAATACACAAGCCATTTTTTTGTTTTCAGCTATAGTTACTTCTAGTTCATTTTCAATAAAACAAAAAAATTATAGTTATTCTGAGTTAAATATTAATGAAAAACAACTTAAATTCAATACAATATATTCAAATAAAACATATACTTTTCATTTAGAGGTAATAGATGTAGTTTGTAGAGTTACTACATTAGCTCTATGATTATTCTCATCATTTTCATCTAATTTATTGCACTTTTTATTTTTGAAAATTTTCTTGTTTTTCAATTTAAAATCTTCTTTTTTATGGCCAAATTTCCCGTAGGTATGACATTTTCCATCAAAAATAACTTGTAAGTTTCTTGTCTTTACTAGGAGGTTTAAAAGTTGATATTTGATTCTTGTTGAACCTAGAAGGTTTACATTTTGATTTGTGAGCAAGAAGTGCTTGAGTGAAATTCTCTTTTGAATGAAAGTTTTCCATAAATTGCTCTTCCTGAATCAGGAGAGTACTAAGGGTTTGAAAATAAGGGATTTCTTGTTTAGTTTGATATTTAGAATTTAGAATTGAAATGAAATTTCTAAACCTTTCATGAATATTCAACTGAATAATAAAGTAAAGTAATTTGTCCTGAATTAAGTTACAGTTACATCCATCCAACCGAGACTTAATATTTTTAATTTTATCCAAATAATTTATTACTTTTTCATCTCCCTCCATGGGATTCATCATTAGTTCTAGAATCAATTTAATGATTTTAGATAACCGCGTACCTTCGTGCATCGATTCCGATTACATCCAAGCCTCACTCAAACTTTCTTGATTGCTAATGTGAAGGAGGAAATCATATATCACACTTCGAAAAATGATGGACATAGCTTCCTACACCTTTTTTTGATATGCAACAATGCTGTATGCAATTGATTGTCTTTTGGTCGGAGCCTTCTTTGTTCCGTTCATGACCGTCCAGAGCTTGCGAGCCATGAATTACATCTTTAATCGCATTTTATAGATGCTATAATTATTTCTATTCAACATATGATATTTATCAATAATAGAGTGGTTAGAACCCATTTTCACATAAATAAAATTTGAATATTTTAAGAACAACGAAATCTTAATAGAAATCAAGGTTCAAAATATCCCCTGTCACTGTTCAAGCCTCACAATCGAATTTTGATGAATTTATGACCAGATAATCTATATATATGATCTGTTAGTTTGACAATAATAGTATTTAATCGAAATGTGAGTGATTTTTTTTTTTTTTTTTCATATAAAAGACGACGACGACTTAGTCATCGTGTCGTAAAAATACATTATTTCGAAAAATAATTCATTTAATATTTAAATAATTTTATCAATTTAAAATAATAAAATAATAAACTTAAATTAAATAAAAAACGAGAGAAAAAATTAAAAAAATAACATATATAAAACAGTCGGTGGAGCATTGCTCATATAGAGATGTTTTATATTTGGCTCAGCCAAGTTAGGTTACCCAACTCAGCGAGTCGAGTTGATAAGCCACTAGGTTTATTATTTACCAATGCATTATTAAGTCAATTAGTTGACACCTGAGCTCACTTGGTGGGAATAGATCACCTCTGAACATGGCTTTAAACAACTCATTCGCTCAACACAACATAGACCATTCACACCTGCCCAAGCCACAACGTGGAAAAAGACTTATATGCTTGGCCATAACCGCACATAGAAGGGAAGGAGAGTATGCTAATAAAGCCTTATGCATCCCTCTACCATCCCCATGTGGGATTAAAGTCCCATTTTAAAAAACACAAAGCCAAGGTTTAAAAACTTTTCAGCCTGAGGGGGATTGCAAGGGCACGTGGTGACAAAGTGTTGAGCAAGGAGGGGCCGCAGGAGTACCTGCCATGTGGCGTTCTGAGAAAAGTGGAGTGATGAATAGAGCCACCCCTCCACATTTTCCAAAGGTGATAAATATAAAATAGCCCACATTTCATTATAGTTTATTTATTATAAGCTACATTTGGTTTATACCAAATATATAGTTTTCAAACTATATACTATTTAAACTATAGGCTATAGTTTTAATAGTTTATACACTATTATAAAATTTTAATTTATAGTTTTTATTATAATATAGGATAAACCCTGTAAAATTATATGATTTAAAAAATGATGTAACCCTTATTAAAAGGGGTCTAAAAGGAATCTACCGTTGTGAGGATTTTTCCCCTGCTCTACAATTTTTTAAATTTCTATTGTGACTGGTTCTTGCTTTGATGGCGGATCCGATTGGGACATCCCTTGAACCCCCTCCCGACCTCGCTGACATCTCTGCCATCTCCTGGAAGGACATTGCTACTAGATCTTTGAAATATTCAATCTTGGGGAAACTTCAACCTCAGTGCATTGATCAGACTTTCTCCTTACAAATCCCTTCCTCGATCACTAAAGCTACACAAGCTTCTAGGTAGTTGTCACTGATAAGTAAAATTATGGTCCCCAGACGTCCCTTGGAAGAGATTCACAAATAGGTACGTATTAAATGGTATCCTTGTGGTCCAGTTGATATTACTGCCCTTTCCAATGGTTTCATGCTCTTTAATTTTTCCCATAAAGAAGAATTTGCTTGTGCTCTGTTAGGTTGCCCTTGGTTATTTGGTTGGAGAGTCTTTTACCTTTGGCATTGGACACCCAGATTTAATGATAAAATGGAAACCATGTCCCAGGATCCGATCAGGGATCACCTCCCCGAGTTCCCCTTGAATTTTTGGCACTTTGCTGTCATTGAAGGCATTTCCCTCTCCATTGGTTCTCTAATAGCTATGGATCAAGCTACTAAGGTGTGTTTTAGATTTATACATGCCATATTTTGTCTCAATTCTGACATTAGTTCACCCCTACCATCTTCCATTGATATCCACTATGAGTTGGGAACTTGGGTTCAACCCATTGAATATGAATACATCCCTCAAGTTTGCTCCACCTATAAAAGCATTGGACATCATGCTTAGGATTTCCTGTAAAAGCCAACTCCAAAGTCTAAAAATTAGGTTCACTCCCCGAAGAACAAAGGTAAGTTCATCCGCAAAGTTTCAAATGTTGTAAGCACTTCGAATCCCTTTGAGGTCCTTTCAGAGGAGAGTGTTCTCCCATCCTTCTCTACTTCATTTCCCTATGCTTCCTCCTCTCCTCTGTTGTATACTATTTTCTTTGTTCCTCTATTGTCCCCTCCAGTCGATCATTCCCTTCCTTCCTCTTCTCTAACACTACTTTCTGCTCCGTCTCCATCCTCCTCTCCTTCTTTGGACCTTCCCCTTACCTTCCATATTTTTATTTCTTCTCTGGTTGTCTCTTCTCCTCCTTTTGCCCCTTCTCTTCGTGGGTTTTTGGATCCAGTCCTTCATCATGTTCCCCTTTCTCCATCTGTTTCCCTTGCTGCTTCTTGTTCCCCCTTCAGGAGAATGTCCTCATCTCGCCTTTTACTTCACTTTTAGTGGATAACAGTCATGTTAAGAATTCTAGAAATAAAACTAAGTTAAAACTAGATGTGGGCTCTAAGAAATCCAAAGGGAGACACACAAATCAAGAAAATATTCAGGAGGAAGCATTTTTAAATATAGCTCAAGACACATAGGGACTGCTTTCCATCCTATGTGGAGGTAAGCCAAAATCAAAGAAATGAAAATTTTCTCTTGGAATGTATGGAGATTGAACATGCCTAGGAAAAAATAATCCTCAAGGATTTTATACTCAAACATTTTCCTGATATCTTAATGCTGCAAGAAACCAAAAATGAAAGAGGAGGATACACTTCATAAGTTCTGGCTTAATGTCTTTGTTGCTTCGCAGGAGTTTGCTAGTAACTCTAGTGGATTTTGTAATTTTTGGAGCCCGAAGGTTCTCTTCGGGGAATGTATCATTAAAACCCCCCATTTTCTGGGGATGTTTTTCCAAGAAATTGGTTCTAATATGGGTTGGATTGCTGTAAATATTTATGCTTGTAATATTGAAAAACAAAGAGAATTTTTTTGGAAGGATTTGTTAGAATTTTGATCTTCTTGCAAACACCTTTCATGGCTTATAGCTGGTGATTTAAATACTCCATTTTATTTATCAGAGAAACAGGGTGGAACTAGTGTTAGCACTAATAGCTTGGAAGCCTTAGCTAAATTTATCAGATTGGGTGAATTGTTTGACACTGATCTTCACAGAGCTTCTTTCGCCTTGTCTAACAGAAGATTCAAAATCAATCATATCCAAATAAACTTAGATAGATTCCTTATCTCTATGGATTAGATCACTCAGTATAATGATTTCTATCTGTAGGCTCTGCCTAAGATAGCCTCTTATCACTTCCCCTTGCTTCTCATGGCTACACAAACACAATTCTCGAAACACCCCCCCTTTCACTTTGAGCTTGCTTGGTTACAAAATCATAATTTAGAAAATCTTATCAAGGAATGGTGGATGACTGATATTCATGGCTCGACTATGTACATGTTTGCTAAGAAGCTTAGTTATGTTAAAAAAAGACTCAAGAATTGGAAAATTTAGGTTTTTGGGGATATCCGCAAAAGGAAGGATTTACTCACTCTGAAACTGACTTCTATCTCAATACAAGAACTTTCCCTTCTTAGTGATTATCACAATACACTTGCTGAGGAAGAAATATATTGGTGTCAAAGATCTAGAGCTATTTGGCTTAAACATGGAGATCGAAATACAAAATTCTTCCATATGAATGCTACGAAGTACAAGAGCAAGGATAAAATTAAAGAGATGGTCACTATGGAGGGATCTTATCTGAATAAAGATGATGCGATTGCTATCTAATTAATAAAATATTATGCTAGTATCCTCCATGTGGGCCCTCCCCCATGTGAAGAGGATTTTCAGGAAATGCTTCAAAATATACCCAATTTGATAATCGATGATATTAATGCCAAACTCACCCAACCCTTCTCGGTGGAAGAAATCAGGAGAGCTATTTTTCAGAACAACAAAATGGGTTTATTGGTGGTAGATTGATCTAAGGTGGAATCATTGATGTTCATGAAGCAATGCATTCTACTTCTCTCAAAAAATCGGCTAGTATGATTATCAAAATTGATATGTAAAAGGTGTTTCATAGAGTTAGCTAGCCCTTCTTACTTTGGGTTCTGGATTAATTTGGTTTTGGGGAGAAATGGAGATCTTGGATTTATAACTACATCTTAACTCCCAAATTATCTGTTCTCATAAATGGTATCCCATAAGATTATCTTCCCTCCAGTCGTGGAATCAGGAAAGGGGATCCCCTTTCTTTCTTCTTGTTTATGATCATGGCTGATACTCTCAGTAGAGCGTTGGAAGCTGCCAAAAGAGCTGACAACATTACTAACATTACTACTACCACTAGGGCTTTTACAGCTTCCCATAGTCAATTCATTGATGAAAATTTGCTGCTTGGTATAGATTTAGTTTTGGAAGCTAAATTTTGAAACAAATTTTGGATTGGTATCAATCTACTTGTAGGCAAAAGATAAATTTTAATAAGAGTAGTATTGCTTTTATTAACACCTATGCCAGCAGGAAGAAGAAGATTACTAACATCTTTGGCTACATTATTATGGATCTCCCCTCTTCTTATTTAGGTCTTCTCCTTTTCCTGGGAAGACAAATCAAGAGTCTTTGGAATAGAGTTATTGATAGATTCAAAAAGAAAATTGCTAGCTAGAAAGGTTCCCTTCACAGCTAGGATGGAAAGTTACAACTGGTGAAGGCCACTTTGCAAAATCCACTGATTTAATTTATGTCTTTACTGAAAATGCCTACCTCTATGGCTTCTACTATTGAAAAAATACAAAAAATCTCCTTTGGTTAGGGTCAGAAGAATGAAAGAGAATCCACTTAGTTTCATGGAATGTGGTTTATAAACCAACTGCACTTGGAGGTTTGAGCTTACATAGAATTCTTGATATGAATTTATCCATGCTCACAAAACTGGGTTGGGAAATTGCTACTAATGGAGAGGCTTCCTGGATGCAAATGATGATCTAAAAATACCTTTCTTTGGGGGAATATTTCTGTACTGAAGACATTCCAAATGGTTCAGCTATTTAGAACTCATAAAAAACACCGAAAAACTGATACAGGTATGCACCAGATGGAAAATTGGTAATGGTAAGATGGTTGCTTTCTGGACTGATATATGAATTGGAGATAATGCCTTATCTACTGACCCTTCCTGGGATCATATAAGATCTAGGTTTACAAGAATATTTGGGCCTTTTGTTTTTAACTAAATTTATTGCTCCTCCTCTTACCCATTCTGGTTCATACCTGGTTGGGAAGGAGTAAGCTATTACAAGCTTTAACTGATTGAAATATTGAATCTTTTATTCTCACAATAATTTTTCCCATTTCTTCATTGGAGGATGCTAGAATATGGCCACTCTTTGCTTTTGGTTCTTTTTATGTTAAGGATTCTTATCTCTCCCTACGTCATAGCTTGGAGGGCCCCACCCTATCTTAAATTTAGCTGTCGCAGGTTATTCCAAAAGTGGGATTTTTCATTTGGCTTGCTTCTAGAGATGCTTTTATCTCTGAAGAGAATCTCAAGTGGTGGGGTTATTCTTTCCCTAGTAGGTGCGTTCTCTATTTTGAGGCTCTTAAATCCTTTACCCATTTACTCTTTCATTACAATTTTTCCTTTTCAGTCTGGAGCCTCCTACTTAACATTTTTGGAGTGTCTTGGGTCTTTCCTAAGTCCATTTCAAAAGATCTCAATCAATGGGTGCCTCTCTTTTGGAATCAAATTGTTAATATTTCCTGGAAACTTCTTCTTCCTCACACATTATGGAACATTTGGAAAGAACGTAACTGACATATTTTTAAAGAACAACACAATAACCACCAATAGGTCTTCACCTTGGTGGTAGATGGTCTTCAATAAAATTTGAATTGATGTATTTGGAAACAACATAAATGTAAAATTTCTCTAAGCATGGAAAGACAGTGGTTGTAGAAACTTTTGATACCCCTTCATCCCCCCAATTCAGGTGCTTTAAGGGCTAATACTACCTGGACCCCTCCTCCTTTAGGCTGGCTTAAAGTAAACACTGATGGTGCTGCTAAAGGTAACTCGTGTATCTCATTTGGAGGTGCCTCTATTAGGGATGAACTTGGTCAATTGATGGTTGCTTCTGCTTGCCATTTTGGTAAGGGTTCTAATCACAAAGCTGAATCCCTAGCTATTTTAAAGGGTATGGAACTTTCTTTTACTTTTGGCAGGATCAACATAATCATGGAAAGTCACTCCCTAAATTTTATTAACCTTCAAAACAATAAGAGTGTCACTAGCTGGACCATTAACAATATCATTTCTGATACCATGATTCTCCAATCTCAATTTAGTAATGTCCAATATAAGCACATTTTCAGGGAAGGCAATAAAGTGGCTGATCTATTAGCTAATATTGGAGTCTCTCATGAGAGTTAACAATCCTAGGTTGGGAATTTTCCCAAATTGCTTCTAAAAGCCTTTAATGATGACTATTTAAAAAAGAGTTAATTCAAGAAAGTATTGCTCGGTCACCACTTATAATGATTACTTGGATTTTAGGTTTACCTGTTCGTATTCTTCCTCCACTACCGGCGATGATCTCATTTATTATGATTTGAAGGTTTTTCTTATTGATTTTATCCGTCGCATGTGGGAAGACAAGATCTTGAATTTTAAGTTATTAACGGGGATTTTTAATCATAAATGGAATTTTCCCTTTTGCTGGTGGGTATGTGGCAGAGGGCGTTTATGGATTTTTATAGAAGATCATTTTATTATTCTATTTCACATCATCTTTCTTCTCATCTATTCGGATCTGCGAAAAATGGGGGGTGCTTTGGTTCAATTGAAGCCTGATAATTGTGAAGAACTTAAGAAGGATGAAGTTGTTTGGAATCTGCTTAAGGAGAAGGGGGTTACACCATTCATTGAAAGGCTTTCAGGGCACTCTATCATGGTGTCAAGCTGCATTTAATCATCCTGGAAGTAGGGTAATGTGAAAGTGGGAATAACTAAATTCAAAATCACTGCCGAGAGTATTGCTGCTACTACGAGGTTTCCTAACGATGGTGATATATATTTTAAGATTTCTTTGAAATCAGAAATGGCAAAATTTCTATCTAAGATGAAAGAGAACGTTAACATTTACAAATAAGGCTATGAACTGACTTCACTAAAGGAACCCTGGGATTGCGTTGCTGAGAAAGTAATGTGGTACTTTACACTAGAGGGCATGTAAAAGCTCATCTTTGGTCCCCAAATATTCATTTTGGCCCATTTTCGCAATGGTGTTAAGGTGAAATTAGCCAATTTCCTATACCAGTCTTTAGTTTTTACCATTCAAAAAGCTCGCGTTGGTGAAGGTCAATTTCTCCCACTAAGGCTTACTTTATTTTCTCTTTAAGCATGTTGTTGATGCTCAAGCCCTGTCCCATTTTATCACTGTTACTGGTTTGGCCCACCATCGGAGCCCCCCCTCTACCTCCTCCCCATCCTAATCTTTGCCACCTTCATCAATCCTTAATCCCCCACCTTCCTCTAACCCAGAAGTTGAAATTACGGGGCACCATGATGCCGCTTCATCCCCCTTTTCTTGTTCACCGCCATCTTCTCCCCATTTGGCTATTTCTCCCTTGGTGGTGGCTTGTCATCACCAATATGACACTATGATAATTTCTCACTGGGAAATCCTCGTGCTATGATTATTTACTAATGCACAGCCTTTAGTTTGGTGGATGTAATATGAAAACAAAACAACAACATAACACAAGAATACCATCGACTATGATAAGACGAAATGATGACAAATCTGAAATATCAAAGTAAATTATAATATTAACATGAAATTGTTACAATCTCACCCATGAGGTACTTCAAGTGTTATTGACTTCACTTGCCTTTCACCAAGACTATGGGAGAAACTTTACAATTACACCTCTTAATGGCTTCTTCAACACACCTTTAAACTGATGGCTTCCTTCGCACACTTCCTACAATATTTCTCACTACTTCCTTCTATGCTAAATGAGGGGGGTGGCCTCTCTATTTATAGAACTTCCAGGCTTATCCATCTTATCTCTAAGATAGGATAAGAAATCCACTCCGACGAATCATATTCCATACCTTAACTCTTATCTGTACATGTAAGCTTGTCTTTTAAGATAAGATAAACCTTATCATTTTACATGGGTTCCACATTTTTAGACTTTTTACAGAAAATATTTATGACCTCACTCCTTGTCCTTATTACCAATATAATATTTCTAATTCCTAATCATATAGACCCTACTTCTCTAATTAACCAAACTTTGACATTTTAACATTACTGGACCACTTACGACAAATATTTACTTTTTTACAACATTCCTATTGTACTTTGACTGTTACCGTACTCCGCATTATTGGCGGCATCGTACTGACGGCGCCATTATCTTCTATCAGATGCTACTACTAATTATACTTAACAACATCATATTCCTAATACATACATTAATGAAATAGAAATTACGGAGGAAAATTTTAGTGTCGACATCTTCCCCCTTCCTAGCTTCTACTCCATCCTTGGAGTAGACTATTCTGGTGGTTGGAAAATCTTCAACTTGTTGTGGTTGACCCATTTTATAATGGGAGTGCCAGCCAATTCCTCTAGTCGGTACGTACCATTTTCATGCACAGCTGCTATTTTGTAGGGTCCCATCCATTTTGGAAAAAAATTTCTGTCTTCTTTTTTTATATCTGGAATCATATAATAGAACCAAGTCATTCACATGAAATGGAGACCACTTGATCTTTTGATCAAAGTATTCCTTCTGCTTCATTTTCTTCTTATGGCTTGTATCCTTTGCTATTTCCCTCATTTCCTCTAGCAAATGAAGATGTACCAACCTTTCTTTTACTAAATCACTTTTATCCATCCTTTCATTTTTCATAACTCTCACAGTGGGAATATCAAACTCAATAGGAAGAACTGGATCAATGCCATAGGCCAACTGAAATGGGGACTATCTTGTTGCTGACTTTGATGTTGCCCTATATGCCCACAATGCTGCATGAATCCTTTTATCCCATTTATGTACCTGCAAGGCTGCATCTTTTGCTAGAATTTGACACAACACAAAATTTGTTCGTTCCACCTGTCCATTTGTGCTTGGCTTGTATGTTGTTGCCTTCCTGTGCTTAATACAAAACTTATTGACTTGGGCTTCTACCACCTCATTAATGAAGTGGCTTCCTTGATCTGTTACAATTTCTAATGGACAACCAAATCTGGTGACAATGCGTTCATATATGAACCTTGCCACTTATCCATGGAAGATGTTTTCAATGGCCTAACTTCAACCCACTTGGTTAAATAATTTTTGGCAACTACAATATACTTATTTTGGCATGAGGTAGTTAGAAGTGGACCTACAATGTCTATTCCCCACTTTTCAAAGGGACCAAGTGGAAGAATAGGGCATAATGGAGCTGATGAAGTCTTACGGTTACCATGTGTTTGACAAATATCACATGTCTTACAATAATTATAACAATCTTTAAAAAGAGTGGGCCAGTGATAACCTGCATCCAAGATCCTTCTTGCTGTAAGTTGTCCAGAGAAGTTCCCTCCACATGTACCATTGTGAAATTCTTCTAGTAGTTCCTTCCCTTGATCACGTCCAACTGCCCTCTTATACTGTCCATCAGGTCCTATTCAAAATAATACTCCATGCAGAATAGAATATGGGTGACTGGCTTGAGTAATCTTTCTCTTAGTCTTTACATTGGCACCATCAAGAAACTTGAATTCATTTAGATAATTCCAAATATCTATGTATTCACTAGGGATTGTGTCAAGGAATAACAAGGCTGCATTGGGGAAATCATCATCATCACAAGATGATCCTAAACCATCATAAGCTCGAGAGAGTGCATCTGCATTGACATGCTTCTTTCCCGGCCTATCTATAATATCAAATTTAAATTCTTGTTGCAAAATTATCCATCTTGCTATCCTCCCTGATGGGTTAGGCTTATTGACAATATATTTCAGAGCCTGATGATCTGTTATAACTATAAATTTCTACCCTAGCAAGTAATTTCTAAACTTCTTTACAGCAAAAATGATAGCTAGAGCCTCTTTTTCAGTTACAGTATAATTTACCTCAGCACTGCTCATTTGTCTGCTCCCAAAGTAAATTGGATGTTCATTGCCATTTTCATCCTTTTGGCTCAAATTACTTCCTAGTGCTGCATCTGAGGCATCAATGTACACAATGAATGGCTTGCTCTAATCTGAATTCTTTAAAATAGGTGAAGACACCAGGGCTTCCTTCAGTTTTCCAAAAGCTTCAAGTGCCTTATTTCCTGGTTCATAAGTAACATCCTTCTTCAAGAACTGAGTTAGTGGCTGTGTAATCTTTGAGAAATTCTTGATGAACCTTCTATAGTAACCCACATGGCCTAAAAATGATCTCAACTTACTTCTATTCATAGGAAATGGTAAATCTTTGATTTTTGAAACTTTATCAGGATCAATACCAATACCATCTCTAGATACAACATGCCCTAACAAAATGCCTTTAGAACATCCAAAGACACACTTTGTAGGGTTTAGTGAGGCTTGTGCTTCATCTAACCTTTGAAATGATGTCTCCATCTGGTGCAGGTGGTCCAACTTGCTCCCATAGATGTAAAAATCATCCAGAAATACTCTGATGAAGGTCCCAATGTAGGGTCCGAACACCCTATTCATCAAACGCTGGAATGTTGTTGGAGCATTACACAACCCAAAATGCATAACTCTATAAGCAAACGTTCCCCAAGGAGTGGTGAACATGGTCTTCATCTGATCTTTCTCCACTATACGGACTTGGTTATATCTGCTATATCCATCAGCAAAACTATAACACTCCTGGCCAGCTACTTCGTCTAAGATCTGATCTGAGAATGGAAGAGGGTAATGATCCTTCTTTGTTGCCTTATTGAGCTTCCTGTAATCAACACAAATGTGTAGCTTCCCATTCTTTTTTATTGAGATCACAATGGGAGAAACCCATTCTGAATTCTCCACAGCAAATATGAATCCTGAATCAAGCAACTTATCTATTTCTTCTTTTATAGTCTTGGAAAAATTAGGATTCATTCTATATGGCATTTGCTTTATGGGCTTAGCACCATCTACCAGCTCAATATAATGTTCTACCCAACTTACTTGACGGAGTTCCTTGTAATCAAAACTGAATAGGTGTATGTACCTTCGAAAGAGCTAGAGGTAGGATTCCTTCTCACTCTCCATCACAGCATCACCAATCTTTATTTGTTGGAGACGATCATCAACTTCTTCTTCAGATAATTTTATGGGGTCATGATTCAGTGTGACTGGAAGGATATCCATGACTGAAACATCCACCTCGCTTTCTTCATATTCAGTGTCCACTTCAATGGTACTAGAGTAATCAGAGGATGTCCAATCATCAGTTTCATCACTTGAATCCACATGTTCCTGCTTTATGATGTCGAGGGATCACGTTTATCTTCACCCTCTCTCTACCACATCCAAGTGTCATGAAACCTTCATTCCAGTAGTTTCTTGCATGAAATCTCCTTAGCCATGGTATTCCTAGCAGCATTGGGTATGCAACAGTACCATTTTTCATCACCTGAAAGTCTACCACACATACAACACCCATAACAGATATTTCCACATTTGAAACTACACCTTCTGGTTTAGTTTTTCCCTTATTTAATGACCTTAACATAAGTGTTGAAGGGCGATCAATTTTTAAACCCAACATATTCATTACAGACTCGGTCATTACATTAAATGCAGCACCTCCATCAACTAAGACATCATGAATTGAAATACCATTACATAATACCTCAGCTTGTGGAGCATAGGGATCTACCTCTGCCTCTAAAACAGGGACCTCAACCTCCTTCCTTCATTGAGCATTGAGTCCACTTCACAACTCCCGCCTCTTCTCAGAAGATATAGCCAAGAGTTGACCATATGTAATATTTGCAGGCCTTTTGGATAGATCTTCCAAGATGGAGTATGGTCCTTGCCCCTGTGAAATCAGAAAATCCTGCACACCCAACTTTCTTCTCCTATGTTTCTTACTAGTTTCTTCTTTCATCTTCTTAGGATCATTTCCATCTTGATTATCTTTTTCTTTCTTTCTTTTTGTTACAAACACATCTACTTCATTATTTATGCTCTTATCTACTACATCAAAAGAATTCACAGGTGCTTTTCCTTTACCATTATCTCCTTTACCAGATGTAAAAGCTCTATCTGGACAATTATACTTATAATGACCCTTTTTATAACAACCATAACATACAACTTCAGAAATATTTCTTTTTGGACCTCTATCTCCTCCCTGAGAACTAAATTCCTTTCCTTGAAGAAGATTAATAGTTAACTGACCCATCTTTTTGAGAAAATCTTCATACTCAGTAGATGTACTAGGAGAAATATTTGTGCTCACCGGGAGTGGTTGTGGATTCTGGACCAAAGGTGCTGGTGTAGGCTCTACTTTAACAACAATTTCTTTGGGCTCCTTTTCCATGCTTTCTTCTTTCCTTCTTGCAATCTCCTTTGCTTGTTCAATGGTAGCTAGGCGGTCATATTTCACTCGTTGTCTGATCTCTGGCTTCATCCCAAGAATGAAGTGCTTACAGAGGATATTATCCATGCCATTTATCAACCCATCCGCTAATCCTTCCTTCCGGATCTGGGCATCGAGCTTCCTCCTTAGCTGTAGAACACGAGCATGATAATCCCTTATCTTCTCCTTCTCTCCTTGGGATAGCTTTGTGATCTCGATCATGAGATCTGCATATTTCTGTTGTTCACCAAATTCTTCAAGAAAACTTTCAATTAATAAATCCCATGAATTTTTCACATTATCACCTAGTGTTTCAAACTACCTAAGTGCTGAACCATCCAAAAAGGTAGTAAAAAATTCAGTCCATTGTTCCCTTCTTATAAGGCCATTACAAATACAAGATCGTTTAAACTCTTGAATGAAAGAAGAAACATCTTCATTAGATTGAGCTGAAAAAACAAGAATCTTTCCCATTTTCAAAAGTAACCACCGTGAAATACCAACCCACAAGTACAATCAACAAGACTTATGTGCACAAATAATTGGAATCACTATACTAGAAAGTGAATTTACACCTTTCTACAGAAAAATAGAAATGACCACGGTAAACTATGGTAAAACTTGACTTGCTGCGGTAAAAATTGACTTTACTGTGGTAAACACTATTCACGGTAAAAAGTGAAGTTACTGCGGTAAATACTATTCACGGTAAAAAGTGACTTTACTGTGGTAAATACTATTCTCAACAAAAATGACTTTACCATGGTAACTACTATTCATGGCAAAAATGACTTTACCATGGTAACTACTATGCACAGTAAAAACAAGGTTACCCTCCAATTGATTTTTGACTAAGTGGGAATATCTCTCCAGAAAATATACCAACGAGGAATGGTCCCGGAAACGGAACCAAAATGTCATCACCAATCCGGCACTATGATAATTTTTCACCGGGAACTCCTTGTGCTATGATTATTTACTAATGCACAACCTTTAGTTTGGTGGATGTAATCTGGAAACAAAACAACAACATAACACAAGAATACCATCGACTATGATAAGACAGAATGATGACAAATCTGAAATATCAAAGTAAATTATAATATTAACATAAAATTGTTACAGTCTCACCCATGAGGTACTTCAAGTGTTATTGACTTCACTTGCCTTTCACCAAGACTATGGGAGAAACTTTACAATTAAACCTCTTAATGGCTTCTTCAACACACCTTTAAACTGATGGCTTCCTTCGCACACTTCCTACAATATTTCTCACTACTTCCTTCTATGCTAAATGAGGGGGGTGGCCTCTCTATTTATAGAACTTCCAGACTTATCCATATTATCTCTAAGATAGGATAAGAAATCCACTCTGATGAATCATATTCCATACCTTAACTCTTATCTATACATGTAAGATTATCTTTTAAGATAAGATAAACCTTATCATTTTACATGGGTTCCACATTTTTAGACTTTTTACACAAAATATTTATGACCTCACTCCTTGTCCTTATTACCAATATAATATTTCTAATTCTTAATCATGTAGACCCTACTTCTCTAATTACCCAAACTTTGACATTTTAACATTACTGGACCACTTACGACAAATATTTACTTTTTACAACATTCCTATTGTACTTTGACTGTTACCGTACTCCACATTATTGGCGGCACCGTACTGACGGCGCCGTTATCTTCTATCAGACGCTACTACTAATTATACTTAACAACATCATATTCCTAATACATACATTAATGAAATAGAAATTACGGAGGAAAATTTTAGTGTCGACAGGCTCCCACTCCTATTCATGTTTCTCCCTTGCTTAGTGCTACGGGTTCTATTCTTCCCACGCATGGTGATGTGTGTTCTATGAATGAAGGTTCAATTCTCGAGATTTTTCTCGGTCTTAATAATGCCTACCCAGAGTCTTCGGTCCCTTTTGGGACTGGATAAAAAATGGATTTCTTTGATGGTGAGGATGTCGCTGACATGATAAACATGGATGATGTCAAGGAGTCTGGCTTTGTTGTAGAGGATGTTGCTGAGGATGCTACAGAGGATTCTGCCGAGGATGTTTCCAAATCTAAGGCTGATTTGGATCACCGACTTAAGGCTACTGTTAAGCTGATTCATGGAGTCTTCAGTAATATCAATAGTGCTCTGAATGTTATTAAGAAATGTAAAGAATCTACTGATGAGACTTGGGTGCATCTCCAAAATGGTTGCATGAAATTGTTAAGTGTTGCTGAAACTCTTGCTGACAACTCTACTGATTCTGTTGTGATGGAATCTTTTAATGAACTTAAGAATATTATACCTATGTAGCCTGGGGTGTGGGATTTTTTTGGTACTTTTTGGATTATGGATTTTTTTTATGTTTGTCTAGCTGTACTTATGTTTCATCATGCCTATCTGTTCATTTGTGGACTTTTGTAACAAGGATGTGGGTCCTACCAAAACCTTCACTTTTTACCATAATCTAAAAAAGGGGTCAAAAGGACACGCACATGTTAAAATAAATAAATGAATTTTTACCATATGGCTATAAGTTTTCAAATCACATGTGAATACAAGTAAGGAAGTTTTTATTACACCGGGGGACATGAAAAAAACTTTACCAATAGGAAATTTTGAATTCCCATTCTCATGGATTTGTGTCTCCCACATGTCTGTAACCTTGATTTTTATTTGAATTTACATTTGAAAACATTTATCCTTCACACATTTGAAACTATAGAAAAAATAGAAAATATTTCATATAGAAATTAACCCTTACCTGTGTTCTCATATATGATTTCATGTGCAGGTAAATGATTATTCCGGAGCCCATTCACTTGTGCATACACAATATTCGCCAACCTATGTCTCAGAGGGAGGGGTTTAAATTAAATTTTCTACCAAACTAACCACCCAACCACCCAAACAAACACAACCATTGGTTGATTAAAAACATAATTAAATACACATGCTCTGGTACCATGTCAAATATGAGGTATGAATATTAATTAACCACATTAAATTATATTTATAACATTGAACACAACATTAATGTAAACTCAAATAAATACATCACACAATAAAA
Source organism: Taxus chinensis (assembly GCA_019776745.2). NCBI lineage: Eukaryota > Viridiplantae > Streptophyta > Pinopsida > Cupressales > Taxaceae > Taxus > Taxus chinensis. The sequence goes on from CM034154.1 coordinate 706,739,525, forward strand.
ACATGTGAACACAAAATTTAACATGGAAAACCCTCGAGGGGGAAAAACCATGGAGAAAAATAATTTCCATTTACTAAGAAACATTTACAGTCAAGAATGATCTCCCTCCTCACTTCTCTCCTTGTACAATTCACCTCCTTTGAATTAAACCAAATATGATCCCGACTGTATTTAAATTACCCCAAGGGTCATGACCAATTAAGTGACGGGGTATGCACCCCAGTTTAAATAAATTAGTTATTAAATAACTAATAAAACATAATATAAATTTTATATTAAATAATTAAGAATATTAAATATATTCTAAATTATTTAATTCTAATAAACATTATAAGAACATAATATTATGTTCTAACATGATAGTTATATTATCCTTTTCTTTGACATGGACGAGGTTTATATGCAGCAAACATGGGGAAATAGGTTCTTCTCGATAGTTCCTAGGTTTTTCCTCAACCTTTTATATTGCGCAAGATGATCGATGCGGGAAGCTTGCATTTTATGGGAAAGATGATCAATTCGGGAAGCTTTCTTGGGATGGTTGATTTTTTTATTTTGGTATGAGGGTTGATCAATACGGGAAGCCCTTTTTTATATGAGGATTGATCAATGCGGGAAGTCCTTTTTGTATATTTTAATTGTGTAGCCATCCTTTGAGGGAGTGGTATATGATTTTATTGATTTTTTGATTTCATGGTAGCCATCCTTTGAGGGAGTGGTCTAAAAATTTATTTAACATAATTATATTTTTTTATAGTTATCCTTTGAGGGATCAGTTTATATTTTGATTGGATCCATCCCATGCATATTTAGATTTCTGAGCTTAGGGTAATGCTGGGTAACCACTTTAGAAGGGGATAAGTAAACATGCAAGCAACACTTATATCCTTGTCATGTCGTGAAATAGGATAAGATAAGGGGATGATGAGAGTAATGATTTTGAGGTTACCTAATTATAAGCATGGAACTTATCCATGTGGAACCTGCTATGATCAGAGTCGTGGTGCCCATATTCAAGGTCAAGACAGGTATATTAATGTAAACTCACATAGTTCCAAATCATTACGAGGATGATAAGATGTACAAGATGATAGATGGAGATCGTAGTTTGACTAAGGTCTCGTGAGTCGATATTTCAATAGTAGAGTGACAGCTAGTATAGAGAATTAAGAGGCTCATTTTTAGGTTTACACCGAGGGAGGCTAAATGGTAAGCTCTAGACCCATATTTATGAGTGATAATATATGATCCAAGATAGTTTGGATAAATTTTCCCACATTTAGTCTTTTCCATGTTAGTGACATGTTGATTTTATTTTTGAACAAGATCACCAACATTAAAGTCACATTTTTTGAGATGTTTGTTACATGATCATTTGATTCGTTCTTGATAGATGTTGATATGTTAAGGGAAATAAAATGATGCTCATCTAACAGTTCTAGTTGTGATAGGCATTCTTGATGATAACCCTCATATATGAGGATATCTTTGATAGAAACACATAAGGACAAGATCTAAACTTCGAGAGGAAGAACAAATTTAGCACAATATACTAAGGAGAAGGGCATATTAACTATAGGTGTTTGAAAGCTGGTCCGATAGTGTAAATTGGATTGGAAGATGCCAATTTCTACCAGCTTGGTCAACAATTTTCATGAGAATTTTATTGAGTGTTTTATTAGATGCTTCAACTTAGCCGTTAGCTTATGTATAATAAGGAGAGGAAAAGCTGAGCTTGATGTTATAAGTGTTAGAAAGTTTCTTTCACTTTCTTATTTTTGAATGATTTCCATCATCTATGATGATTTTATGATGTATACTAAAGAGACATATAATGTGATGATGAATGAAGTTGAAAAATTTATTTTCTTTAGTGGATGTAAGGGAATTTCTTCCACCCATTTGGTAAAATATTTAGTTGCTATAATGATGGAATTGTGTTATTGTGATGAGTGAGGGTTGATAAGGATGATAAGGCCAAACCCCCATTGTGAGAAAGGGAAAAGGTCCTAGACGGGTTAAAGAGCATTGCTGGGGATGTGGGTAAGGTTGGAATATTTTAGACATTTGACGCACTTCTTAACATAGTCATAACAATTTTGGTTAAACATAGGCTAATAGTAGCCCACACGTAAGATCCATTTAGCAATAGTTAAACCATTGAAATGTCCTCCATATATATCGTCATGGAATTATTGGATAGCTAGAAAATCCTCTAGAGTTTTAAGACACTGGAGGAGGAGGTAGTTAAATCCTCTTTTGTAAAGGATACCTCCGAGGATGACGTAGTGGGACTCACATTGTTGGAAAGATATTTTTCCATTTCTGGATAGATCTGGTGGTAGTTTGGTATTGAAAAGGTAGTCATATGTTTGAGTATACCAGGTGTTAGATGAGATATTTTATATTTGATTGATGGTGGGTAGATCAATGTATGAGTAAGATGGTTAATAGAGTTTGGGTATGATGATGAAGAGTTTGGAAACATGTGGTGATAACGGGATGAGAGAGGCAAGTGAAGTCATGGTGTTTATTTTTTTAAACGAGAGAGGGGTGGTTTGAATTTCGTAATGGTAAAAGAGTTTTAGTAGGTATTTGACGATGGATTTGTTTTTTGTAGGATACTATTTTTACATTGATAGATCCCTTTGATTTGATTGATGGAAAGTTGTGAATCTCTGTGAATGTCAAGAATTTTTACACTAAGAAATGTGGTGATCTCAAGTCCCATGATGAGAACGTCATATTCTACCATGTTATTAGTGCATTCAAAATTAAGTTTGAAGGATAAAAAAATAGGGTGTCCCAAGGGGAAATTATGATTATTCTTCCCCCATGTTTGCATTTGGACCTGTTAAAGAAAAAGGTCATTTTAAGCGGGGTATTTTTGTGCTTAGGAGTATTAATAGATTTTTCAGGGAATTTTTCATAAGGTAGTTGATTAGTAGGAAGGGGAGCTTTTGCAAGCTAATCAATAATGACCTGTCCCTTAATAGATTTTTAAGAGATAAATTCTAGGTCAAATTTAGTCATGAGCACGAGCCATCTGGTGATGCGATTATTTTGATAAGGTTAGAATGCATAGATTCAAGTGAATTAAAGTTTGTGACAATTTAGGTTTTGTGATTGATGATTAATTTTATTTCCTTTTTAAATACCTCATTTGTTTTATTCTGTTTATCCATTTGTACACTTGAACTTGTATCTCCCGACGATACTACTGAACATTTCCATTATAACTTGAACTTATGGCATATATATTAGTTAATATAATTATTACTAAAGTTTACTTTATTCTATGGATCATGAGTATGAATTTATTATTTTCATTGCAATATGATGTTAAATGAAGCTTTGTATAAATGTTATCCTTGTTTGCAAAGAGTTCTTATATACATAAACTAACATGCAACAAAGGATCCATACTTATCAATTGACATGTAGCCAAAGGAACTCATTACAGTGATGAGGCCATCCAAAAAAACTAACATGCAACTAAAAGGGCTTGTCCGAAGCAAGCATCCGTAGCTAAAGGAGGTCACAATCATATATAAAGATGTGATTTTGAGGATCTTACACAACATGAAACTACAAATAAGCTCACATGTGTTGAAAAAAGAAGTAGTTATGGGAATAAGGAGAATACTCAATGCCATCACCTGATTATGCGTTACAAATCAAACAAAGAACTAATTGATTTAATTTATAATTTAATAACTGGCTGATCAACTGATCAGTTAGTTAAGTTATGTGATTGTATGAGAACATCTACTTAATAGTTTTGTTGCATGCATATAAGTTTCTAGATTATTAGGTCAAGATATTTTATTTAATCTAGCTAGAACTCCTAGTAGGAATCTATCTCTTCATGCCTCTACTGTAATGAGAGATATAAAAAGGAATGTAAATTCTAAAAAGAGGATCAATCCATAGAAAGAGAGTTGTTATATTTTTCACTTGTAATCTTCATGCTAATGAAATAAGAATTTGAGTTCTGTTAATTTGTTGTAGACATAGGCCTTAGGAGGGATTAACACCCAAGGCAGAGCCCACTTGCAGTTTTCTAACCATTTCCTTTTGTTTTTTGCTTTAATTCATTTCACGATTAGATTAGCAACAAGTTATTCCTTTTTCTATGTTATGTTTTTACATGCTTTGCCATTGGACATAGTATTTACTTTCAGTCATGAAATGTTCATTTCTAGCATTGTTATTTCCCAATTGTAGTGACAATAATTTACCTTTACACCTCCCAAATATCTGTAACTAGGTCTACTAATTAAATGACTATATATTGATGAACAACATATTAATTGTTGCAAGTTAATTTGTACCACCATTTTTGGAACCATTACCGGGGATGCTGCCAAGTTATAAGGTTTTTGAAGAAGTTTTTCATTTCTTAGAAGCATTTTAGGTTTAAGGAAATTCACCTCCAAACCAACCCCCCCAAATAATTTCCCATTGATTGAGTTTAGTAGTTGATGGATGCATCATCCAAGGGATGCCTAGGGTATATTTTTACCTCATCCACAAGTAGCAAAAATTTATTGATACACCTCTAAGGATTCTGAAGAAGACATCCTCTCATCTATATAAGGTTTGCTATTAGAAGATTAGTTTCTGAGTGACATTTCTAAAGCTACTCCTCAGCAGCCAACTATGACAGAAGAAGTAAATAAGAATGTTCAAAATGTGGCAACCACATTTGAGTTTCCCATTGCCAAAAATGATGTAGCTACTTCTATGAAGAATATTTCTCCCACAACATTGCCCAATTTTCATGGACCAATGTTAGAAGACCCATACACCTTTCTATTTGAGTTGAATGTTATGTGCACGAGTTATTATTATACTATTGATGCACATAAATTGAAGCTATTTCATGCTACACTCAAGGATGTGGCCTTGATATTATTCATGGGATTGGGAAGAAAATCTGTAACCATTTGGGCTGTGATGAAAGAAAAGTTCCTCGATAAATATCAAGACTATTGTAGAATGAGCAACAAAGGAGGTGATGAAATCTACACAAAAAGATGATGAACCATTGGAATACTATTTGGAAAGGTTCCTATTATGTGTTCATAAGTCAAGGAAAACCAAACTACTACTTGAATCTCTGAAGTTATTATTTTTGAAGGGACTCAGCGAGGAAGACATGGATGCTATGGATTTGATAGGAGTAGGGGACATTTCTAAAGCTACTTTTGTAAAAATATGTGAAGCCTATAAAAATTACTTAAGAGCTACTATAAAGAGGGTAATAAATGTAATATCAAGAGGTGGATCAGCTACCCAAGCCATTGGGGACATATCTAAGTTAGAAATTGTTAACATGTTTAGAAACATAAAGCATGAGATTGTCAATGACATGGAAAATCAATTAGATGCTCTACATGCCAAAAAGAAAAAGGAAGATGTAGAAGTAACACTCACATAATACTACCATGTATGTAGAAGGAAGAAATCTAAGTGTAGATGTAAAGAATTGGCTAGCATTTCTCAGGAAAGAAAGGCTTCACTTGAATTCAAGATGATAGAAATAGAGGATGGGCAAGTGTTCTATGTTGCTCAAATAAAACCATGTCCATTGAGGCAAGGAGGTATGACACAAGACCCAATGAATTCATTTCAAAATTGGTCTAATAATCCGTATATGCATCCCCCACCTTTGGCTAATCCTCAAGGTTGGGCCCCATTTCCTAACCAATACCAACAACAGTGGCAACCTCAATTCCAATACCAACCAAAAAATAATTGAAACAACCTCCTCAACCAGGGAAACAACCTTAGAGAAGAGGGAAATAGTGGAATAACCCACCTCCTAATTACCAAAAATTTTATCAGTAGCCTTCTTACCCACAGCAGCAAGCTATGATGCCAAACCCACAACCATGATCTCAACCAAAAGCTACCCAACGACCAACTCAACAGATGCCTAACCCTAATAATAAAGATTCTCATCCAGCCTATTCCACTAAACAAACTCAATACCCTACCTATTATGTTGATGTAAATAATATACATCTTCACTCAGAAAGAACACTTCCTCCACTAGCTGGACACACCATTATTGAAATTGTAGAGAAACCACAATTGTTGCTGCATTCCAATACATAGCAAAGCCAGAAGACGTTGCATGATGCTTTCCAACAACCTGAGAAAAATTCTAGCAAGGGTAAAACATAGGGTAATGAGCCACCATTTCCTGAAACGTTACAAGAAAAGAAGACTAACCTCAAATTAGAATCTGATTCCAATTTTGTTAATAGGCTAAAAGACATTTGTGTCAAAATCCCATTGATTCAAGCCATCAAAGACATGCCCCATTTACAAAAAATTGGTAAAGTATTTATGCATAAAGAAACTAGGTAGGAAGGTAAAGGATCCATCTACTATACAAGTGGTTGGAAAACTAGCTGATATTATGCCTGGAAACTCACTTCTACCCAAGTACATATATCCAGGCATTCCTTTGTTAAATGTCAAAATCAATGACACATTGATAAAAAACACTCTGATTATCTTTGGGGTAGTAATAAATGTAATGACAAAAAAAATCATAGATTATTCGAAGTTAGAGGGACTAAGACCAACATCCACAGTCTTGCAGCTTGCAGACAGATCAACAGTGAAGTTTGAAGAAGTCTCGGAGGACATAGTAGTAGTGGTAGAATCTTGGGAATACCTTGATGAATTTATTGTTCTTTAGCCAAAAGCAATCCTGGGAGGCTATCCTATCATCCTAGGAAGACCATGGTTGGCAGCCGCTGATACATTCATATGACACATGTCTGCTAATATGATTATCTCTAATGGAAGTGACATGAAAAAGCTCATGCTTTACCCCCTGCACAACTATTCAATGAAGAAGACCAAACCATTTGGGTTGAGGAGACAGAAGAAGAAAAAATCTTAGTTCAATAGCTCATGATGCTAGAGAAGTCATGCAAAATTAAAGGACAAGAAGAGGATGTTGTCCTTTCTAATGTCCTGCAAAATAATTATGGGAGGAATGAAGAAGTAGATGGAAAATTACAATGTATAAAGCTATCCTGAGAATCAAATCCTACTGCAACAAAGAACTATAAATGTTCCAGGTAAGAATTTCATCCTCCATCAACTTCTACCCACATGATTGTATATTGAATTTTATAAGTAGTAGTGTATGCTCCATGACTGATCTCTCCAAGCAAGTGGAAATTACTTTGGGAAAGCCACTTAATGTGAACAAAACGTTGGAAATGTAGAAAGAGAAAATGTTAATTACTCTCCTGTAGAAACACAAGACAAAATTTTTCATGGGACTATGGAGATGTGTGTGGGATCCACCCTAAGCTCTGTACACACAACATATACATCAAAGACAACTGCAAGACAATAAGGTAGCCACAAAGAAGAATGAACCCAATAGTGAAGGATATAGTGAAATAAGAATTAAAAAAATTATTGGATGCTGGATTCATATATCCAATTTCAGACAGTCAATGGGTGTCACCCCTTGTTATTGTACCTAAGAAGAATGGTAAATGGAGGATTTGCGTGGACTATAGGGAGCGGAATGCAACAACAAAAAAGGATCATTTTCTGGCTTCCTTTCATTGATTAGGTACTTGACACTCTTTTTGGTAAGAAATACTTTTATTTTCTTGATGGATATAGTGGCTACAATCAAATTCAAATTACATAGAGGGACCATATAGAAGACAACATTCACATGCACATGGGAAATTTTACATACTATATTCTTCCTTTTGGTTTGTGCAATGCACTTGCTACATTTCAGAGAGTAGTTCTAAGAATCTTCTCATATCTAACCAATGATTACATGGAGGTATACATGGATGATTTTGTAGTATATGGTAGTACTTATGATGAAGCAATGAATAATCTAGACAAGGTTATCAAGATATGCAATGATCATAACCTGTCCTTAAGAAATGAAAAATGCTATATGACGATGTTTGAAGGAATAGTGTTGGGGCATTATCTATCATTTTCTAGAATTCAGGTAGATCCAAAAAAAATATCTGTGATTATATATTTTCCAAGATTAAAGAATAAAAAAATATGTAACAAGCTTCTTAGGCCATGTTGGGTATTATAGAATTATTTATATAGGATTTTAGTAAGACTGTAGCACCATTATTTTGTACTACTTGGAAAGGATTCACACCTTTGAGTGGACTAAGAAATGTGAGACTGCATTCTAGAAATGTTGACTTCTGCACCTATGTTAAGAGGGCTGGATTGGATTTTTCCATTTCACATTCATACTAATTCCTCAGATCATGCCATTGGAGTTGTTTTAGGACAGAAGCATGGAATTATAAACTATACAATCTACTATGTCAGCAAGAACATGCAACATGCTGAACTTAACTATACAATCACAAAGAAAGAGTTTTTAGCAGTTGTGTATGCCATTAACAATATTAGGCACTACATTATGGGATACCTGTTAATCAAAAATCACAGCACCCCCAAATGAGTTCTAAAAATCTGATTTTCTAAGGAAGACTCATTTGGTGTGATTGCAAAACATTGAACTTTCCCCAAGGTGTGGGACCTTACAAAATGGAAAAGATCTCCAGATTAAAGGCTGGTTCCTTATTCCTCTGTTTATGTGCATTCATAGAAACTTGCAGAGGATCTATTCTTAATCCTAATCTAAAATTTACCAAGGAGACATGGATAGAAGGAATACAAAAATTAAAACAAAGCTAAACTACGGGGTGATACACCAGAGGAATGATGAACACTTGTTTTGCTAATAGACACAAATGAACAAAATGCATACAATAAACCAACATATATAGCTAGATATATAATGGAAGGCTGGATGAAAGCAAAAGAGACAAGAGAGGATCTAAAATTGATCACAGGCGTGTTTTATTGCTCTATAGATTGATATAGTCCATTATAAAGTAGCCAAGAGGTAGAAATGTATTATAATTTTAGTGGAAGGCCTAAACCACCACAGATCCATTTTCTAGAAGGAAGAGGGAGCCTGCAAAAAAAAGAATGTCCAACCCTTTACAATGAATCCTACCTCTGTATTTATAGATTCAACTTGAAAGAAGGAAAGAGAGAGAAGTGGGAAAACAGGTTGAAGCTCAACCACCCCTCTTAATGCCTCTGATGAAATCTCTCCCCCAAATCTGTCTTTACTACATCAATCCTTGGTTCGGACACCTTGAAGGAAGAGTAAACCATAGAAGCAGGTCAAATCTGATCTAGTTGTTGAGACTAGATGGATCTCGCATTGAAGGTCTAAAGACGTTTCCCTCCATTTTCTTCACCTAACCTCCCTCAAAATTAAAGTTTCAGACCCCATGGCATGTGTGAGGCCAAGATATTTCCAACGGAATCAGATTTGCAATATCTCGAGCCATGAGTTGAAAGATACGCCCCTTGAAGTTTGTATCGGGTTTGTACAGGAGGGTGGGAAAACACCTCGAAAATGGGTCCCCTTTCTTCCGATTCTTGCCTTGACTTTGACTCGGGCCCAGATGTTGACTTTTTCCTTGGGCAGAGTTGTGGGGCCATTTTGCAACTTTTACCCCCTTTGAGATAACAAGGGGCAAAGAACCAACTTTTTTCCCTGACGGTCCGCTTTTGATTCTGTTTCCTCTTATGCGAGATCGCGGTTGATCCAATATTTGGCACGGGGGTTGAAATATGGATAACAATTTGGTGACTCATAGGGGTATCTTCCTGCTAGATGAAAATACAAACTTGCCTTGTCATATCTATTAGACATGGAGTCATGGGTGATAGCCTGCCACTGATTTGAACTTAGAAAGATGACCCCTGGGCCACTTGGAAAACCATTAGAACCAAAACTAATCTTGACCAAATGCCGAGTCCAAACACTGTATGAGAGAAAAAAAAACAACACCACACTATATACAAAACTTTGAAATCATACATGGTCCAAATGGAACATGCAGAGCGTGCAAAACACTTAGGAGAAAAGCAATCTATACTACAACAAGAAAATGTGCATAAGCACTTAGAGGAAAGAGAAAACTAAACTAATATGTACAGGGTGAGAACTCCCCTTTTAGTAGCAGGGCTTAAGATAGATCTCATTTATTGGAATCTACAACTCTTCACCCTCCAATGTAGATAATTAGAAAGCATTACTACTTTTGCATCTTGTTATCATATAGGGGCCTGTCGACACTAAAATTTTCCTCCGTAATTTCTATTTCATTAATGTATGTATTAGGAATAGGATGTTGTTAAGTGTAATTAGTAGTAGCGTCTGATAGAAGATAATGGCGCTGTTAGTACGGTGCCACCAATAATGTAGAGTATGGTAACAGTCAAAGTACAATAGGAATGTTGTAAAAAGTAAATATTTGTCGTAAGTGGTCCGGTAATGCTAAAATGTCAAAGTTGGGATAAGTAGAGAAGTAGGGTCTACATGATTAGGAATTAGAAATATTATATTGGTAATAAGGACAAGGAGTGAGGTCATAAATATTTTGTGTATTTTATTTGTAAAAAGTCTAAAAATGTGGAACCCATGTGAAATGATAAGGTTTATCTTATCTTAAAAGATAAGCTTACATGTACAGATAAGAGTTAAGGTATGGAATATGATTCGTCAGAGTGGATTTCTTATCCTATCTTAGAGATAAGATGGATAAGCCTGGAAGTTCTATAAATAAAGAGGCTACCCCCCCTCATTTAGCATAGAAGGAAGTAGTGAGAAATATTGTAGGAAGTGTGCAAAGGAAGCCATCAGTTTAAAGGTGTGTTGAAGAAGCCATTAAGAGGTGTAATTGTAAAGTTTCTCCCATAGTATTGGTGGAAGACAAGTGAAGTCAATAACACTTGAAGTACCTCATGGGTGAGATTGTAACAATTTCATGTTAATATTATAATTTACTTTGATATTTCAGATTTGTCATCATTCCGTCTTATCATAGTCGATGGTATTCTTGTGTTATGTTTGTTGTTTTGTTTCTAGATTACATCCACCAAACTAAAGGCTGTGCATTAGTAAATAATCATAGCACAAGGAGTTCCTGGTGAAGAATTCTCATAGTGCCAGATTGGTGATGACATTTTGGTTCCGTTGCCGGGGACCATTCCTCGTTGGTGGATTTTTTGGAAAGATATTCCCACTTAGTCAAAAATCAATTGGAGGGTAACCTTATTTTTACTGTGCATAGTAGTTACCATGGTAAAGTCATTTTTACCGTGAATAGTAGTTACCATGGTAAAGTCATTTTTGCTGTGAATAGTATTTATCACAGTAAAGTCACTTTTTACCATGAATAGTATTTACCGCAGTAACTTCACTTTTTACTGTGAATAGTGTTTACCACAGTAAAGTCAGTTTTTACCGCAGTAAGTCAAGTTTTACCATAGTTACCGTGGTCATTTTTATTTTACTATAGAAAGGTGTAAATTCACTTTCTATTATAGTGATTCCAATTATTTGTGCACATAAGTCTTGTTGATTGTACTTGTGGGTTGGTATTTTACGGTGGTTACTTTTGAAAATGGGAAAGATTCCTGTTTTTTCAGCTCAATCTAATGAAGATGCTTCCTCTTTCATTCAAGAGTTTAAACAATCTTGTATTTGTAATGGCCTTATAAGAAGGGAATAATGGACTGAATTTTTTCCTACCTTTTTGGATGGTTCAGCACTTAGGTGGTTTGAAACACTAGGTGAAAATGTGAAAAATTCATGGGATTTATTAACTGAAAGTTTTCTTGAAGAATTTGGTGAACAATAGAAATATGTAGATCTCATGATCGAGATCACAAAGCTATCCAAAGGAGAGAAGGAGAAGATAAGGGATTATCATGCTCGTGTTCTAGAGCTAAGGAGGAAGCTCGATGCCCAGATCCAGAAGGAAGGATTAGCGGATGGGTTGATGAATGGCGTGAATAATGTCTTATGTAAGCACTTCATTCTTGGGATGAAGCCAGAGATCAGACAACGAGTGAAGTATGACCACCCAGCTACCATTGAACAAGCAAAGGAGATTGTAAGAAGGCAAGAAGAAAACATGGAAGAGGAGCCCAAAGAAATTTTTGCTAAAGTAGAGCCTACACCAGCACCTTTGGTCCAAAATCCACAACCACTCCCGGCGAGCACAAATATTTCTCCTAGTACATCTACTGAGTATGAAGATCTATTAAAAAAGATGGGTTAGTTAACTATTAATCTTCTTCAAGGAAAAGAATTTAGTTCTCAGGGAGGAGATAGAGGTCCAAAAAGAAATATTTCTGAAGTTGTATGCTATGGTTGTTATAAAAAGGGTCATTATAAGTATAATTTTCCAGATAGAGCTTCTACATCTGGTAAAGGAGATAATGATAAAGGAAAAGCACCTGTGAATTCTTTTGATGTAGTAGATAAGAGCAGAAATAATGAAGTAGATGTGTTTGTAACAAAAAGAAAGAAAGAAAAAGATAATCAAGATGGAAATGATCCTAAGAAGATGAAAGGAGAAACTAGTAAGAAACATAGGAGAAGAAAGTTGGGTGTGCAGGATTTTCTAATTTCACAGGGGCAAGGACCATACTCCATCTTGGAAGATCTGTCCAAAATGCCTGCAAATATTACATATGGTCAACTCTTGGCTATGTCTTCTGAGAAGAGGCAGGAGTTGCGAAGTGGACTCAATGCTCGAAAAAGGAAGGAGGTTGAGGTCCCTATTTTGGAGGTAGAGGCAGATCCCTATGCTCCACAAGCTGAGGTATTATGTAATGGTATTTCAATTCATGATGTCTTAGTTGATGGAGGTGCTGCAGTTAATGTAATGACCGAGTCTGTAATGAATATGTTGGGTTTAAAAATTGATCACCCTTCAACACTTATGTTAAGGTCATTAAATAAGGAAAAACTAAACAGAAGGTGTAGTTTCAAATGTGGCAATATTTGTTATGGGTGTTGTATGTGTGGTAGACTTTCAGGTGATGAAAAATGGTACTGTTGCATACCCAATGTTGCTGGGAAGACCATGGCTAAGGAGAGTTCATGCAAGAAACTACTGGAATGAAGGTTTCATGACACTTGGATGTGGTAGAGAGAGGGTGAAGATAAACGTGATCCCTCGACATCATAAGGAAGAACCTGTGGATTCAAGTGATGAAATTGATGATTGAACATCCTCTGATTACTCTAGTACTAGTGAAGTGGACAATGAAAGATGAAGAAAGTGAGGTTGATGTTTCAGTCATGGATATCCTTCCAGTCACACCGAATCATGACCCCATAAAATTATTTGAAGAAGAAGTTGATGATCGTCTCCAAAAAATAAATATTGGTGATGCTGTGATGGAGAGTGAGAAGGAATCCTACCTCCAGCTCTTTCGAAGGTACATACACATATTCACTTTTGATTACAAGGAACTCCGTCAAGTAAGTTGGGTAGAACATTCTATTGAGCTGGTAGATGGTGCTAAGCCCATAAAACAAATTCCATATAGAATGAATCCTAATTTTTCCAAGACTGTAAAAGAAGAAATAGATAAGTTGCTTGATGCAGGATTCATATTTGCTGTGGAGAATTCAGAATGGGTTTCTCCCATTGTGATCTCAATAAAAAAGAATGGGAAGCTACACATTTGTGTTGATTACAGGAAGCTCAATAAGGCAACAAAGAAGGATCATTACCCTCTTCCATTCTCAGATCAGATCTTGGATGAAGTAGCTGGCCAGGAGTGTTATAGTTTTGCTGATGGATATACCGGCTACAACCAAGTTCGTATAGCAGAGAAAGATCAGCTGAAGACCACGTTCACCACTCCTTGGGGAACGTTTGCTTATAGAGTTATGCCTTTTGGGTTGTGTAATGCTCTAGCAACATTCCAACGTTTGATGAATAGGGTGTTCGAACCCTACATTGGGACCTTCATTAGAGTATTTCTGGATGATTTTTACATCTATGGGAGCAAGTTGGACCACCTGCACCAGATGGAGACATCATTTCAAAGGTTAGATGAAGCACAAGCCTCACTAAACCCTACAAAGTGTGTCTTTGGATGTTCTAAAGGTGTTTTGTTAGGGCATGTTGTATCCAGAGATGGTATTGGTACTGATCCTGATAAAGTTTCAAAAATCAAAGATTTACCATTTCCTATGAATAGAAGTAAGTTGAGATCATTTTTAGGCCATGTGGGTTACTATAGAAGGTTCATCAAGAATTTCTCAAAGATTGCACAGCCACTAACCCAGTTCTTGAAGAAGGATGTTACTTATGAACCAGGAAATAAGGCACATGAAGCTTTTGGACAACTGAAGGAAGCCCTGGTGTCTTCACCTGTTTTAAAGAATCCAGATTGGAGCAAGCCATTCATTGTGTACACTGATGCCTCAGATGCAGCACTAGGAAGTACTTTGAGCCAAAAGGATGAAAATGGGAATGAACATCCAATTTACTTTGGGAGCAGACAAATGAGCAGTGCTGAGGTAAATTATACTGTAACTGAAAAAGAGGCTCTAGCTATCATTTTTGTTGTAAAGAAGTTTAGAAATTACTTGCTAGGGCAGAAATTTATAGTTGTAACAGATCATCAGGCTCTAAAATATATTGTCAATAAGCCTAACCCATCAGGGAGGATAGCAAGATGGATAATTTTGCTACAAGAATTTGAATTTGATATTATAGATAGGCCAGGAAAGAAGCATGTCAATGCAGATGCACTCTCTCGAGCCTATGATGGTTTAGGATCATCTTGTGATGATGATGATTTCCCCGATGCAGCATTGTTATCCCTTGACACAATCCCTAGTAAATACATAGATATTTGGAATTATCTGAATGAATTCAAGTTTCCTGATGGTGCCAATGCAAAGACTAAGAGAAAGATTACTCAAGCTAGTCGTCCATATTCTATTCTGCATGGAGTATTATTTCGAATAGGACCTGATGGACAGTACAAGAGGGCAGTTGGACGTGATCAAGGGAAGGAACTTCTAGAAGAATTCCACAATGGTACATGTGGAGGGCACTTCTCTGGACAACTTACAGCAAGAAGGATCTTGGATGCAGGTTATCACTGGCCCACTCTTTTTAAAGATTGTTATAATTATTGTAAGACATGTGATATTTGTCAAACACATGGTAACCGTAAGACTTCATCAGCTCCATTATGTCCTATTCTTCCACTTGGTCCCTTTGAAAAGTGGGGAATAGACATTGTAGGTCCACTTCCAACTACCTCATGCCAAAATAAGTATATTGTAGTTGCCACAGATTATTTAACCAAGTGGGTTGAAGCTAGGCCATTGAAAACAACTTCCATGGATGAGGTGGCAAGGTTCATATATGAACGCATTGTCACCAGATTTGGTTGTCCATTAGAAATTGTAACAGATCAAGGAAGCCACTTCATTAATGAGGTGGTAGAAGCCCTAGTCAATAAGTTTTCTATTAAGCACAGGAAGGTAACAACATACAAGCCAAGCACAAATGGACAGGTGGAACGAACAAATTTTGTGTTGTGTCAAATTCTAGCAAAAGATGCAGCCTTGCAGGTACATAAGTGGGATAAAAGGATTCATGCAGCATTGTGGGCATATAGGGCAACATCAAAGTCAGCAACAGGATACTCCCCATTTCAGTTGGCCTATGGCATTGATCCAGTTCTTCCTATTGAGTTTGATATTCCCACTGTGAGAGTTATGAAAAATGAAAGGATGGATGAAAGTGATTCAGTAAAAGAAAGGTTGGTACATCTTCATTTGCTAGAGGAAATGAGGGAAATAGCAAAGGATACAAGCCATAAGAAGAAAATGAAGCAGAAGGAATACTTTGATCAAAAGATCCGTTGGTCTCCATTTCATGTGAATGACTTGGTTCTAGTATATGATTCCAGATACAAAAAAAGAAGACAGAGAAAATTTCTTCCAAAATGGATGGGGCCCTACAAAATAGCAGCTGTGCATGAAAATGGTACGTACCGACTGGAGGAATTGGATGGCACTCCCATTACGAAATGGGTCAACCACGACAAGTTGAAGATTTTCCAAGCACCAGAATAGTCTACTCTGAGGACGGAGTAGAAGCTAGGAAGGGGGAAGATGTCGACACTAAAATTTTCCTCTGTAATTTCTATTTCATTAATGTATGTATTAGGAATAGGATGTTGTTAAGTGTAATTAGTAGTAGCGTCTGATAGAAGATAATGGCGCCGTCAGTACGGTGCCACCAATAATGTAGAGTACGGTAACAGTCAAAGTACAATAGGAATGTTGTAAAAAGTAAATATTTGTTGTAAGTGGTCCGGTAATGTTAAAATGTCAAAGTTGGGATAAGTAGAGAAGTAGGGTCTACATGATTAGGAATTAGAAATATTATATTGGTAATAAGGACAAGGAGTGAGGTCATAAATATTTTGTGTATTTTATTTGTAAAAAGTCTAAAAATGTGGAACCCATGTGAAATGATAAGGTTTATCTTATCTTAAAAGATAAGCTTACATGTACAGATAAGAGTTAAGGTATGGAATATGATTCGTCAGAGTGGATTTCTTATCCTATCTTAGAGATAAGATGGATAAGCCTGGAAGTTCTATAAATAAAGAGGCCACCCCCCTCATTTAGCATAGAAGGAAGTAGTGAGAAATATTGTAGAAAGTGTGCAAAGGAAGCCATCAGTTTAAAGGTGTGTTGAAGAAGCCATTAAGAGGTGTAATTGTAAAGTTTCTCCCATAGTATTGGTGGAAGGCAAGTGAAGTCAATAACACTTGAAGTACCTCATGGGTGAGATTGTAACAATTTCATGTTAATATTATAATTTACTTTGATATTTCAGATTTGTCATCATTCCATCTTATCATAGTCGATGGTATTCTTGTGTTATGTTTGTTGTTTTGTTTCCAGATTACATCCACCAAACTAAAGGCTGTGCATTAGTAAATAATCATAGCACGAGGAGTTCCCAGTGAAGAATTATCATAGTGCCGGATTGGTGAAGACAGGCTCTAAGTCATAGGAAGCACATTTCTACGCTTATAACATTGAGAACTCAATTCCTAAGGATGAATTAAAAAGTGTTATGGAATCTGCATTCTTATTTTCAACAAGTAAAGACAGCACTTGCTAGTAGATCCTAGTGACCTGAGGTATAAATCTTTTCACTTCGTTAACGAAGGAATCTTCTTGATTTGAAAACAAAGTATTTGTACCTTTACTAAATGATTTGAGAAAAAAATCTGTTAGCAGAATTTTACAATTCTACCTTTTTCTAGACACTTTGGTATTACAAAAAATGCTTACTGATATAAAAACAACAATATTTCTGGAAGGGACATGAAAAAGAATGCTTCATAGACTTTGCTGACACATTGCCTTGAATGTCAACATGTTAAAGCAGAACATATGCACCCAGCCGGTTTATTGTATCCTCATAGCATACCGCAGTACAAATGGCAAGTGATAAGCAAGCTACTTATGTATCCTTTGGGTTGCCTATGTCTAAAAAATAAATATGATGTTATTTTAATAGCTTGTGTGATAAACTAACAAAGGTGGCACATTTTATTGCTAGTAATCTCAAGGATGATTCATCCTGATGATCTAGCTAAAAGATTCATTCATGAAATTTGTAGACTTAGCATGGCCAGTACCTAAATTAGGGTTATAGTCCGATAGAGAGTCCTCAGAATGACGTAAAGATTCTTGGAAAACGCATCTAATGCAGCTCTAGGAACCTAAGCTGAATTTCAGTTCTAATGTATCATCTAGATATGACGGATGGACTGGCACTCCAAATATGGTTACTATCAAGTTCATAGATGATATGTTACAAATGTATTGTATGGACTCAGTAGTATAAGCTGTCTAAGAGTACCACTCCACTCAGTTGAGTTTGCATGATAATAATTTGTCACTATCAGGATCCATCTCTGTAAGACCTTGCGCCTTTCGAGTTTGGATTGATGACTCCAATGAAATGCAGAACCCCTATTAGCATGGGATAGCATGGTTGGATAGACTGAGGTAATTGGACCTGAAATGGAAGTTACTGAAATCTAACAACAAGTTAAATTCATTCAGTGAGCACCTTGAAAGAAGTGACAGATAGACAAAAATATCTTGCACCTGTTGATTTAAAGCGTAGTAGACAATAAATTTTCAACTTGGCTGAGATAAGTGTTTCTTCGGTTCAAACCGAAAAAGAGCTCTATAACTTTTGGAGAAAAATGGCCTACCAAGTTATCACCTCATTATGTGGAGTTCTGAGATAGTTGAAATAATCATCCACCTGATATGCTTACCATTTAGCATTACCTCTTGCTTTTTCATGAATGCCATATGATGTTTTCCATATTTCTTTACTTAAGAACATATGTTTCAGATTTATCACATGTGTTTAACATATGGAATGTCCTTGTAGGTCCTGAAGACCCAATAATAATCACTGGTTAAACCCATCCCATGAGTGTTGCAAGCTCGCCAGTTGCATTTTAGAAATCGTGTACCATAAGTCAATGCAAGGTCCAACAAGGAGCTAGTTTACATAAAGAAAGTACATTCTTCTTGAAAATGTGGATAGATATGAAAACTACCTCCTTTGCCATATGTCTATTTGATCAAAATTGACCTGAGGCTAGATGTTCACATGACCCCTTCCCACAGACCAGCTTTTTGACCTTTGTCTTTATATGTCAATAAGTCCATGACACAAGTGATCCATCCTGCACGACAACTCATTCAGGTCATTACTGAATAAGTACATTCTGTGAACTTTTGATTTCTGGAGACTTAAAATTCTGATATTGTTGCAAACTTATGTTATGAAAGTTAATAAATTAAACTTATTCAGAATGCAATGATTAAAATGAGATGATCATCGGGACGATGATTCTTTTTAGGAGGGAAGTATGTAACACCTTGAACAAACTGTTATATTTCTAGGCTTTACATTGAAGAAAGCAATTTGCTATTGTGTATTTTCTTAAAATAGGTTCTGTTTCACTTGATGGTTGCAGAAATCATGCTTGTTACTGGATAAATCATCTGTGCGTACAATATGGAGTCTAATTGGACTGAAATGACATGGCTTTCAGGAATCCATTTTCACTTCTTGTTGATAAGCTGCAATTGGATTTTTATGAGCCTGAAAAATTATCTCTTTCCTAACAGACTGTCAACCTTGGATAAATTCCAGTGATCCAAGGAATGTTCTTTAGCATCAATCTTATCTAACTGAATGAAAAACTGACATTCATTAAGAGACTTAACGGACTGAGCTTGTGTTTGTTGCAAAGTCCTTTATTATCCTTGAGAAGATTTGAAGTGCCTGAATCTTTTGACTTGTGTGTTGTGCTCATCTCTTCTTGATTAACCTTTTACAAGGCGTTTAATGGCGTTAAAGGGAAAAAAGAAACCTTGCTTTGACAGGATACTTGAGAAAGAGAGATTACGTATATGTGTCTTATATCTATAAGGTCTATCCTAAAGATATTCAGAGACTCGGGTAATTTACCTAACTCTTTCTACACCAATCTACGTGGGATGACATCCTAACCTAAGTTGTTAACGCTAAACTAATATAAAAAAGGGAAATAACCTAAGGGATGCTAAGTTATTTCTAACCTATTGTTTTGGTTAATCTACATCCTAACCTAAGGTGGCAATTTATGGTTTGGGGGTTATATCCTAAGGTTATATATATTTAAACTAACCTAAGATCTAACCTAAGCAATTCTATCTATCCTAAACTAATGGGTATGAGAGGGAACCTATGGGTCGATTGGCAAGTGGGAGCTAAGCGGTGGTTCCTAAGCTTTCAATGTGATGTGATTTTGATTGATTTAGAATTAAGGCATGGCTGTACTACCAGTTTGGCATGGGCTAGTAAAATTTGGAGGAACCTACATGGAAGCATCACTAAGTTTAGAAATGCATGTGGAAGTTCAATGTGGTCTCACCAACTTTGGATGGCGGTGGCAAGGAGAGATAGGCAGGAATATGCAATTAAATATCATTAATTCACCTCTATTCTGGCAAGTAAACCGTCTTAGAAGGCATGCTGGAGGATTTGTTGGGGGTTTTTTTACTTTGCATGCTTCACGATTTTTACTCTGGATGGAGCTATTTGGTTTTTTGAACTAGCAAATTGATCTACACTTAGTGGCTATTTTTGAATAATCTCTGATCTATTTTCGGTTCGAGGAATGTATAAGAGGCATTGTGGAAAAAGATTATGGTTGTTTGATCTTGCTTGGAGAAGAAGGGGTGTTGGATAAATTGGTTGGAAGTCTTCTTTGAATTAGCAAAGGCACTATCAGGCATGATTGGCTCTACCCATTAAGATTTCTTGCTTTCTTCTAAATGATTCATTAAAACAATTCTGCTCACTGGAAATTTATATTTGCATGATGTATCTGGTTATTTACTTACATGTAATCATGAAATCTATGTGGGTTTCAGAATGTGAATCCTTTGTTGTTAATGGTAGTTTTTGGGAACTTTCTCTGTACTGGTTGTTAGAGGTTTTCATGCGAATTTTTATTGAAACTCTGTGACTTGTACTTGAAGCTCTGAAATTTGCATTTGAAGCTCTGTAGCTTATATTCAAATATTTATTTCTAACATTTGAGACTAATGTTGAGTGAACTAGCTTGTTGTTTTTTTGGTTCTGAATCTCTGTTTAGTCTTGTATTTCGTGAGCTTGAAGTAGAGCTCCGTAGTTTTTCTAAGCTTATATTGAATCTTCGGGATTTGTTATGAGTTTTTATTGGGACATTGTGTTTGTTTTGGATTGTGTTGGAGCTTAGTGTAGTTCTGAACCTTTTGTTGAATATTCATATTCAACAACTGTACTCGTACACAGTTCTTACGAGTACCGAACTTGCTGTTGTGTGGTTGAGTTTTGTTCTATACTTGCATTATGAACTGGAATTTAATTCTCATTTAAGGATTTGAGAACACTAGGACTCATATTGGAGAATTGGTGATTGGTTTTGAGCTTGTATTTAGGGCTTCATGTTTCTCTTAGGCTCGTATTTGATCTTGTGTTTGTCTGAGCCGGTGATGGAGCCTTGTAAAGTCTGAAACTTATGTTTGCAGCTCATAATCAACACTATACAGGTATTCCATGATTGCATATTTTGGATTTATGTTGGAATCATAGTGATTACTTGTATTGTGAGTTTGGTTTGGTTGGTTTTTGGTTTTGAAAAGCTTTATTCTCTTTATAGACTGTCTACTCGATAGGAGCTTGGGAGTTTAGTTTCGGTTTGAAGCCGATCTGGTAATCTCCTTGTAATATCCTTCATTGCGCTCCCTGAGTGTGATTGGTTTTTATGCCTCTGTCCCTTTGGACTGTATAACCTTATTGAATAGGAAAGGGAGAGAGAAATTGAAGTTTAATATATCCTTCTCTATTCTGAGCGAACCCGTGTTGTGCGGAAAGCTTGATTATTTTTAATATTATAAGGGGACATGAATTATGTCCTGTAATGGGTATGGTTGGTCCTTTGATCGTGGTAATAATAAAATAAAGTTTGATGTTATAGGAAGTTGTATTACTCTCTTCGGACCTTCTTAATTGGTTTATTGGGTTTTTTTGGAAGTTGAATTTAAAATTAGAATACTGAATCTTGTTTAAAGTATATTTATGTATAATATCTCTGTTCGGATAATTTTGTATATCTATTCTTGTTTGGGACATGAACTTCATACTTCTTGTATTGAGCTGTTAAAGCCATGTAATATGAATTCTATTCTTGAGTTTGCAATTCCTTTTGCACTTGTATATCTTCTCTGTTTGTGGAATCTTATTCCTTGAGGGGATCATAGAACGAACCTCCAGGTTTTAGGAAGAGAAATAAATATGAACCATGGGGACAGTATACAGTAAGGGACTGTACCGTGTATTTATTTATGAGATTTGAATTTGTACTTGAGCTTGGTGAATGGAAATAGGATAACTAGCTTGCTAGTTTTGATTGGAAAGATGTAGTGTGCATATCTTTAACTGGGCATTCAATTTTGTGTTCTCTTTAGGGAACTAACTAGAGATTTTCTAAGTTTGTATTAGATAATGGATTTCATTTCATAGTATAAATGAAATGAAATATGGATTGGGTCCTTTGTGGTTTGAGATCCTTTATATGTTACTGTATAAGTTCATTGACCGAACTTCTCTTTCATTGATTCTCTTCTGAGATGGGAATTTTCTTGTGGGTTGGTTAAGAGATTTATTTCATTCGAGTATAGCTTGGATTTTTGGAAAGATTGGATATAGACATTTTTGAATTATAAATTACTAATATACTGAAGTTAGTAAAACTTTCAGATAGACTGTTTTAATTTTCTTGCATTGAATTGGGATTCTTGTTTGGTTGTTGCCTCTTTATTTAAGGACTTCTTATTTTGTCATCTTTGGACTGAGGCAGTGATGTGTGTTCTAAATCCGATTCTTACCTTCAGAGGAATTGTGTCTGAGAATTAGATATGCATTGATTCTCTTCTTTGATTATATGGAAAGATGAAGCATACTAATATGAGTTATGCTGTAACTAACCTCTTTGTTGCTTGGAAAAGATAAAAGTGTATTTCTATTTCTATGGGTTTATGAAATAATTGAATGACAAAACTTGTTGACTATTTAAAGTGATTGATAGGATCAATTAAGTCATGTGATATAATTCTGATGTTGCAGATTTTATTATGCTCTTTTCTTGATAATGAATTCAGACTCTCTTAATTGTTCTTCTTTCTAGATATATTATTCGTTATGATTATTTGTATGATGCCTATTAATTGTTTCATAAAAGTAGAGTTGTTTTATGAAACAATTAGTGGAATGCACTTTACTTTAATGCTTAGTGCTTATCATGCTCAGTTCATCAAACTGACCCATGCTAGCAATTTTACAGATGGACATCATAAGTGATAAAAGAAGACAAGAACTTTCATGTTGTATTGGCTTATTTAATTCTAGATCTTATGTAAAGAGTTTTGATTCATTCTTGAGTTGTATTGAAAAAGAAAATTTGTATTCTTTTTGGAATGGAGGTTGTTTGCTATACATTACGCTTGAAATGCATAGTCTTGTAAATGTATAAATTTATAATGATGAATTGAAAGTTGGAAGATTTACTTGTATTGGTTGTGTAAATTATCTTGTATTATGAAGAAGATGGGAAACCTATGTTGATGATATTTTTTATATTTGTTATATGCTTAATTCGAATAAACTTGATCAGTTGGTTAAAGGGAAATATATTGGATTCCCTTATTAAAATGCAGCTTGTTAAGTTGCATGAGATAACGATTTTTATTTAAACAATTTTAACATAGTATTGGAATGTGTACTGAATATGCAGTAAAACTATAGAAATTGTGAAAGATAAGAAGGGTATGACAAACCCTAACACTTAAACATGTAGAGGAAGATTATTCCTCACTAAAAGAAATGTAACCCAAAGAATGGTGATATGATCGTTAATCGTTAGACTTCATTTCTTATAAAGTCTACCTCTAGTTGAACCTATTTGGTTGCTACACCTTCTTGGAATGATTAAGTTATATTTAATGGAACTTATGATGTTGTTGTCCTATTTCTAGATATCTGTTTATTAAGATTTGTAAAATGAACCTATAAAGCAATCATAAGTTAAGGAATTTCTTTAATGGATAAATGAATTAAATTTAGAAAAGAACTTATGGAGTGTTGGATTAGGGTTTAGCATGGTTGGTGTAATCTGTGTAATAATCCAAATTAATAATGTATTAATAACCTCCTTGGTGTATGTACATCGTGATGAGGTAGTTTCTGTAGGATGTTGGCACACGCCAACTGCAGGGTTGTACCTTTGAGAAGATAGGGGTCTTCTTGAGGATACAACGTTGCAGTTGACATGTGGTAACACCCTTCTGCATTGATCATCTAGATCTACACACAAATAAGGACTTGAACTTAGTTTCTCTCTAGGTAAAGTTAGTGGCATGTTTAGGATAGGTAGTAGCTTTCAATGGCTTAAGGTACCTTGGCAAATTCGGTTGAATTCGGTCAACCGAGTATGCCCATATACCCTAAGTCATTGTGAGTGTCTTCCTATGATAAATTATGTTTCTAACCAGGGCTAGGGTTAAACCTTGGACAAGTGGACTGACAGTAGTCAGTAAATACCATTCTTGATAACAGAGGAGTGAGGTGAAGGATGTATTCTGAAATGACGAGTATGCCATCTAGGAATAGTGACATAAACAATATGTTGAAAATCTTTGGTCAAAGTATCACATGCTACTGGTTGCGTTGTCCTATGTCACCTAGTTTAAAGAAACATGATATCAGATGAATATTGGTAACAAATATTCAGATATGTTCTTTAAAGAGATCACTCAGTACCCGGTTTAGGGTAGGAAAACTAAGTATATGAAGTTTACGATAAGTATTCAATACTTAGAGTTAACATAAATAGATCAGTAAATCACTTTGTTATGAAATAAATAGATTGGTAGATCACTGAGTTATGAAATGGATAGATCGGTGGATCACCAAGTCATTTACAATTGCATATGGTTATCTGTTTGAGATTGATTGGCATGGAATGTGTGTTCTAAATAATTTTTTATTTAGAACAGAGAACATTATGTAATTTTTTTTCCCTTGTTTCTAAAGTCTTAAAATGGGAATGTTACATCTTGGTATTAGAGCTGAAGGTTGCAGCTCTTGGACCTATTGTGTCCATAATTTGATGAAACTTAAATTTTATTGTAACAAAAAATGGTTAGAACAAGAGGAAATGTTGCAAATAACCCTCCACCTGAGGAAGGAGCAAAAACTGCCCAGAAACTAGATGAGATCCTTGCTGCCCTATTGGACACAAGAGATTGTTTGGCTATACTTGAACAACAAGTAATGGGAAATGAGGAGGAAGAAGATGCTGACAATAATAATCATCCACCTCCTAGGGATAATACCAATGTAGGTGTTGATAATAACAATGTGAACATACCTGTTTAGCCTGAGAATAAAAAGGCTAGGCTGGCAGCTGAAATCACTAAGAACTGGCTCATGGAAATGGATAAATACTTTGCAATAAGGAATTTCTTAGAAGAAACAAAGGCAATATGGGGAGCATATCAACTTTCCCATGAGACATCTTCATGGTGGGACAACTGTAAGGTTGAGTTAAATATTGATGAAACTAATATCACATGGGATCAATTTAAAGGATACTTTAGGCAATGTTGGCTACCGCAACTTTACTATGATTAGAAAATTGAAAAAGGATGACTGAGTACTAGGAGTGGTTTAATCAGTACCTCAGTCCCAAACACAAGATACACATTGAATCTTGTTATAGGAGGAGAGGTAGCTGATGGAAGTAGTGAAGGCAATTTGAGGAAATAGGTTCCTAACTCCTCTTCACACCTATAGAAGTTTGGAATGAAAAGTAAGTTATTTGGTTTACCTATAACTATTCTGGAAATTTTTGATATCTGTGGAAAAGACGCTACTGAATGTTTTATTTAGCTGACAAGTAGTAAATTACACCATCAAAACTAAAAACGCTAAAATTTCTGGAAACTGGAAACATGGATAAAACATGGACTGTACAATATGGAAACAATGCTGTTCATACAGTTAGTATGTGTCTTTTTGGAGCAATCCTTGATTTACCTAACTTTTCCACTGAGGTTGATCTTTATGTTGCACCTTTTGGGTCTTATGATGTAATCATATGTGTTAATTGGTTAGCAAAACATAAGGCTAAAGTGGATTGTTTTGAGAAACACATTAGTTGTTTAGATGACCTGTAGAAAACAACAGAGAGTCAGGGTGTGAAGCGTGAGCTTTATATTAGAAAATTGTTAGCTATGTAACTTTAAAAGGCTAAAAATAAAGGTTGTACCTTATATGTAGTGAAAATTGCTGACACAAATGAAGAGAACAACGATGTTATGGAACGATATCCACTGTTACGAGACTTCAGTGACGTATTTATGGAAGAATTACTAGGTCTTCCACCCAAAAGGAAGTTTGATTTCACGATTGAGATCAAGCCTGGAACTGAACCTATTTCTAAAGTAGCATATCGAATGAATACTACAGAATTAGTAGAGCTTAAGGCTCAGTTGTAAGAAATTTTTTCTAAAGGTTTGATTAGACCAAGTGTTTCATCTTGGGGAGCACCTGTAATTTTTGTGAAAAAGAAGGATGGAACACTTAGATTGTGCATTGACTTCATAATGTTAAATAAAGAAACAATCAAGAATAGATACCCACTCCCTAGGATTGATGATTTATTTGATCAAATGCATGGAGCATTAGTATATTCTAAGATAGATCTTTGATTTGGATATCATCAATTATGGATCAAGGATTAAGACCTTGGACTAAAGCCTCATATTCAACAGTGTTATTTGAGCAAGCGAACTGGAATCTGAAGGCTGAATAATATCTCATACCTGGGGGACACAATCATGGCTCCTCCTCCAGCTCCTTGTCTACTCCTTGAACCATCAAAGAAAAATTTCCATACCTCATCGTCATCCTTTTATTCTGGCTTGATTAGGTGAGGAAGAGACTGGTTCTTTTTATGTAGGCAGTAGACACCTAGCTTGGATTCTTCCATCTCTCTATCGGGGTCAAAAGCATGGCTTTTGTTGGAATAATCATCGAGAGTCAAGTCTGGGATATATCCCACCTTGGTATTCACTTCAGAAGTGCTTAGGAGGTCCTCTTGATCAAAAGCTGAGTAGTTTGCATTGATTAGGCTAGGCATATAGGATTCAATATGATATTCAGCAATGGTTCAGATATGATTGTGGCCTTCACTCCATACCTTGTCCTAAAGAGCATACGTGACCAATTAGCAGACATGTACCCTCCAATTTTGGTAGTGAAGTCTCTAGACAAACACAAAGCAAAATGTTGTGGCAGGTTTATGATTGACACATTTTGCAAAACAGTCACATTAGGGAAAGCGTGTAGAGTGAGACTCAGATCCTTGATGATTCCCATAGTAGTCACTGTTGTCCTATCTAATTGGACTACTCCTCTAGAGATGACCTCATATTGGAGACCCAATTGATCAACTATTTGTTTGGGCATCACATAAATACTGGCCTCGGAATCAATCATACAATTGTGCACCAACTTGTCTCCAATAATCAATGAGACATAGAAGGGAGGAGGTATCATGTTTTTACCTTGTTGTTCTCCATAGTTCCTCTTAGGCTGAATTACATTGGCAAGCACTCTTTCTTGCTAGTTCGGGGGGTGATTTGAACTTGACCAATTCTGAATTGTAGTCTACAATAGATCCCTCTACTCTGGAATGGCCAATGAATCCCATAGTGAAATGTTCACACTTTACCTTTTCATCTGCTCAATAATATTGAATGAGCCATCTTTTTGCTGCCCCTTCCTACACACATTTCTTTCTTACACATGGGCTGTTACAAACGGTGCTTGATTGGGTTTGGGATGTGCTCTGGATTGGTTCAGCATGTTAGGAGTTATACTTGGAGCACCAGAACCTTGTGGAGCGATGGAAGGTTGAGGGTAACCTAAGCTCAGTGGTTGGCCCTCTCTAATATTTCTCTTTTTGGACCATGTATTAGTAACTACACTTTAAGGAGGGGGCTGAGTCATCCCATAGAATTCTTTGGCATGTTAGTTGAAAAACATAGTCTCGTTTAGGGGGCCACCTTGTTGCTGATATTCCTCTTGGTCAAGTTCTTGTGGCGTCACACAGGTTCACACCATCAAGGCTTGATTTAGCACACCATTAAAGCATGTTGATTGGTTATGTGGTTATCTGCATGGAAAACACCAATCATATTCCTGTGCCATATTGTTCTATGTAGGAACCAATTCCCTAGATGTTGAAGCTATGCTAGGATCATACGGCTTGAAAGGTCTAGCATCTTGGGGATGTCCTTGGTTCTAGCTCTAGTTTACAGTCTGAGGTGGTGGCCTATTCTGCTGATACTGGGGTATGGCTTGATATTGAGCCTGGGGCTGGTATGGCCTGAAACTCTGAGCTTGTTGTCTTTTGATGGTCACTAGCTCATTCCTAAAGTTTTGAAATTGCTTCATTACCACTTCCTGAAACTCTTTATCGGTATTAGATGATGAAGTGGAAGCTTTGTCCGAGCTTTGATTCTTGGGGGTGGGTATAAGAGCTAATGTAGGCACTTGGCTAGTATCTAGGCTTCCTAACTCAGGGTACAAAGGCATGGATGGCCTAGAAGTGATTTTTACATCTTGAATCAAATGGTTCTCAGCCCTTATAGAGAGGCTATAGGATGCAGGTAATGTAGTGCCCCCCATTGATTGAATCATCAAAGAAATATCAGAATTCAAAGCCCTAAGAAAGTATAAGAAGGCACCTTCATTAGTGGGTTTTACTGCTGTTGGAATCCTATCCCAGGTCTGTTGGAATCTGAGGTTGAAATCTACCAACTGCTCATTCGGGGCTCTCTTGATTGTTTTTAATTGCTCTAACAAAGACAAGTTATCACCTTTTCCCCCAAACTAATCATGAAGAACCATGCACAGCTAGTTCCAGTTTTGGATAGAGCCTATCGTAAGACTCCTAAATCATTTTGAAGCTTTCCCTTTGAATGAAGAGGTGAGTAGCTTGACTACAATGTCCATCTCATGGATCTCGTGGATTGTACAAACATTTGTAATATCTTAGACATGGTCACCGAGAGAAGTTTGATTTTCTCTAGTGAAATATGGGATGCTTTTTAATGCTGTAATCAAAATTGGGTTTTGTGCAATCAAGGTGAGTGGTCTACTTCCGGTGAAGTTGACATATGGATTTGGTTATGCCATTCTGATTGGCCTAAGAATCCTTGCAGAATAAAAGAAAGGCCTCGCAGGTGGAGGTGTTGACAAGGTTCTTCTTAGTGGAGATGGAGACCTCAGAATTCTTCTTGGTGTAGATGGATACCTCTAAATTATTCTTCCTCTCCTTTCTCTACCTGGGGATAGATGTAAGTATTTAAATATACCTTATTTCCTTGCTCTAGACTTGTGTTTTTCTCATGAATCTTCCAATCTTGGGTTGCTGAAACCAGTAGATTTGTTTCTTTTGGAGTCACCAGATGTACAATTTTAAGGCTTCTTAAAAGCTAGAATCATAACAAGTGTACATTAATTCATACTGTAATAAGATGGAGAATTTTTAGTCCCACCAGTGCGTGCCAAAACTGTTAATGCAAAATCACAACACCTCCAAATGAGTTCTAAAAATATGATTTTCTAAGGCAGACTCATTTGGTGTGATTGACATAACAATGAACTTTCCCCAAGGTGCGGGATCTTACAAAATGGAATATCTCTCTAGATTAAAGGTTGGTTCCTTATTCCTCTATTTAGGTGCATACGTAGAAAATTGCAGAGGATCTGTTCTTAATCCTAATCTAAACTTTACCAAGGAGACATGGTTAAAAGGAATACATAAATTAAAATAAAGCTAAACTATGAGGTGATGCACCAAAGGAATGATGAACACTTGTTTTGCTAATAGACATAAACCAACAAAATGCATACAATAAACAAGGACAAATAGCCAGATATATAATGGAAGGCCAGATGAAAGAAAAAGAGACAAGAGAGGATCTAAAATCAATCACAGACATGTTTTATTTCTCTATAGATTGATACAATCCATTACAAAGTAGACAAGAGGTAGAAATGTATTACAATTTTAGTGGAAGGCCTGAACCCCACATATCCCTTTTCTAGAAGGAAGATGGAGCCTGTAAAACAAAGAATGTCCAACCCTTTAAAACGAATCTTGCCCCTGTATTTATAGATTCAACCTAAAAGAAGGAAAGAGAGAGAAGCGGGAAAACAGGTTGAAGCTCAACCACCGCTGTTAATGCCTCTGATGAAATCTCTCCCCAAATTTTTCTTTACTGCATCAATCCTTGGTTTGGCACCTTGAAGGAAGAGGAAACGATGGAAACATGTCAAATCCGATCTGGCTGTTGAGACATACGGATCCTACATTGAAGGTACGAAGACATTTTCTCCATTTTCTTCACCTAACCTCCTCAAAATTAAAGTTTCAGACCCTATGACATGCGTGAGGTCGAGATGTTTCCAACGACATCAGATTTGCAATATCTTGAGCCATGAGTCGAAATATACACCCCTTGAAGTTTGTATCGGGTTTGTATAGGAAGGTGGGAAAATAACTCGAAAATGGGTCCCCTTTCTTCCATGATTCTTGCCTTGGCTTTGACTCGGGCCCAGATGCTGACTTTTTCCTTGGGCGGAGTTACGAGCCATTTTGCAACTTTTACCCCCTTTGAGATAACAAGGGGCAAGGAACCAACTTTTTCACTGGAGGTCCACTTTTGATTTTGTTTCCTTTTATGCGGGATCGCGGTTGATCCAATATTTGGCATGGGGTGAAATATGAATAACAACACCCAATGTTTATTTAAACTCACCATGATGCAATTAAATACTTGATCAAAAAACCAGTTATAAGAAGTAGAATAATCAGATGGTTGCTTCTCTTGCAAGAGTTTGACGTCACCATTGGGGATAATCCTGTTAAGGACAATGTTGTAGCTGACTTTATTCCAAGAATGGATAATAATAATGAAGAACCAGTAGTGGATGACTCTTTCCCAGTAGAGAACCTTTTTTCCATATCCACTAAGACACCCTGGTATGTTGATATAACTAATTATTTGGTCTTAGGTAAGACCCCTCCACACTATTTCTATTATGAAAAGAAATATATTGTTGAGAAAAGTGTGAATTTTTATTAGATAGTGGGTTTTATATTTCACACGGGGTAGGATAATGTACATGAGAAGATGCATTGATGATGAGGAAATCTATGATGTACTCAAGCCCTGCCATAGTGAACAATGTAGAGGACACTTTGCAGCAAAATTAACAACACAAAAAGTTCTAACAACTAGTTATTATTGGCCAACACTTCATAAGGATGCAACACTATAAACAAGGAGGTGTAATAAATTCCAAAGAATGGGTAAGCCTACCAAATAAGATGAGATGCCATTGCAGCATCAGCTAGTATTGCAGCCATTTGATAAATGGAGTTTGGACTTCATTGGTCTTATAGATCCTAAATTCTAACAAAAAGAGTACATTTTGGTGTGCACAAATTACCTCACTAAATAGATAGAAGTGAAAGCATTGCAAAATCGAAATATTGATAAAGTTTCTAAATTCTTAAATGATCACATCTTTACAAGGTGCAAAGTGCCAAGAGAAATTGTTACACATCAAGGTACACACTCCACTACTAAATTTATTTCTGATCTAGCTAAGGAATATGAAATTAGGCATATGAAGTATACACTTTACCACCCCCAATCTAATGGCCAAGTTGAGGTACCAAACAGGGGAACAAAATCTATCTTGACAAAAACCATTTCACTCCACAGGAGGGATTGGTCAGACAAACTTCCAGAGGAAGTTTGGGAATTCAATACAAAGTGGAAGACAACAACTAGATTCACACCATTCAAAATTTTGTATGGTAAGACTGTTGTTGTCCCTATTGAGTTTGAGAACAAGACATTAAGGAATGTGATTGAGTTAGGCATATATTTGTGTGATGCTAGCCTCAAATATTCCAATATTTTCAAAATAGCAGATGGATGGAATATATAAATAAATTCAATAGCTTTAATGAATGCATGGTAACGAAATTTTCTACCACATTCAAGGATAGAGAGGCTACTGTTAATGGTTTAGTAGTGAAATTAGATGATGACATTTTAGTGGTAGTCACAAGAATCCATGCATAAGGTGAGTTTTTCTTGAGAAGGAAACCCTAGATGTAACTCAATGAGAATTTGGTGATGCAGATGATAACTTCATGAATGATAGACAAGATACATTTTGTACTTCTCTGAAACCACTTTAGGCTGATATTGCCAATTAAATTATCAAATAATTTACTTATGAGGGTAGATACTCTAGATTAAATACTGTCCATTTCAAGTTACTCAATCATTTGAAGAATGGTAGACATGTTAATGTTCCCAATTTCTTAAATGAAAGCTTGAAAATAATGAGTAGGGAGTCACAGAGGGGGAGGTCAGCTTTGTCTCACCATTGTCTTATCACTTTGATTGTAAAGCATACACTGGAAAGAGAACACCCTGAAATAAAATGGGGAGATTTTTCAAGGGCTAAGAGAATTGGTGAGTTATGGGGAAAAAGAAAGAAAAGATAGAAAAGCACAGGCAGTTCCTCCACACCTACATCTGAAGCCACATCCTCCACCTCTCAACTTGCAGAAACCCTTGTTTTTGAGAAACCACCTTCTCTAGAGAAAAACCCTCGGCCCATCTCTCCTAAGAGGATTCTTGTTACAGAAACCCTACTTGAAATATCCACACCTGAATCATCTTCATCCAAAGGAAAAATAAATTCTTCTAGCACAACCCCCAAGATGCCTAAGCATTCACATAGGTTGCATACCAAAAAGCCCAAAACCTCAAAGCATAGGAAACCTATCAAAATAATACTTGACAGTGATGAAGAAGATGTTGAAATGGACATTGAAAAGGGTAGTGCTAAAGTTACATGTGATAAAAAAGAATTGGAGGAAACTATGAAGGATATGGAGGAGAATAAAGAGGAATAATGTGGTGAGAAACATGTTTAAGAGGACCCTACTGAATAGACTAAATTTTAAGTAGAGGAAGTTCATGTTGGGGAAACCAATAAATAGCATGAAGGAGAAGGATTGATAGAATAAATTGAAGATACAACCCATGGCCATGCAGAGAAGATAGAAGCAACATCTGACCATGTAATGTCTGAACCATAGACTGGTGAAATGGAAATTAGGGATGATTTTCCCCATAATGTTGAAAATATTATAGAAAATATTGTTCACAAACTTGAGATAGAACCACAACCCTGAGCAGATTGAGAATGTACAAGGGAATGTACTTAAAGTTATCGAGGATACATTACAGACAATATTAGAGCCTGATTCCCCAATTTTTCCACAAGCTAGCATACAACCTTAGGTTATCATCAATGAAGTTTTCAAAGAACCTCCCAAACATCTTGTAGAAACATGGCCACTTAGACAACCTTGCTAGATTACTGGGTGCAACAATTATAAAACTATGTTAACATATTACAAGGAAAGTGGGATAGGGAGAAGGAAGAATTAATCTTTCAACATCAATAGGACCTTGAAGAAAAGGATAAGAAGCTCAAGGACAAGGACATGGACATTGAGAGACTCAAGAAGAGGAAGGAAAATACAATACAAATAACTAATGACATACTAAAATGTAGACCACCTTCCAACATGTATTCCATCTTATTGAAAGAGAAAATGCTACAATTGAAGCTCACCTGCATAAATTCAGATCTTCAGTTTGATATCAATGTAGCCAGAAGTTTCTTCAGATTGTACTTAAAAATGCCCATGAAATTCAATTTCTATTATGTGAACTATAAATGTATATCCATGCCTTAGAATATGACAGGGACTAGATCCCCAAAACTATATATTGAGGATGTTCAAATTAAAGAACTGAATTCTTACTTTAATAATGAGATGTATAGAGAGAAACAGATGGTTGAATACATGCATTTATGTAAAGTGTAACCATTAATGATTAGATTTGAGGTTGTAAATGAAAAGTACATGATTGAAATATTATGGAAAATACATGGCACATAGAGAAATTAAGTAGAGGGTATATCATACGAGAAGTGAGGATCATGAAGAAGCCAAAAACCACATCAAATTCAATTCAAGAGAAATAACATATGCCTATAGGATGGTCTGACAAGAGACGTATCCTGAGATGCAAAGGAAAGAAATGCATTATTATCATAATATCATTCCCATATTTAGGAGGGTCAATTCATACATTAAAGTTTGTAAAAGAAGTGGTAATTCTTGGTTTCCAATTGGTTATTATCCACCTATCTTTCACTATCCTATACCACAATGGTCTGGTGACATTTAGTTGGATGACGACATGCAATATATGATCATGGAAAGATACAGATGGAATTCAAGATACTTATTTATAGAACTAGAAGGAATATCTACCCCTGTGGACTTCAGGAGGCTATACAACATCATGCATGTAGATCCATAGATATAAAAAGTGCAAGAAACACAAAATTGAATGAGGACATTCAAGATGTTAAGTTTGTGGGTCTGATGATTCATTTTATTTCCTTTTAAAAGACCTCATATGTTGTATTTTGTTTATCCATTTGTACCCTTGAACTTCTATTTCCTATTGATACTGCTAAACATTTCCATTATAACTTGAAATTATCACATACATATTAGTTAATATAATTATTACCAAAGTTTACTTTATTGTGTGGATCATGAGTATGCATTTATTATTTTGATTGCAATACGATGTTAAATGATGCTTTGTATAAATGTCATCCTTGTTTGTAAAGAAGTTTTTATATGTAACAACTAATATGCAA
Organism: Taxus chinensis; assembly: GCA_019776745.2. Classification (NCBI taxonomy): domain Eukaryota; kingdom Viridiplantae; phylum Streptophyta; class Pinopsida; order Cupressales; family Taxaceae; genus Taxus; species Taxus chinensis. Next base: position 706,773,958 of record CM034154.1, read on the forward strand.
CAAAGGATCCATACTTAGCAACTGACATGCAACCAAAGGAACTCATTCACATTGATAAGGTTTTCTGTAACAACTGACATACAACCAAAGAGGCTCGTCAACAACAAACATCTGTAGCCAAAGGATTTCACACTCATACATAAAGCCACAATTCTTAGGATCTTGCACAACGTGGAAACTACATCTAATTTCTCACGTGTTGATGAAAGAAATAGTTATGGGAATAATGAGAATACTCAACGTCATCACTTGATTATGCATTAAAAATCAAATAAAGAACTAATTTATTTAATTCATAATTTAAGAACTGGTTGATCAACTAATCGGTTAGTTAAGTTATGTGATTATATGAGAACATATACTGAATAGTTCTATTACATGCATGTAAGTTTCCATATTCTTTGGATCAAGATCTTTTACTTAATACAACTATAAATCCTAGTAGGAATCCATCTCTTCACATCTCTTATGTAATGAGAGATATAAAAAGGAATGTGAACACTAAAGAGGGGATCGATCAATAGATAGAGAGTTGTATTTTTCACTTGTAATATTCATGCTGATGAAATAAGAATTTGAGTTCTGTTAATTTGTTGTAGACACAAACCTTAGGAGGGATTAACACCCAAGGTAGGGCCCACTTACGAATGAATGTAGATTGATGAAAAATATATTAATTGTTGCAAGTTAATTTACATCACCATTGATTGAGAAGGTAGTGGTAGAGTTTGGAAGTTATGAAGTACAAGCATAACATCAATTTTCTACTTTGGAATAATGGGTTTTGTATTCATGAAGGGTACGGTTTATGTAACAGATAACCTGTTCCTTACCCTATTTTTCCCGATGTGTAAGCATGGCTCCCAAGGCATGGTCAGTTACATAGATGTAAATATAGAAAGGCTCCCCCTCACATGGAGGTGTAAGCACTGGTGGTGATAAAAGATATTCTTGTAGAGTGTTGAAGGAATGTTGACAATTTTCATCCCACTTAAAGTGGATGTATCTTCTGAGAAGATGATGGAATGGTTGCAAATGATATGATAATCGAGAGATGAAGTGACCGATGGATTGATGATTTCCTGGAAGGCTATGAAGCTATTTGTGATTAGATGGTGGTGGAAATTTGATGAAGGATTTGAATTTGGAAGGATCAAATTCAATTCACATGATAGACACTATGAACCCTAGGATTTTACCTGTGAGAACTACGAATACACATTTATCAAGATTAAGGTGGAGAAAGAATTGTAATATACATGTAAAAATCAGATCAAGGACACTTAGATGTTCTCTTTGGTGTTTGGATTTACCTAAGATATCGTGGACGTAGTCTTTTATAGTTTTTTGGATGAGATCATGAAAGATATATGTCATGACATATTGATAAGAAGCTCCTGCATTTTTTAGGTCAAAATAAATTACTCTATAACAGGAGGTATCCCACAAGGTGATAAAAAATGTCTTGTGTTGATCCTCTAGTGTGATGAGGATTTGATTGTAACTAGAGAAACAATCCATAACGGATAACATCTTGTGGCATGCTGTTAGATGAACGAGTTGATCAATGTTTGGTAAGGGAAAACCATCTTTTGGGAAAGTGAGGTTCAAGTTTTGGAAGTCCATATAGATCCACAATTTTCCAATGGCCTTAGTGACAAGCACAATTTTAGAAACCCATTACGGATAATCAATAGGCAATATGAATTTGGTAGAAAGAATACGTTGAAGTTCTTCTTTTACTAGTAGGGTGACGTGAGGATGCATCTAACAAAGTTTTTTCTTTATAGGCTTAGCATTCGGGATGGTGATGATATTATGAATAATGATATTTGGGTCTATGCCAAACACGTAACTATAGGACCATATGAAGGCTTGAATGTGTCTGGATAAGAAAGTAGAGAATTATTGGAGTTCACAAGGGTCTAAGGCTTGGTCGATCTTGACAATGTGTGGCTCTTGTGGTGTGTCACTATTAGCATCAGTGGTGAATTCATTGAGAATTTATATGTGTTAGAGGGTAAGGTTTTATGAAGATAACTATCTTTAACACCTATATAAGTCAAGATAGGGTCATCATCGTGATAGTGGAGGATGTCAATGGTAGGGGAATCTTCCTCTATCATGTGTGGTAACATTAGGGGAAGGGTTTTAATCTTACCATTTTCTTCATAAGTTAGTGGTCCAAGTGTAATAACATTTACCTACAAAAATTATGGAGGAATGAACATGGTTTCATCATTGTCAGAAGACGAGTCTAATAATGGTGTTTATGGTTTTGATATTGATAGCGATGGATGAGATGAAGATGCTTTGAATCCAAGGTTGTGCTTCTCATGAGATTTCCTTAGATATTCAAAGGGTAAGTTGTGCGGACCATGTTCATATCAACCCAAACTAAAGCCCTTTTGATTAAGATAAATATGAATTATATATATGCCTAATCTGATTGCTATTGCAGCAATAAATGAATAAATAATTAAGTACATAAATTAACCCAAGAAAAATAAGCAAAAAAATATAAAAACCTAAGTGCAAAGAGAGGGTAGAAAGCCTTAACTGATTCACAGAGATCTTGGAGGTGCATAGAACTAAAAAACTAGAAAACCCAAGCACTGACTGTCGCAACAAAGCTTGATAAAATGTAGATATGGAGGAATGTGCTAGACTAGGGCATCTGGAGAGGGATAGGGGTGCATGTGTGCACCCTAGGATGATTTATGGGCACATGTGTCTGTAGAAATGCTTAGAAAACATCCTCTGAGTGGTTTCAAGGTATTCACTATTTTTCATCTTTGGTCGCTATGAGGTTTCACAATGATCATCAGAGTCACTGAAAACCTACAATGAAATAATGACTTGCAAAACCCTAAAAGAGACATCAAGTACTAAAAAAGAAAGATCTAGAATGTGGGGTCAGACTATCCTCAACTGTCATAATGATAATATTATGACTAAGAACTACACTACATATCATACCTAATGTAGTTCTATGTGTGTGTAATTAGAATCATGCCCTAGTGGCTCTTGTGTGTGTCACACTTGATAACGAGAAAATATGATAAATGTACATAAATGTAATAGATATGTGTATGGAATAGAATGAAATTCCATTATGTGAAGTGTGTATGTAGAATAAACAACCCTTGTGTCCCTTGGATGGTCTAGATGGATGCAATGGATCTTAGATGCTTGATGGATACAACCTTAGGTGGTGATAATTAATGCTTAGTGCTTGGTCCTTTATTATGATCACATAAATTTGTATTTATATGGTTCATTTGCTTGGATTTCACAATTATCCTTGAAAATTCATCTACCAAAAATATAAGATGCTCAAATGACTAGAAAGGACCCAAAAGATGTGAACAAAGTACAAAGGGCTCATGGGCGCCCAAAGGGGAAGAGGGCACCAAACGCTAGCATCCTGGTTGAGCGTTGGTGTCAAGGATGATAAATGTTAGGGTATAAAAAATGAATAACTAGCAAGTAAGGGTACAAGACCAAAAGTGATAATAGAAAGTAAAGAAAGGTGTCCATAGACATGGGTTAATTAATACTTTTCTTACTTAGGAATCATATGAATAATAATATGCAATCAGGACTAGATAATTACCCAAAGTGTGTAATTTTGTGTCTAAATTTTCCCACACTTTATGTTTTTGATTGAATTCTCGATAACATAAAGTGGATAAGAGATGTGTACCTTATAAACCTGTAGATCAATGATGAAAGTGTGTCGAGGGACAAGACAAAGCCTAAAGTGATAAAAGTGTGAAACATGGATGCTAAGGAGGAATACGTGTAAAAAGTGATGATGAAAATGAACCTAGGATGGAAAAGCATGTTGTAGAGGTCATTTTTGTACCTATTGTTGATGTCAATATTATTCTGTGTGATGTTGTTTATGTGACTACCGCTTCCCATAAGAACGGACCTGCAATAGAGAAGAATGAACAAGTAGTCAAATACACATGTATATGATCGAAATGTGTAAAAAGTATGCAAGGAAAGTATGTAAAATATGAAAATGTGAAAAAGGAACACATGCACCTGATCTGTAATGAGAAAAAGGGTGTAGAAAGGATCTTGAAGATGTTGTAGAAGAATGAATTTTTGGGGTAATCTCACACCAAGTCATGGAAGAAGTGTAGGGATAAAATTTCAGTGTTATGCTCTAACCTTTAAATACTTCCCACAAGGTACAACACCATTGCATATGGTGTGTAAAAATTTGAACAATTAGATCCAACGTGAAAGTGAAAAGTGTTTTGTAGTGCATGCATGCTAAGTGCTAAGGATTATGTGTCCTGCAAAATATGTCATGTGGAGTCCTGTAGATTGTGTTGAACTTACAAATGCTATGTAATTTCCCCCTGGTCATAGACATCTAAGAAGGGTTAGGGGTGCCCAGGTGCTACTATCCTGGTTTGGGTGCAAGTGTCTGTGCTGTGATAAGTACCCAAGTGTAATTCTGAGCCCTATTTGATACTGGCAACTATTTGGTAACACTACAATGTGATGTGATGAAGTGTGACTGTATCAAAATTTATGGGGTGGGTGATTCACCCAAATTATGCCCCCTTGTTTGGGGTGCATGTGGCATCGCTGAAGGAGAATATGACCCAAAAGAGGACCGACTGCTGTGCTGAAACTATTCCTTGTAGGGGGAAAGGAATGTGCTTGGTAGAAACCAAGGAAAATGAAAAAAAGTGGTTGGGATACAAGTATTAATACAAGAAAAGAAAAACACACATGTAGAAGACAAAATTTAAGCTAAGACACAAGACGATAATATAAACATGTAAGAATAAAATGTAGATTGTGAAAATTGGGTTGTAAACATGGGACACCACTCACAATGTTACAAGATAATCAAGGACAAAGAATCCAAAAGCAAACAATACGCACAAAGGATAAAGGGAAAAGCACACAAATAAGAGCATACAAAGAGCAAGGAATAACAAGTAATGTTACATACAACCAGGGTAACATAGGGTTCATGTAAGACAAATGCTGCACATGAAGTGTTCATTAGCATGTTTGAGAGATAAAACGTATGTAAAGGCATGTATAATTTGATAAAGTAATGTGATATGAAATAAAATGAAACAATAACACCTATAATGTACGAAAGTGGATGCCCCCAAGAGCCACTTTGGGACTGGTAATAAGTATTACGTCAAGAATCCATGCTACGTGTAATAGAATTGTATAATATGTGATCAAAACTAGAAAGGCAAGTGAATGCGCATGTGTGTATGATAAATATAATAAGATACAAAATTTATATCTAGCCCGTGTAATAAAGTGAACATGTAAGCAAAATTAAGCAAGAGTAAATGTAACCAAGATATGCTGTATGTCATAGATGAGATGGAATGGAATGCAAAGTAAATGATAGGAGCAGCATGCCCACTGAGTGGATATGTATGTATGAAATGAGTTTCATTTATTTATTCCCCCTCAGTAGTCACGAATGAACCCTAAACGAGAGTGTGTCATTGGGAAATGGTTTGAATGCGTGTACTAAAATGACGTGATCGTCAAAGTGCAATGTGTTGTGTGTAAGCAATCAAGCAAGTGATTGAATGAGTTAGTAAGCGTGTGAGTGTCGTGAGATCAATTTGAGATATATACCATCAACAGTTGAGAATAGACCATGGAACTAGAGTGCGTCATAGTGTAATGAGTGCAAAATGTAGAAATAGATGTGAGAAAGATATGTCACAAATGTGTAAATTAGATGCTACGTAAAGGGAGATGAATGTGTGAAATGTCTAGTGTGTAATGCATAGGTTAAGAAAGAGTTGTTGAATGGGAAAATAATTTTGTTGATGTGGTTTATTAGACACATGTTGAATGATGCTACGTAAAGGGAGATGAATGTGTGAAATGTCTAGTGTGTAATGCATAGGTTAAGAAAGAGTTGTTGAATGCGAAAATAATTTTGTTGAAGTGGTTTATCATAGACACGTTGAATGTGTGATGTGTGTTGTCAAATGTGTAACGTGTTTTTTTTATTGTATGCAAGGGTTATATATTACGTGATGTAGAGGAGGTATGACGTAAACATGTGGAGTATGTAGGCTACTATAGATATAAAAAGTGTGTTGCAGGTGGTGTTGAATATGCGTAAAGAGTGTGATTATGAATACATTAAGTGTGTAAGATGTCTTTTTGGGTGTGCACTAGAAAGAATGTGGTGCAAACATGTTGTTTGTTTTTTGAGGAAGATGTGTAAAAAGTATGTGAAGTGTATAGTGTCATGTGTAGTGCAACGTGTAATGCGTCATGGGTGTGTTGAGAGGTTTTTTGAATGTGGAAAGTGATGTATAAAAAATAAAGTGATGATGTGTTGGTTAAATGTGTGATGCTATATGGTGAGATAGGTGTGTTCCTGTTAGCTTGTTGTGTAGGAGGTTTGTGTTGATTGTATGTGAAAAAGATGAGGTATGATGTATTATGGAGTATATTGTAAATGTGTCTAATGGGTTTTATGTTGTGTTGAAGATGCGAGGAGAGTATGTGTTGTGATTGTATTGAGGTTGTATTGATAGATATACATGAGAAGAGTGTATTGTAAATTTATCAAGTATGAATGTATCATAAGTGTGTTTGTTGTATAGTGAAGAATATCAATGAGAAATATGATGGTGTGTAATGCAGTGTGTAGTGTATGTGAGGTTCATGCATATAGGATTCCCTCAATAGTCAAGTGTGAACCAAATCATGAGAATCTGTCATCGGGGAATGATGATACGAGTGTGTATCAAGATGTATATGGTGTATGTGATAGAATGGATGTGAAGTGATGGGAAAATAAGATGTTTTTTGATGCTAGGGGGAGTAGGTGTGATTCCCCCTAAGTATGTGATGATAAGAATGATAAAGTAATGTCATCTAAAATGTCATCATGGTCAAATCCAAATGGTGAAGCATCTGAGACTTGATAAATGATAGTATCAGGTTAGTCGAGTAAGGATCCATCGAGACATAAACTATACATTCCCATAATGTATTCCTAATCAGTAAAAGGAGGTAATGGACACCCATGTACATATCAACGAGTGAGATTTGGTGAATTTCCAAGGAATGAGTCATTGCAAATGAAAACACGAAAAAAAGGTATGGGAAAAAATATATCAGTATGATCAAGATCTAACATGACCCCAATGTAATCAAGCCAAGGTTGTTCGAGTGTAAGTGGAGAAGTGTGGGGGAACATGCAAGAAAAAATATGAGATACAAGACTCAAAGACCATAATTAGTGGTGATGTGATCAAACCCATGGTAGAGATGATGACCATGAGGTGGAGAAAAGATGTCAACTGTAAAGCCTACCTAAGCCAACCCACCATGTGTGAATATAGTATTTGAGCAAGTAAGATCGAATAGAATGTGATCCCAATAAGAGTCATTCACAAAAAGTGTACATATAAATTAAGGTCGTGCTAATGGAGGTGGCTCATGAGAAGGTGAAGAAGATAGAAAAAATTCCACTCTTGGGACAAGCCCCTGATAATAAATCAAAGAAGTAGTAGTAGCAGGAGGAGGCGGTGTGACAGATGAGACAATATCTAACATGTAAATAACACCTTCAAGTGGTGGCAAACGATCTAGTGTATCTATGGGTTATGGTTCATTTGTGGTATTGGAGCGTAGAGTAGTAATTATAGTATTGGGATCATGATCACAATATTTGAATGTGCCACGATCACTAGGACTTGTATACTCTATACCCTCATGTATGAATTTGACATAATGATGTACTATAGAGGGAATGACTTGCATGACATGAAGCCATGACCTACCGAGTAAATAGTTATATGAAATTGGAAAGTTATTAAACCAAAATGGAATTATGGGGGCCTAATTTAGTTTAATATAATGCTATGCACAACAGTAAAAATTAGATAAATAAGTAAAAGAAATGACCCAAACAACTAAGCTATGAAAATGTGAAACCCTAATGTGCAAAGTGGGTTAGGAGAAGCCTTAGATGTTTCAATGATGTCTTGAGACTATGTCGTAGAATAGAGCACATGAGCAGGATGAAAAAATGACTGCACATGAGCTCTAGAAAATACAAATCCTAGTTGTTTGAGTGGAGTGGATTGGTGCACCTAGAGAGGGATGGGGGCACCTGGGGTGCCCTAGTATGAAATATGGATGCCCTGGTCTACATAAATGACTAGAGAGCCTCCTCCGAGGTGTCACTGAGTGACTACCTTCCTTCATTTCATGTCATGTTAATGTCACTGAGCTATGTTGTTAATTTCACGTTAATATTGCTGAGTTATGATGTATGTCAGTGATAATCCATGATGAAGAAGAAACCTGTAAAACCCCAAGCCAAACATCAAAAACCTAAAAAAAGAGATGCATTTGAAGGGGTCAAACTATCCTAAGTGGCCACAATGGTGGACTTACTAATTGAGTGTTGCACTACATTTCAGACCCAAATGTAGTTTTAGGTGTGTGTGTGTAAATCGTTCCCTATGTGCTCTTGTGATAGTCACGCTTTGTGAAGTAACGAGCAATAAATGGATGTAAAAATGTAAATAGATGATGGATGGAATAGAATAAAATCACCTCCTATGAAGTGTGATGTAGACAAACCAACCTTGTCCATTGTGATGGATATCGATGGATGCAAATGGAGCTCTAGATTTCTTGGATGGATGCAACCTTAGGTGGATAATAGTAGTGTTTAGTGCTTGGTCCCTCATTATGGTCTCATAAATTTATATTTATATGGTTCTCTTGTTCTAATTTTTTAATTAACCCCAAAAAGGATGACCACCAAAAATATAGAAAGCTCAAACGACTAGGAAGTTCCCAAAAGAAGAGAGTAAAGTGTAAAGAGGATCAAGGCACCTAGATGGGACCAACACACCTGGGGCGCCCTAGTCCTTGCCTAGGTGCCCCAGTCAAGGATAGGATGAACACAAGGTGTCAAAATAGACTGGGAAAGTACCTGCAAAATGTCAGAAATAATGACAAAAAGTAAATTAAAATGGCCAAAGGACATGGGTTAAATAGTACTTTCTTCACTCAAAAACCATATGAATAGTAGTATGAGACCAAGACTAAAAAATACGCAAAGTGCATGATTTTTTGTTTACATTTTCCCCTACTTTATGTTGGTGAGCAGAACACTCGGTAACATAAAGTAGATAGAGATGCGTACCTATTATCCATGTAAAGTGAAGTAGAAAGTATGTGGATGGACTAGACAAAGCGTGGAGTGACATAAAGATGGAGTGTGGATACTAAAGATGAAAAAGTGTAAAAAGTTATGAGAGTGAACCTAGGGTGGAATGCGCGTGTAGTTGTTGATGTGTGTGATGTACTTGTACGTTAGTATGAGGTACAAACTATCAAATGATGTTTTTTTTTGGTGTTTTTCTTGATGCCTTTGTTGTTGTTGATTGATTTCTTCTCATACAGATGGATGTAAGATAATCAAGTAGTCAAATACACATGTAGATAGTAAAGAAAATACTGTAATGGAAGTATGAAAAATGAAACAGGAACTTGTGCACTTGATTCGTGGTGAGAGAAATGGTGTAGAAAAGATATCTTGTAACCATTGCTAAAGTGTAATTTTTTTGGGTGATCTCATGCCACTGTGGCCGAAGAAGTGTAGGGAGAAAGCTGTGTTATTCTCCAACATGTAACTACTTCTCTGAGAAATGAAAATATCTCTATACTACCTATTTTTTTGGGCAATTTGATGTTGCTGGCTGAAGTAGTGTAGGGAGGAAAGTCCGATGTATCCTCCAACCTGTAACTGCTCCCCATAAAGCTAAGGAAAACCTGTACTATAAAATCTGTTGTGTATGTAGTTATATAGACTGGTCTGAACCCACTTGATGTATAACCGACAATGTCAAGGACGGAAAATTGAATTGAATTATATAGGTGTAGAGTGTTGTGTAGTGTGTAAACCCCAAATGATTCCCCCCTCTTTGAGGGCGCATGTGATGTCATAGAAATAAAGATGTGGCCCTAAAAGAGGATCGATCATGTAAATTATGCCTTGTAGGGGGAAGGGAATGCGCTTGTTAGAAACCAAGGCGCACACAAAAAATTCTCTAGAAAAGCAAGTGTTATTATGAACAAACATGCATGTGGAACATAAGTATAAGTTACCCAACAACGTGTAAGTTAGAATGCAAGTAAACACATAGATAGATCACTAAAGTGAGTTACAAACATGGGACATCACTCACGATGTCACAAGACATGCAAGGCCATAGTGTTTGCATACTAACAAAAAAGTGTGCAAACCAACCAAAGGGAATTGCCCACATACAATAAAAAACCAAAGATAAACAATAATAGACAAATAAAAATATAGCCATGGAAGCAAGTAATCCTGCAAGGCAAATGTTTCACATGAAACACTCATTAGCATGTTACAAAGATAACTAGTATGTCAAAAGCATTTATAACTAATTAATGGAAAGTTCTAAGAAAAAAATAAAACAATAACACATGTAGAAGTCATATGTAGATGCCCCCAATAACCAATGTGGGACTAGTTGTACCCAAACATCCATGATGTGTGTAAACTACTTGTATATGCAATCAAAAATAGAAAAATACGTGAATGCACATGCGTGTATGATAAAGATAATGACATACAAGAGATCTATCCAGCATGTGTAATAAGATGAAAATGTAAATGTAAATGAAAGCAAGAGTAAACGTGACTAAGATATACAACGTGTTGTGGATGGATAGAACAGAATGCAAGATGGATGGTAAGAACCGTGTGCCCCCTAAGTGAATGGAGTTGTATGTTGTGAGGTTCATTTAGTTTTCCCCCTCAGCAGTCAAGAATGAATCGTAAATGAGAGTGCGTAATTAGGAAATGGTTGAAGTGTGTGTTGTATTTAACACGCAATGACGAGTGTGTGTGTGTCTTGATGATATGTGACCTAGAGATGATGTAATAATAAACATGATGATGTAGCCTAAGACGTATATCATGATGAGATGATCGAAAAGGGTGGTGATGTAGCCTAAAGCGTATACCACTACAAGATAATAAAATAGGTGACCATTTAGCCTATAACGTATGTCACTAACCTTGTAATGTCACATGAGAAGATTGAATGGTGAATGTGTGAGTATGATAAGGTCAATTTTATTTGTAACCCCTTGGTAGTCAAGTATGGACCAAGGAACTAGAGTGTGTCATAGGGTAGTGAGTGCAGCGTGTGTGAGGAGATGTAGTATATGAAATGATAAGATGCAACCATGTGATGAGAAAGATGTGTAAATATGCAATGTGTAGAATGTAATGCAAGATGTGTAGATATCCAAATAGTGTGAAATGCATGAAATGTAATATGTAGGATGATGGAGGATGTAATGCTAGACTCATAGAAAATAAGAGCGTGAGACATATATGTGGTGAATACTATTATGATTTGTAGAATATGAATGATATAAAAATGTACAATGGTTGAAGTGATGTAGCCTAAATGTAGAATGTAGGATGTAAGAAGTAAAACATATGAAACGAGATGTGTGAAGAGACGCAATGTGTAGTACCTATCGTGTAGTGTGTGGGATTCATGTGTAGTATGACCTCAAAATTCAAGTGCGAATCGAAGCACAAGAGTGTGTCATTGGGTAATGAAGACGCCAAAGTGTAGATGAATATGCCTATGCTATGAGGTTGATGTATGACTTTGCAAATATGGGAGATGTGTTGATGCTAAGATATGGGGGGGGGTGGGCAACGTGTGAATGTTATGCCCGCCAAGTATGTAAGTGATAGAAGTATAGTCAAAAGACACTAATTGGATCAATGTAAGGAGTAGTTTCCTTAAAAAAGTGATATGATGTGGAATTGATAATGGTGTGTGACCATCCAAAGGTTCATCATCACAGTAAGCTTCATATGGGTCCCAATCATTGACATAGGTATGGTCTATAGCAGATGGCATAATTACAAGCTTAACTATAGGAGGTGGTTGTTGAGCATTTCCTGATGATGTTGTAGATACCTTTAATGGAGGAGGAGTGAGCTCATTCTTAAGAGGAGTCTACGTAATTTGACCTGGTAACATTATGGTGACTTGAGAGAAAAAGATGTTGAATTGATTATTAAAGGAGGTTACTGATGTTGACTTGGTGATACTATAGGTGGTTGCTTAGGCGGCTCTTGACTTTCCTTATTAGATGAATCAAATTTAAGAACCCATTGAGATGTAACAATTGGAGAGGACCATTTAAAAAAATTGTGTTGTGAATGAAATAAAACCTTGACGCTCAAGATGCTTGATTCTTCTTTGCAAAGCATATAAATCATTGTCATTATGTCCATTGATTTGATGATAATTGTAATATGGATGACCTTGATATTTGGATAGCTGATAAGTGTTGGTGTGTGGGATCCTATGTGTCCTCCACTCATTTATGGAAGGTCATCTCACTTGGGTAAGGTTTAGGGTTTGCTTGTGTGTCATACACTAGGGTTACTTAGCACCCTATATGTACCCTTTTCATTCCCAATTTATGAGTATGCCAAGACACTCCGTTGTCTTTCCTATATGAGTAAGCTTTGTTTATGTTGTGAAAGTTATTCCTTTTTTGATTGATCCCTTATGATTACGCTGGAGCCATTATGATTCCGTTGGAGTGCAACTACTTCGTGGTGCATTGTTTCCGATTCAATTCTCGCAAACTCTTTCATGGTATCAGAGATGAGGTCAGGTAAACATGCCATTCGTCATTTGAGTTGCGATTACTCTTGGTCTCGTTTTTTTATTCCTCATTCAAGTTTTTCAATCTGTTATATTCTGGAAAATTAGTGCTAATGTATTTAACAAGTTGTTCTTGGAAAGTTGTCGTTTTGTCTGTGTTCTTTATGCATGTGTAGGTCTCCTTGAGTTTTTTAGGGGTTTTATAGCTAAATTTAGATAGTTGTAAATAAATTTGGAGATCAATTAAAACAAGAGGTTATCTTTTTTCTGGTTTTTTAATCAAATTTATTAAACTGGAAGTAAATTTTTGGATCTCTATGTTTCTGGTTTCTCTATGTTTTTTTGAATGTATTTTGCAGAAAACATATTTTTCTCATTATGTTCTGTGTCCTCAGCTGAGTCGTGTTCTTCACCCTCTACAAGGCCAAGTCCCTCTATCCTTTTTAATCCTCAGTCTGTGTGGTGTTTTGGCTCTACCCCAAGCTTTCTCTCTTGCTATGTGGTCCTCTCATTTGTGCATGCTGAGCTGATCTTCACCGCATCCTCAATTGAACTGCTCATTTCCTTGGCTCTAGCTTGCACCACTTCTCGAACCTACAACCTCACCTTAGGCTCTTCCCTATGGCCATGTCTTGCTCTTCTACCCTAAGCTCCTGCTGCCTTGCCTTGGCCTTGGTTCACCATTCCCAACGAGCTCCTCCTTGTGCTAGGCTCTTCTCTGTGAGCTCCTGCCCTACCCACGTGCTCGAACTCACTCCTTGAGCCTACTCCACCTAGATCTCCAACAACTTCACCCCTGCTCCCCAACGTGTTGAGCTCCCTATTCCCCACTCCAAGATTCCCGTCTCTCTCATGCACTTGAATGGTCTCCACCTCCAACATGGTCTCCACCCAATGCGAGATCCTCCCACCTCCCACTCCAAGCTCCCCATCTTCCCCGTGCCTGACTGCCACCCAACTCAGGATCCTCCCACCTCTAACGGTTTCCACCGAGCCACGTGCCTAGTTGGTAAGCTTTTTTTTAAATTTAATTTTTGGTGGGATTTCTTTTAGGGGTGTTCATTTGTTTGGTGGGTATTTCTTTTAAAAGGGAAGTATATTTGAATTTTAATTAGGATTTCATTATCTTAATTAGTTTTATTCATAATTAATTAGATTTAATTGTAATTAAATCTATTTCTATTAATTACGATCTCTTCTTTTTCGATTAGTAAAGTATTAAAATCATCTTTTAAATTAACGTTATTTGTCATTTAAAAAAAAAATCCAATAGCTCTAAAATTAGCCAAATTGGATGTTTGAAAATGGTAATATTTAGGTGTTATTATCAATTTTTTACTAATCATGTGCTACAAGTGTGCAGTGACACTCTGAGCACCTATTTGCCTTCCGAGCACTTTTCTGGCATTCTGAAGATCACCAGGACTCATATTGAGTTCGTCTAAAACTTTTATTTACCCTTATTATTGCTTGCCACTAATGAGTGCATCCACCATAGTTTGCAGCAAGGGAATATCCATTGCCAAGTTAGACGATTTTTTTCACAACTAGGATTTGATTTCACCCTTTTTCATTTTTTACACATTGTGCTTGTTTACGGTGTCACTTTGCTGCGCTCCATGAAACTTAATTGTGGTCCCCTCTCTTGCACGTTATTATGCCGATTACAAGGTGAGTGACCAAAAGTTTCACAATGTACACTCGCACCTGATTATATTCAACATACTAAACTATAAAGTGCCAAAAGCAGGGGGTTATTATATTGTCTTAGGTGGTTGTTATTCTTTTTTGCATTCCTTCTCTCTCTCTTCACAATGGATGCTTATTCACTTCTTTTTCTTACACCGTTCAAATTTTTTGAGTGGAGATAAAAAATGATTATGAAACTAAGAGGTAAAGGGTTATTCCACATCACCATGGGAACTAAGACTGAACTAGACGACGACCCTAAAAAATCTAAGTGGTTAAACCGTAGTGATGAAGCTTTAGGTCTTCTTTGCATGTATTTTTTTCCTAACTTGCTCTTACACATTGAGTCATTCGAAACACCTAATTCTGCGTGGAAAATGTTAGATAAAATGTTTGGACAACAAGATGACATAAGAGCGCATGACTTGGAAAATGAACTACTAGGGTTAAATCCTCAGTGATTTTGAAAACCTACAAACATACTTCTCTACGTTTGTCCACACTAGATTTTTGTTAAAGGAATGTCAAGTAGAGAAGAAATATTCTCAACTGATCTTGTCGATTCTCTCTAAGTTAGGTCCTAAATATTTTGTCTTTGTGTCAAATTTTTACGCTATAAAAGCTGCCTTGGGAAATGATTGGAATATGCCCTCCTTTGACTATTTTTCATCCCAACTCATTCGAGAACAGGAAAAAATCATTCAAATGGGGTCTCTCAATACCAAGTCACATGCCCTTGTAGCAAGTACTAGTAAGGAAAATAAGACTGAAAAGAAGAAAGAAAAAAAGGATCAACCTAAGAAGGAAACCAAGACCAAAACTAAATTTAACACGAACGCTTTAACTTCTAAGCTTAGAGCACAGAAAGACAAGTTTCTGTGTTCCTATTGCAAGAATCCTGGTCATAAAGAGCATCTATGTATGAGAAAAAAAATTGATCACCTTACTCATTTACTTGAGAAAAATCAAATAGGTGTTCCTGAGTCTATCAAACAAAATGCTCCAAAGGCCGAGTCTTCTACTGCAAAAGGTTCAAAATCTAATAAGAATAAAGGAAAGGCCATTGTAGCCAAAGTTTCTCCTTCATCAACATGGATTATAGATTCCTGTTCCTTGCACCACATGGCTTATTCACATGTTGAGTTCTCCAACATCGAGCCTTGTGGTATGTCCTGAATCATGATGGGTAATGACATGACAATGTCAGTTTTTGGTAGTGGATTAGTAGAGATGGATGGGGGAACATTCAACCAAGTGTTGAGTGTTCCTGATCTCTCTACCAATATCCTATCAGTTTACCAAATTACTCACCTTGGTGAAGGAATGCGAGTGGAATTTGGTCATAACTCAGTGATTATTCATGAGATTAACGATGAAACTACAGTGGCTGATAGAAAGGTGGATCACCATTCATGGTTGTATACCTTTTCCCACTTTACTTCTGATTCTACGCCCACTGCCTTGCTCACTCATGAAAATGAGGTTAGTAAGCTATGGCATGAGTGTTTCGAACATCTAAATTATCGCTACCTTGAACAATTGAACCAAAATGAAATGGTCAATGGGTTACCCCGTGTCAAGTTTTCTAAGGGTCTTTGTGAGGGTTGTACCCTTGGAAAGCATCTTGAAAAGAACTTTAACAAAGGAAAATCCTAGAAAGCTACTCATCCCTTGGATATTATTCACAACGATATTTCTAGTCCATTTCCATCTCCTTCGTTTACTAGAGCTCTTTATGTGCTCACCTTCATTGATGACTATTCGTGATATACTTGGGTATATTTTCTTAATCTTAAGTCTGAAGTATTTGAACATTTACAAGACTTTAAGGATCTTGCTGAGAAATAGGCGGAACGGTCTATTAAGTTTCTTCAAATAGACAATGGAGTGAATATGTAAACAATAGGTTCATGGATTTCTATACTTCTGAAGGGATCTCCTTGTAATATACATTTACTTATAGCCCTTTGTAGAATGGAGCAGTAGAAAGAAATAATTGTACTCTTAAGGAGATGGCCACTTGTATGATTCACTTGAAGTCTCTTCCTCTGCAGTATTGGGTTGAAGCAGTGAATTGTGCTAATTACATTCAGAACCGTGTTCCACACAAGGGAATAAGAGGGATGGCACCCTTTGAAGCCTAGTTTGGACACAAGCATGATGTTGAGCACTTTTGAGTCTTTGGATCCAAGGCCATGGCTCAGATTCCCAAGAAGAATATACACGACATTAGAACCACAATCCAAACCTTGTACCTTTGTAGGGTATCTTGATGGTATGAAGGGATATCGATTTTTGAATCCTACTTCTCATGAGATTTATATTGAGAGAAGTGTTAAGTTCGATGAGTATTCTTCAACTTCTACTTCTCTACCTATTAAGGTTCTTCAGCTTACTGATTCAGATTCTGACTCATCAGATGATGATGAGAGTGCTCCTCTTCATGATCCTCTCGACCATCAGACCTTTGAGTCTTCTGATTCTGATAGTAGTGATGATGAGGACTATTTCCCTTCTCACTCAAGTGAAGAATCTTCTGACTCTGAGCCTGATCCTCCTGGTCCTCTTTGGGCTAGGAAAAATTTACAAAGTGCTGGAGATTTAGTTGGAGATACTTCGGATATGAGACGTACTCACTCAGATTTCATTGGACCCCACTCTTTCTTCACCTCTGCTTCTGATCCACAGTCTTTCTGGGAGGCTTCTGGTATTCCTGAGTGGGATTATGCCATGGATGAGGAGCATTCCTCTCTCATGAAGAACAATACTTGGGATCTCACCTCTCTTCTGAAATGAAGAAAAATCGTTCGGTGTAAGTGGCTGTTCGGAACAAAGTATGGAGTATATGGAGATGTCAAAAATTTTAAAGTGTGATTAGTAGCTAAGGGTTTCTCCCAGATAGCTGGGGTTGATTATACTGAAACCTTTGCTCCGATTGTAAAGATGACTTCTATTCAAATGAACCTTGCCATTTCCACAAAAATAGATGGAAATTCCATCAATTGGATGTTAAGAGTGCCTCCCTTCATGGTGACCTAGAGGAAGAGATCTACATGGAACAACCTCTGGGTTATGTCCATGATCCCTCCCTCATTTGTAAGTTAAATAAGTCTATTTATGGCCTTAAACAAGCCCATCGGGCTTGGTATGCCAAGATGGAATCCTTTTTACTTACATTAGGGTTTACTAGGTGTCACTCTGATCCAAATGTTTATATTCTACAACAAGATGAATCCATACTCATCCTTGTTCTCTATGTTGATGACTTGTTGATCACATGCAACTCTTCCTCTATCATTGATTCTGTGAATATTTCCTTGGCCAACAGGTTTTCCATGACTGACTTAGGTTTGCTTCATTACTTTCTTGGGATCCAGATTTCATAATCTAACTCAAGAATTTGTGATTTTGCAACCTAAGTATGCTCTTGACTTGCTTGCTCATTTTCAGATGTCTGATTTCAAGTCTTCTCCTACTCCTTTTCTTTATGGGGTTAAGTTGGTTTCTGATTTCTCTACTCCCTTGGTTGATGGTACCCTTTATCGATAGTTGGTGGGGAGCTTGATTTACTTGACTCACACTCGACTGGATTTATCTTATATTTTTGGGATCATGTCCAGATTCATGCAAGAGCCACATGAGCTACATTGGAAAGCAGCTAAGAGGATCCTTCATTATGTTCGTGGCACCTATACTGATGGCATTCACTATTATGGAGGGGTGGATATTGACTTGATCAGGTTCACAAATTCTGATTGGGCTGGTGACTTAGATCATCAAAAATCTACCTATGGATACAATTTCTCTCTTAGTTCAGGTCCTATTAGTTGGTCTAGCAAGAAGCAGAATGTAATTGTGATATCTTCTACAGAGGCAAAATACAGAGGAGTAGTTAACACTATCACAAAAGCTATTTAGCTACAGGGTATTCTGACAAATTTTGGCATCCACTTTGGCAGCCTACCATTATCTATTGTGATAACACAAGCACTATCTCAATTTTTAGAAATCTAGTTCAACATCAGTGAACGAAGCACATTGAGATCCATATGCACTTCATACGAGAGCTTATTCATGATGGTATCATCGATATTCAGTACATTCAGATAGCTGATTAGATTACAAATATATTCACCAAGCCCTTCATTGAGGTGAAGTTTCTTCACTTGTGGTCTCTTCTTGGGGTGAGGTGTTATGCAACTGCTCATCTTCTTCAGGCTATATAGTCCTTCTCTTCTTCTTCTTTCTTCGAAGATGTTGTTTGTATATGGGCACCTTATCAGGCCTTTAGTTTCCGGGCCCCATTGACACATCTTTCTTAGTTGTTTAGGAGTGTCTTCTTGTTCTGTTTGACTCATCATAGCCACTACCCCAGCTTCGATGAAGGGGGGGTGTTGGTGTGTGGGATCCTATGTGTCCTCCACTCACATATGGAGGGCCATCTCACATGGGTTAGGTTTAGGGTTTGCTTGTGTGTCATGCACTAGGGTTACTCAACACCTTATATGTACCCTTTTATTCCTGATTTATGAGTATGTCAAGACACTCCACTGTCTTTCTTGTATGAGAAATATTTTTTTATGTTGTGAAAGTTCTTCCATTGTTGATCGATCCTTGCAATTACGCTGGAGCCATTACGATTCCATTGGAGTGCAACTACTTCGTGGTGCATCGTTTCCGATTTGATTCTCACAAAATCTTTCATGGTATCAGAATGGAGAGGACCATGTAACAGAATGTTGTGGGGTGAATGAAATGAAACATTGATGCTCAAGATGGTTGATTATTCTTTGCAAAGTATATAAATTGTTGTCATTATGTCCATTGATTCGATGATAAT
Organism: Taxus chinensis; assembly: GCA_019776745.2. Lineage (NCBI taxonomy): Eukaryota > Viridiplantae > Streptophyta > Pinopsida > Cupressales > Taxaceae > Taxus > Taxus chinensis. The sequence goes on from CM034154.1 coordinate 706,793,212, forward strand.
TGTAATATGGATGAACTTGATATTTGGATAGCTGATAAGGAGGATAATAATGAGTATATGGAAAACTAATTAATTGATGACTTATGAGTTTCAGAAGAATATAGTTTCTCTGAGAATTAATTGCAAACTTGAGAGGTGCGGGGAGTGGCAATATTTTAGGTTCATTAACATGAGCACATATAAAAGACATAAAATTAAGATGAGATGTAGAAGGAGAATAAACAAGATCCTAAAAAATGTCTTTAAGATGTTGGATTTCAGATTTGAGAGATGTGATTGTGGATTCCATAGCCTTAAATTTGTCTTGAAATAAATAATGCAAAGCTTTAATTACCTCCAATAGGGGTTGATTAGATGGAGGATCACGAAGACCAGGGTCATCCAAAAAATGATAAACAATAACACTTACTTGATGTGGAGGTGTCTCGCTAGGGAGATACATTATGTTTAGGTATTTTTTAAGAACAAATTGACAATTAGGATGCATCTTAATAAAATCAGACAAAGAAATTTCAATAATTTTAGGATCCATGATAGAGGAAAAATGAGGATCCTAAGTGTGAAAGCATTCGGGTTTCACCAAAATGATTAAACTAAAATGGAATTATGGGGGCCTAATTTAGTTTAATCTAATGCTATGTAAATCAGTAAATATTAGCTAAATAAGTAAAATAAATGACCCAAGAAACTAAGCTATGAAAATGTGAAACCCTAATGTGCAAAGTGGGTTAGGAGAAGCCTTAGCTGTTTTGACAATGTCTTCAGATTGTGTCACAGAATAGACTACCTGAGAAGGATGAAGAAACGACTACACAAGAGCTCTAGAAAGTGCAAATATGAGTTTTCTGAGTGGACTGGGGATGCTTGGAGAGGGATGGGGGCTCATGGGCACCCTAGTCTGAAATCTAGGATCCCTAGTTTGTAGAAATGACCAGGGAACCTCCTCCAAGGTATCGTTGAGTGACTTCTTACTTTCGCTTCCTATCATGTTAATGTCGTTGAGTTATGTTGGATGTCACTACAAATCAAAGATGAATAAGAGACCTACAAAACCCCAAGCTAAGCATCAATACCCTAAAAAAAGAAAGATTCATATGAAGGGGTCAGATTATCCTAAATAACCAAAATGATGGACTTACTAATTGTGTGATGCACTACATTTCAAACTCAAATGTAGTTCTAAGTGTGTGTGTCTGTGTAAATCTTTCCTTAGGTTTTCTTTTTCCAGTCCCACATTGTGAAGTAGGGAAAAATAACTAGATGTAAATATGTAAATAGATTGTGGATGGAATAGAATAAAATCCCCTCCTATGAAGTGTGATGTAGATGAACGAATCTTGTCCCTTGTGATGGAGCTAGATAGATGCAAATGGAGATCTAGATACCTTCAATGGATGCAACCTTAGGTGGAAGATAATAGTGCTTAGTGTTTGGTCCCTCATTATGGTATTATAACTTTATATTTATATGGTTCTCTTGTTCTAATATTGTAATTAACACTGAAAATGATGACCACTAAAAATATGGAAAGCTCAAATGGCTAGAAAGTTCCCAAAAGAAGAGATTAAAGTATAAAGAGAATCAAGGCACCCAAATGGGACCAAGATGCCTGGGGCACCCTAGTCCTGGCATAGGTTCCCCAGTCATGGATAGGATAAGCACAACATGAAAAAATAGTTTGGGTAAGTACATGCAGAAGGTCATAAATGATGATAGAAAGGAAAGTAAAATGGCCAAAGGACATGGGTTAATTAGTAATTTCTTCACTCAAAAACCATATGAATAGTAGTATGAGACAAATTTGGGACTAAATATTACCCAAAGTGTGTGATTTTGTGTCTACATAAAGTTGAAAAAGAAAACCGTGTTTTTGGCCCTATAGCCAAAGTAATGTGACATACGCATGGATGAACAAAACCATCATATGCATGAAGAGAAAGGAACAATGAACTAACATTAGTAGTAGAAAGACCAATACTTTTGAGGAATGATATAGGAAAATTATTATGTTTAGATCCACTATCGATTAAAGTACATTTGACACCCACATTGTAAATGTGGATCATGATATGCAAGGGTGGATCATTGTCAAAAATAGTAAGATCAACATTAGGATTGGAAGGGAAAGTAATATGATGAGAAAAGGCATCAACAAAATGTTTGATATATTGTATCTGGATGAATATTAGTAGGAATGCAAGTGGTAGCTAGGATATTTTTGATTTTATCTCTTAATTCATGATTGATAAGTAGGAAATCATTAATAGATATAATCATAATGAAGAGACCCTAGGAAGATAAAAACTAATGGAGGTATGAGGATCCTTAGAGCATTGAGATTGAGTTTGAGTTCACCAAAATGATTAAGCTAAATATGAATAGTATATATGCCTAATCTAATTGTTATTGTAGTAGTAAATGAATAAATGATTAAGTATATATATATATAAACCCAAGGAAAATAAGCAAAAAGATATGAAACCTTACGTGTAAAGAGAGGGTAGAAATCCTTAGTTGATTCATAGAGATCCCAAAGGTGCACAGAGCTGGAAAAGTTAAGAAAATTTGAAGCACTGATTGTCATAATCTTTAACAAAGCTCGATAAAATACAGATATGGAGGAATATGTTGGATTGGGTCACCTGGAGAGGGACAAGGGTGCTTTTGGGAACCTTGGGCCTATTTCTGGGTTGACGTGTCTTTAGAAATGCTTATAAAACCTCCCTCGAGTGGTCATAGGTATTCACTGTTGTTTTCCTTTGGTTGATATGAGGTCGCACAATGATCACCAAAATCGCTGGAAACCTAAAATGAAATAATGACCTATTAAAACCTCAAAGAGACATCAAATCCTAAACAAGGAAGGTGAAGAATGAGGGGTCAGAGTGTCTTAAAATGTCACAATGGTGATCTTACAACTTAGCAATGCACTACATCTCAGACCATATGTAGTTCTATGTGTGTGTGTGTAATCATTCCATAGATGGATCTTGTGAGTGTCACACTTGATAACAAGAAAATAAGCTAGATGTAAGGAAATGTAATAGATGTATGCATGGAATAGAATGAAATTACCTCCTGTTAAGTGTGTATGCAAAATAACCATCCCTTGTGTCCCTTGGATGATGCTATATAGATGTAATGAATCTCTTAGATGCTTGATGGATGCAACCTTAGGTGGTGATATCTAATGCTTAGTACTTGGTCCTTTATTATGATCACATAAATTTATATTTATATGATTCCTTAGATTTCATAATTAACCTCAAAAAGGCCGAACCAAAAAGATAAGATGAACTAGAAAGGACCCAAAATATGTGAACAAAGCACAAAGGGGTCATGGATGCCCAAAGGGGACGAGGGCACCAGACCCTGGCATCTTGGTTAGGTGTTGGTGTCTAGGATGATAAATGTCAAGGGTATAAAAAGGAAGTCTGAGCAAGTAAGGGTACAAAAAAAAGTGGCAACATAAAGAAAAGAAAGGTGGCCAAATACATGGGTTAATTAGTACTTTTCTTACTTAGGAATCATATTAATAGTAGTATGCAATCAAGACTAGATAATTACCTAGAGTGTATAATTTTTTGTCTACACCTTCCACATGAAGTGGTGGAGGTAGGTTTAGGCAAACTGTGGTTTTTATAAGAATGATAAATATGAGGAAAATGATATTGCCTATAGTTGATCGCCGAGATGAGATTAAGGTTGGTCTATACCTCCATAAACAAGTTATGTGTGAAGGAAAGGGGGACACAAGCAAAATTGATATTTCCTATGTTAGGATCATACAGTGGTTGTTTATCATCTATTCGATACATGTTAAGTGTAGGGAGTGCATTAAGGGTTAGGAGGTGATACTTCCCTAGTAATATTCATTGCATGACATCTTCAAATGATCAATTGTTTGGTGGTTTTGATATGGATCTAGCTGCAAGAGGTTGAAATACCTCCAAAACACACACATGCAATTTGCAAAAACCCCAGAATTTTTAAATTAATTTCCTTCTCATTCCTGAATCCACACTAAATTTTACATCATTACAATCTTCCTTTTATTTCACATTATCTCTAAAAAAATCTAAAATGCCAAAATACATTAAAACAAAAAAATTACCTACTAGTAAAACGCCTCGGATGGCCCCCGAATTTTGCATAAAAAATATGCCTTCATAATTGAAGGCTCACACCAAATATTATATTACTCTATAAAGTATAGAAAAAATTATTAAAACTCTTAAGTTCTAGAAAAATCCCAAAAAAGGTTCGGAGCCAATTTTAGACCACTAGACGAAGGAAATCATCCCTGAAAATATGCTGAAAAGGAATCTAACCTTTATGAAAATGTTGGTCATGGAATATTACTATTTAAGTTATAACACCCTGGAAAATTTTAAGATGATCCAATGGTCAGATTAAAATTTATGATCTAAATATAATTTCATAGTAACTATTGTAGTATATGATATTCAGGTAATTAATTATAGTAAGGCTTAAGCAATATGCATTCAACTAGTGTAAAAACATAAGAAAATGTGTGAGTGTGAGAGAGAGATGAATTAGCTCATTTTGTGCAACTGGGAGTAATTTGGACTAAGTATCTAATGGACCTGGTTGGAAACAATGTTGTAATAGCTCGATGAAGATTCAAAAGTACATAAATGTGCAGGACATAAGCACCCACAGGAGGAAAAGAGTGTCCCAGGTGCTAGTGACCAATTCGGGCACTAATGTCTGATTAGATTGATTTTTTTTGGGTCATAAGGTCTTCGCTCCAATATTTGTTTTGTCGCTCTGAATTTTCTATTAGGGTTGCAATTGCATCTGTAAACCACAAAACAAATGTCTAAATGTACAAGTACACAAACCACATTAAATATAATAAAAATATGCAGAATGTGGAGTCAAACTGACTTCGATGGTCACCCAAAGAGTGAACTTACGATCAAGTACTGAACTACATCTCAGAATCCATATATTTATTTGTGCTTGTGTGTAATGATGCCCTAGGTTCCCCTTGTGCAAGTTACATGATGATAGAGGGATATATGTAGATTGATATCGAGTATGAAAAATGTTTGTGATGGAATATAATGAACTCCCCTCTTATGTTGTGTATGTAGATAAATGAAACCCCTTGTCCCTTGTATGAATGAGCTATAAGTATGCCTTACAACGGTCTTGTGCATTTGTGAAAGATTAGGTGATGATAGATAATGAAATTATAGTGCTTGGCTCCTTATTTGAGAGAAGTAAATAAGTATATATGATTCCCTTGTTTGAATTTTTTAATTGAAAACTGAAAGGACGACCAAAAGTTTTAAAAGGTGACCAAAAGGTGAAAAGGACCCAAAAGAGAAAGAAGAAGTTATAGAAGGGTAGGAGTGCCTAGTGAGGGACAGGAGTGCCTGGGAATTTCTATCCTAACTGGGTGCTAGTGTCTGAGGCCATCAAAAGATAAATTAGTAAAATGCCGACAAAGTTGAAAGATGTGTAACACCAGGAAAGTGCAATAGATAAAGTAATCAAAAGGCCAAAAGGAGTTGTCAACCACTAGTTTTCTTTCTTAAGAATTATGTATAAATAAGTATGTTTTAGGACCTAGAAATGTACCCAAGTGAATAGATTTTGTGTCTACATTTTCCCCCACTTTATCTTGTTGAGTGAATACTCAATATCATAAAGTAGATAGAAGATGCATAGCTTGTAAACCGGAGAGAAGTTTAGTCGATTGTGTATTAAGTGGAAAAGTAGCGTGAAGTGATTGTGATGTGAGGTGTGACAAACATGAAAGGGAGGTAGACCCTAGGGGTAAAGTGTATGTGTAATAGTGTGTTGTTAGAGCTTGTGCTTGTAGATGTGAGCTGCTTCTTGTAAGGATGGACATGCAAAAGAAGAGAAAAGGAGTAGTCAAAGTCATGTATGTGCAAATCAGAGTAATGTATGTATAGGTAAGTAAAAAGTGTTGTTTGGCCCTAAAATATTGGCTAAGTACCAAAGGGCACATGCGCACAAGATCAATAAGATGGGTGCTCAGGGGAAAGCGTGCAAGGAAAAGGGGTTTGAGAAGTGTTTAGGTGAAACCAGGGCATACCTGGAAGGCAAAACATGGGTTAAGAGGACTTAGCCATATTTGGCATTCTGAAGGAACTTGAGGAAAAATGTGAGGACCCGAATAGGCATGATGAGTGGATAAGATGCCAGCCTGGGACCTTGGAGGTCAAGAAAAGGATATTCCATGTAGGGAATATTCCCAGGAGACATCGTTACAGAGAGTGGAGGGTTTGATAAGAGATAAGCATTCACCATTGGAGGATCACATTGAAACTTGACACGTGATCTATTTAGAATAGAAGGCATGGTAGTGGTTGTTGATCCTATAAAAATAGATGCTTAGTAGAAAGGAAGAAGAGGTTTAGAGATATACATCAGACATGTATCAGAAGATATATATATATATATATATATATATATATATATAGATAGATATAGACAATACATAGAGAGTAAGAGGCTGAGAAATAGAGTTTTGCAGTAATGCTAGGGTTTAGAGCACTTAGTGCTAAGGGTTGTGAGGGATGTCATGAACCTCTGTATGGCACTAGTATCTATTACAACATTTAAAAAGGAAGGGTATAGCTAAGATCTCATACAAGGGAATATCTGTAGGGGATGGGTCTCTGTCATTTAACATGTATGGTCTGAGATGACCTCTTTTGATTGTAATGTGGATATCAAAACTATCATATATATATATATATATATATATATATATATATATATATATAGGGTTCATTATGCATATCATGCTTAAGGGTGTAAACCCTCGTGTTATATGACTACCATAGCCTAGATCTAGTTTATCATGCTTATTACATTGTTATTAAGTTTTTTTAATACATTAATGTGTGGATCTGTGAGCTGCCCCTTCCACTTTTCTTTTAACTAAGTAAATGTACTTCTTACTATGCAATTCATCCTCCAATAATGGCAAGACCTTCTCACAATTCTCACATAAAGGAGGGGCTTGGCTCCCGTTGGGTGATAGGTTGACGCACTTGGGGTTAGAAATTAGTATTAAGGGAAGATAAAATGACTAAAAGTGTGTAAAAGTAGTAGCAAAGGAAAGAGTGCACATGATGTATAAGAGAGTATATGATAGAAATTTTCCTTTTTTTTGATTTAGGAGACATTGTTGGATTTGAGTGTCTTGTTGCCAAGAGTGAGGTTTTAGGGATATCTCATGCCAAGAGTGAGTTTTTTGGGAGATCTCACACCAAAAGTAAGTTTTTTGGGCGATCTCACGCCAATGATGAGTTTTTTTGGGTGATCTCACGCTAAGAGAGAGGTTTTTAGGTGATCTCATGCCGAGAGAAGAGTGTCAGGGAGAGAGGTTTATTTTTCTCTTCTTCCATGACGCTTCTTGAATAAGTGCCACTGCAAATTAGAATGCCTTAATTTGTAACTGATTGTAACCATATTGTAGTCAATTGAATGAATTCTATAATTGAATGAAAGTGCCTGATACTGTAGATTTGTATCGTAAAGTGCTATAAATTGTGTTGAATTAAAGAAATATCTGTTTTCCCCAGGATAGAAGTGCCTAGGTGAGACATAAGTGCCCACTATTCCTATCTGCTATTGGGAGTTAGTTTCCGCTCTGTGTTTTTTATCCAAGTATGATTCTAGACCACTTTGTAACTGTGTGTTGTTTTTATTTCTATACTATGTTGTTCTATTCTAGAGCTCCGAGTTGCTGGAAGGGTTATTTGTTCACCCGATAGTTTCCCCCTCGTTTGGAATGCATGTGATGAATGTAAGAGGATGTCGCCAAAATGAGAGGACCTGATTCTAATATGAATATATGAGAGTTGATAACTATAGAGGGTAGGGGATGTGTATGTTAGAAACCAAGGAACATGTAAACAATGTAGGGTAAAAACAAGTGTTAGTATAAAAGAGGTAGCATGCAATAGAGTACAATGTATCAAAAAATGATGGATATAATAGGGACTATGAAAAGTGTTTTTCAGATATGGGACATTTCTCATAATGTCACAAGACAATTAGGGATGTAGTGTCCATAAACAAACAATGATCAAGAAAGAAATAGGGCATAGCCCGCAAACAATAGAAAATAAAAAGTGACAGATAACCATGGTTGTATAGAGTCCCACAAGGAAAATTTTACACATGAAGCACCCGTTAGCATGTTAGAAATATTAGTAGTATGTTAAAGCATGTATATATCAATGAAGAGTAAATTTCTAGTAACAAGAAGTAGTAAATAATTTAACATTATGTCCTATGATGTGTAGAGTATGAGAGTAGCAAAGTTAGATACCCCCAAGAGCCTTGATGGGACTATTAAAGAGCAGTGTTGAGCATAATCCATCATTTGATAATATGTATAAGTACTACATTCACCTCAAGATACCAATTGAACGCACACGTGTGTATATAAAAAAATAATGACATACTAAGTATCCAACTAGCATAAGAAACAAAGGGTAACATGTAAATAAGATAAGCTAGGAAGAGTAAGTACAACCAATATGTGTAGGCGTTGTGTGATTGTGACGGTGTGCCACGATATGCAAGAGGTGTAGATAAAAGGATTTTTGTTTCCCCCCAATGGAATGTGTGCGAGATAGGATTCATTTAGGGATATTCCCTCAACAGTCAAGTATGAACAATAGACCAAGTGGAAGCAGAAAATTCATGTAGAGTTCAAACTAATAATAGGATTAGAACTAGAGTTATTTATAGATAATTTATTATTAGGCAAAGCTTCCATGATTTTGTATTTTCTTTTGTACCGACACATGGATATCATTAGCATGCAACCTATTTTTGAGAGTGCATGAGTAGTGAAGGGCAAGATCCCACTACGTAAATATATGTATTGATTTTCACGGTCTAGAGACCCACTGAGATTGTAAAAGAGTTATGCTACTGGTATATTTGTGTGCATGACTTTGTGATTGATGCTTTTTGATGTATCCAGCTAGTATGTCCATGGTGGATTAATATAATGGATATTTATGGATGGATAATGGTTGTGGATGTATCAGTTACTGATTATTGTATGGTAAATCTGATCTTGATCCCTATTTGATTCATTATGCACTATGGTTGTGATCTAGTTCATGTCATGTTTTACCTCTAATTACTTGCTATGGATATGGAATACTTGTGTGTTCATGCTAACACCTTGAAAATTTTGGTATTAAAAGAGGGACCTAGTACCTTTGCATGCTTTGGGTGAGTGCACATATATGTCTGAGTGATATGTCAGCGCGTATGGGGTTTTGAGTCAGAAAATACACTACATTTTTGGTTCCGTTGTCAGGACCTCTTTTCAAGTTGTTGCAAGGATGTTGCATGATGAAGACATAACAGTTAACTTTGGACAATGTTGAGAGGTGGTTAGAAGATTTAGAGGAGTTTGCTCACAGATATAATAATTGACCTAATTTTGATGCACGCGCATAGGTTGAAGAACATATGTATCATGAAATCTATGAGATGTTCTTCTCTTTTTTCCTATAGAGTTATACGAGTGGTTGGTATCATACACATCGAAGATAAATTGGATATATTGAATAATTTTTTGGACATAGGAAGATTACCAGACTTTGTATGATGCTGATTTGACTTGGACACAAAAATGTAGATAATTAGTAGAGTGGTGTTTTGAATAGTTAAACATTGGAGTATGTTGTTTATACATATTCCTATCCATAGGTTGATGAGTTTCAGTTCTTGCATGAACCCAAAGGATATTATTTGCACACTATCCCTTTAGTGATCAATATCTTGTTGGTGATTCTGGATTTGGAAGAATGACCTATGGCTAGCTAAACCTCCACCACACATGGGGTAGGAGCATGTGTGGTGAAAGATGGTGGAACTTTTGGTAGAAAAGGAAAGAGAGAAAATATGGATTAAGTATAATGAAGCATGTGAAAGGGAATTGGAGAAGAAGCACAATACTAAGGAGTCTATGGAGTTGTGGAGAGAGGTGATGTGCAAAGGATATGAGGTTCATGTAGAGGACATGAAGCTTGAGTAGCCGGTACTCCCCCATTTAGGAAAGTGTGGGAGATAATCCCCTTCAACTTCATATGAGAGTGCGTTAGAAGAAGAAAGGATAAGGACCATAGGTGCGTATTTGATCCCACCTAGCAAACTTTCCCTTTTGCTTTGTGTTCCAGTTCCTGAAAAATTTATTGAGAAACATGATGGTGTTGGTGATAGAGTAGCAACATGTAGAATTAATTTTCATTTGAATAAAAAAGTGCATCAAACAACATTTATGACATCGCATGCGACAACATCTTTGTTTTTTAGGACCGATTAGAGGAATACTTTTTGATGCATCATCAAGACAAAGTGTGGGTGCACAAAATGTTGGAAATACGTCTGGAAGTAGAACAAATTTGAAGATTATGGGAGTTCATTTTAGTAAAATAGTTGGAACACAAAGTAGCTCATCCTTTGGTTTGGTGCCTACTACAGGTGAAGGATCAGGAGGATCAGGAGGTTCGGGATCAAGTGGATTTTGTGGTTCTGATGGTGGAGGAAATATTGGTGGGGGTTCTTGTTCTAGATCTAGTGGGAAAGGTTCGCACCCTCATCAGCTGCAACAGATATTTTATGATATTTCTCTTCACTTGCCAGAATACTAGGGTATTAAGGATGTTGCGGAGCATGTACACAAGTGTGAGATATTATGGCGCATGCTAAAGGAACCATAGCTCTTGAACATAAGGGAAGTCAATTTGCTACTACTTTGCAAGGGCATATAGGAAGTATGATCCAAATCAAACTGTTATAGATTACAACGTACTGTGTGATGCTTTCTTGGCTAAATTTCACATGCTTGAGTTTGAACACAAAATCATCAGTGCACTGAAAGAGATTAAGTAGGGCATGGCTAAGAGTGTAAGGGAGTACGATGCATGATTCAAAAAATTTATATCAAATTCATCTTATGATATTCACCCTAGCGATCATACACAATGGTTTTTTAGAATTTTAATACCACCTTTTAGAAGGGTGCTCTCTCATAAGACGTTTACAGATCCACGTGAGGATTTGGTGGAAACTCTATGTGCTAAGGTAGTTGGGAGTGTAGAAACTAGAGTTAGCCTGTTCTTAGAGGCGTAGATTGCTTCTATAGCGAAGAAGTTAGAGAAAATATCAACCAATTCAGCTCATGAGTCACGCATCGGGATATGGTGTATGGATTGCGAGGTTGAATGACATACTAAGGATAATTTCCCTCATAAATTGGGGTGTGTCATGCTATTGGATTGTGATATTTATCACCTAGATTATCATTCTAGTAGATTTCCTTTGTTGCAACGCGTGATACAGAAGAACGTGTCTTGTTACTATAAGATTTACAAGTCCCAAAATCATGATACAGAGAATTTCAGGTTGATTGATCAAATTCATGAGGCTATTGAAACTGGTGTACACTAGACTAGTGTTGTAAATAATTATAAGGACCAAGGTGATCATCATAGTCATAACCATAATGAAGGGTGCTTTGATGGAAGTGGTAGAGGTTACCATAGAGGGTACAAAGGTCATGGTTGTGGTGGTGGAAGAGGTGACTTCTCTTACGGAATCTATTATACATGCGAATCTCCTAATCATTATAGGTGTGAATGCCCTCAGAATGTCGTTTTCTCATGGTGTGGAAAATAACATAAGTTTGAAGAGTTCCTTGATTTATATGATCATATGAGCAAGCAACACAAGCAAAATAAGTGTGCAGGGATGATAAAGGTACAACACGTTATAGAAGATCAGTGGATGCCAAAGTTAGTTCCTGATCTTGAGGTAATACCTGTGTTGGTGACTACATGCTCCAAGGCTATGTGCACGTGTGATACCCCAAAGAAGAAACATGTTATTACAAAATAGGAGGTATTGCATGTAAAATATCTAGATCCTTCTTATCAGAAGGAAGTTTATCAGGAGACTATGGATGTTATTAGGAACTTACAAGGTGAAATACAGTGCTTGAAGGAGTAGTCATGAAAATTGGAACATGTGAAGAAAGTTGAGCTTCCTCAGAAATATATTGATGAATTGAAGGAGGTTTGTAAGACGCCGCACTGGGAAAATATCATTCCTTTGTTAGGATAATGGATGAGAGAGAAAATACCATGCACTGGATTTGAGCATGAGAGAAATATCCTGCATGCGAACTTAGCTCCTCACAGTCTTGAATATGATGAAGAGATCACTTTGAATGCTATTGTTGATGGTTGGCTACTGAGTAATATATTGATTGATACAGGTGTAAAAGTAAATGTACTCACTTTAAATGCATGGAATAAGATGGGGAGACCACTATTACAACCATCTTCAGATGTGTTGTATATGGTGAACAAGACCAAAGCCACACCCATTGGAGTATTGAAAGATGCCATTATTACTATATAAGGAGAAAGTTTATTAGATACTTTGAGGTCTTGGCACTTGCTAAGGTGGATAGTTTCCCTGCATTTCTTGGGTGCCATTGGTGTTACGCAAATAATGATGATCTGCACTTTAATAAAGGTTGTATAAGTTTTTAGAAAAAAGAGGAGAGCATGATTATTCCTTTAATAGATGGGAAATCTATGCCTTATGTAGAACCCTTAAGTGAAGAGGATTTGAGTAGGATATATGCGCATACAGTTAGAGATCCTGAAGCGCTCGATCCATATAAGGAAGGTGTTATACAGTGGGATGATGCTCAGTTTATGAGTGATACAACCATTTTTCCTGTGATAACTAGGCTCATGGAACATATTAAATGGTGGGACGAGAGATCAAGAACACGGTTACTCACGTGATCAGGCTGTGCATGGTTAGGTATTTGGGTAGTAACTAGGTACCTTGGTATACTGGTGAAGGAAATCTTGATGTATTTCTGTGTGCCATGGAAGTTTAATGGAAAGACTAAGTAGAAAGAAGAAATATGCTAGTTTATACCCTACGCGGAATAGCTACGCGTTGGTGGACTACACATAAGGATAACATTTTAAAGTGGCGAGAAGTGAGAATCGGACCTTCTCTACCAGGTTTCTTAGGAGCAATGTACCTTCATAGATATGTGAATTTCATGGGAAGGATTCTACTTCACATCACGTTCAAAAGTGTGAGAGACTATAGACAGAGGGGTAAGAGTCCTTTCCGCCATCACTCTAGGTATATAAGTTATACACCACCCTTAGTAGTTGTGCTCACACAAAGTATGTTCATGTAAATCTCACAAAAGCAACACTTAATTAATAGGAGAGGATCTTATGTATGATTTAGACCTTTAAATATTTTTCTACTAAACCTCCGGTGCATGAATCATTACATATTGTTAAACACCTTATGATGGGGGACAATGAAAAAGCTAAGGAACTCATGTTAGATATATTTGGATAATTATATTTTAAGGAATGTTTTGAAGAGGAAGCCATAAATGAGAAATAACTTGGGCACACCTGGCTAGAAAAAGAAAAGGGTAAGTTGGTTTATATGATTGATGATGAGGAAGTATAAAATCCATATGTTGATTACACTATCGGTACGCGTGAGGTCTTGGATAGTGCTGATGAGAGGGCACACACTTATCACGAGCCTATGAAAATGAAGAAGGTCAACAAGGGACATATACATAACCTAAAGAGGCGATTATTGGTGACTATTGGTCTAAACAAGAGGTCACAAATATTATTGAGCTACTACATGACTTTCAGGACTTATTCCCATGAGGCTATCATGATTTGAAGGGAGTGCATCCCTCTTTGGGTGAGATGAGGATCAAGTTAAAGGAAGGTGCGTGCTCGGTTAAGAAGAGACCTTATATGATGAATCCTAATCTGCATGTCAAAGTTAAGGAATAAATTGAAAAGATGTTGAAATATGGAATCATTGAGCCCATTGAGGAGTCAGAGTGGGTTATCCCTATGGTGATAAGCATAAAAAAATATGGTAGGATAAGGATATGTGTGGAATACAGAGAATTAAATGCTTCTTGTGTCATAGATCATTTTTCCATACCTTTTACAGAGGAGATCTTGGAGGGTGTTGCAGGGCGTGAGATTTACTCTTTCACTGATGGATTCTCTGGTTATCATCAGGTTTGGATTGCCAAAGAAGATTAGGAAAAGACAACTTTCACCAATGAGTGGGGAAATTTTTCCTACACAGTAATGCCTTTTGGGGTAAAGAATGCGCCTGCAGTGTTTTTGTGCATTGTTGTACAAGCATTTGAAGACTTTATACACAAGTTTTTACATGTTTACTTGGATGATTGGAATATATATGGTCTGGTAAAGATCATTGTGACAAATTGAGACTCATGTTTGAGAGATGGAGGTAGTTAAACATATCCTTGGATATTAATAATTGGATATTTACTACCCCTTTCGAAACTTTGTTGGGACATATTATTTGTAAGGAAGGATTGTTGGTAGATCCTGCTAAGTTCGTAGTTATTTTGGGCTTAGAGGAACCTACCAATTAGAGCGATGTGCGTGGGTTATTAGGGCACACATGTTACTACAAAAAGTTCATTAAGGGATATGCTAAGATTTTCATGCTCTTGAAATAATTTTTGAAGAGTAAGGGAAAGTTTCATTAGAATGAGGCATAGTAGATAACACTTGAGACACTAAAGACTCACTTTTGTGCCCATTTTGTGCATTCCTTCTTGGGATAAAACCATTTCATGTACATTTTTATGCCTTTGGCATGGCCATTGACGTAGTTTTAGCACAACTTGGTGATGAAATTGTCGATCATATTATCTATTTCACGTGCATGAAGTTTACACCAGCTGAACAAAATTATACAACTACAGAGCGCGAAACTTTGTCTATGATTTATAGGCTGTAGAAGTTTAGACATTACTTGCTAGTAACTCCCTTTATATGTTATATAGATCACATGGCACTTAAGTACTTGGTTAATAAGCCTATTTTGTAGGGGCACATATACTGGTGGATTCTCTTGTTTTAGGAATTTCACTTTATAATGGGTGTAAAACCAGGAAACAACAATTCTGCACTAGATAATTTATCAAGGATTAACTCAGGTGAGGAAACACAAAGTATTAAGGAAATAATGTTAGATGCACAACTATTCAGATTGAACCGCTTACCCTTTGACTTAGAAGATATTGTTGTATTCTTACATACTGGTGTGGCACCTTAAGGGATGAAGAGCTTAGAGAAGAAAAAAACTATCCATATGTGTCACACCTTACATGTTGATCAGTGGAGATCTATACAAACTAGGATGATATAAGGTTTTGTACTGGTGTCTGCTTGAGTATGAGTGTGAAGCTATTACTGGAGGATGCTCATGGCAGAATTTCTGGTGATCATTATGTAAGTAATGCTACCACACACAAGATTTTATTGGCTGGCCTTTGGTGAGAAACACTATAAAAGGATTTTTAGGAGTATGTCAAGGCGTGTGATCATTTTCAGCGACTTGGGAAACCTAGGAATAGAGACGAAATGCCTTTGAGGCATATTGCAAGTGCAAAACCTTTTGAAAAATGGGCAATTGACTTTGTGGGCCCTATTTCCCCATCGACGCAAAGGACTAGGTCGCGCTATTTTATAACTTGTATAGATTATCTGACTCGGTGGGAAAAATAAGTGCCTATAAAAGATTTCATGGAAGCTACACCAACAAAATTCTTATGGGAAAATATTATCAGCAGGTATGGATGTCTGTTGAGTTTGAAAAGTGATAGGGTCTCTGTACGTACCCAAAATTGTAAGGTACTGTACTGCCAGAACAACATGGCACGTGCCCTAATGATGATACAAGTCTCCTCGCAAGGTGTTTCGAGATCTAGAAAATCTCTCTGAGTATGCCGTTAACATCCCGCATACCCCACTTAGCCCCCACGTGCTTTACTTCTTTCCTTTTCCCCTCTTTTCTTAGCCTTTTTCTCTTCAGTGACGAAACCGCCGCCCTGCCTGGGCGGCGGTCTCGTGACCGCCACCCTGAACAGGGCGGCGGTCCTATAACCGCCACCCTGCTCAGAGCGGCGGTCCTTTACGCATTTTCCAGAAAGCTCTTTTAACACGACTCACGTAAATTCAATGTTTTACCATCTTTCTTTCACCGCCATAAGCTTGCATTTATGATTCTGGTTCCCTGGAATAGTGTTTTGCCATTGTTTATAGTTTAAGAGTTCGAATTGGTTTTTACCTTGGGTAAATGCTCAAATGCTATAAATAGTTGGCTTGTGCTCAAGTTAAAGTTAGGCCCCTCAGTGTTGTCATTTCAGGCCTCTTAAAATTTCTCTGATTTATCTTTGCAATAGATTTAGTTTTCCTTTTGCTTAGAATGCTTAGTTTCTTTCATTGCATGCTTAGTTAGCATTGTTTTACTGTTGGTAAGCCACATATCCATCTTGTGCAAGCACTGCTGTTATTTCATCCAATCCATTGGAGTAGAATAGCTTAGGAAGCCATTAAAGTTGCAGGTTTTTCTCCTCAAACATGATAGTTTCAGGTTCTAGACGCTTTATGTTGCATGACTCGCAATAAATCCCGCTAGGAATTGCATAAGCCAAGCTCTGTACTCTTGCGCTATCCCTCTCCTACTCGCATTGTATTCAGTCTGTGTTTTGAGCTGCCTTTATCCCAATATCTACTTCTGTTGATGCTAGCATTACACACTTTTCTGGATCCACGTGAACACGAAGGAATGAGGAGATCACACTGAGGGGACAAGATCACACACACCATCGAGATTCGCCACTGTTCTGCAGAATCCAGGTTCTAGCTTTCAAAGTTCTAGTTAGAATCATATCAAATAGAGTAGTTAATTACTTTATTTCAGTAAATTCTATTCTCGATATTGCCAGGGAAGCTGTGGGGATTGATAGTTTCTGAGAAACTATGATTCACTCCTCACTTCTGAGGTAGGATCAAGAATCTTGCAAATAGATTAGATAAGCTAGTTTATTGTTTAGAATAGGTCTACAAATTACACAGACAGATAGCTACACTCGGTTATTTTGTTTGTTTTAAGTTATTATTTTGGCTATCAATTCTAGATATTTTAAATAGCTACTTTCTTAAATTCGTAAAGTTCATCAGAAAACACAAAAAATAGAGAAATCATGCTATAGATATATTCGACATAGTTAAATTTTATTTTACTGTAGTTCTCTTTACTTTGTTGCTTTTGTATGACAATCACGGGACCTAGAGAGCCCAGGGAATACATATTTGAGCCAATCATGCCCCAGCCCAATCTCATCACAGCAATAACTGATATAGATCAAAATCTTAGGATTCAAGTCTTCCGAGACAATGGTAAGCTTGCAACAAATCAATTCCCAGTTGAGTGGACTAAACATAGAAGACGACCAAGCACACACATTTTGGTCGAATCAACCGAACTACAGATTATCCTAGGTAACATTCATATGACTGTAGAAGGGTTCGAAAGAGAACAAACATTTGGTTGTGATCCTTTGGTCCCACAGCCAGGCGCAGGAGACACTCTTCTAGATATAGATACCAGCCTAAGAATCCAGGTTACACGAATGCCTGTAAGATATTCTGAGAAAATCACACAGTTATTGATCCTAAATATAGAAGCTGAGAAAGCATACGATTACTGGATATTAGGGATTAGGACTTGATTTCACGCATGACCATAACAGGTCCACAACAACTAAGAATCTACGGTTGTGACCCACAAATCCCGCAGCCCAATGAATCCATAGGAGAAATAGACATAGACACTGGCCTGCGCACACTAGTATTCCGGTCTACCCCACTTCCACCTATTATCATCGAACAATTATCCTTGCTAGACACAACAGCTAACAGAGCTAGGGAATTCTGGACTAGGCCAGAGAATCGTCCATAGAATTGACTACATTTACCATCCACCATATGACCATGTCCGAAGAAATACACGAAACTATCCCAGGTCATTTTCCACGTATTCCACAACCTATAGATCGAATCATGCCAGAGCTCGATATTGATTGGAGCCTTCGAGCAGTCATCCTTGCTGATCGATCTATCACACCAATTCAAGTTAGGAGGGCCTTCTTTGCCTTAGACTCACAAATTCCGCTAGTGCGTATTGAGGATATTAGATTTCCTAACTAGTTTTTCTGCATCTCACACATATTCCATACCCACCGGCTGTCTCGGCACGACCTCGAGGAGGTTGGGTGCGAGGAAGAGTTGCTTGTAGATTCCATCATACAAAATTGGTGAACCCGACATGAACAAACATGTTTCACCTTCTATACCTCATTAGCCTTCACATCGCTTCACCACCAAAATTGGTGAACCCAGACATGAACAAACAACTGTTTCACCTTCTGTACCTCGTTAGCCTTCACATCAGATTCACCACCAAAATTGGTGAACCAAATGTGAACAAACAACTGTTTCACCTTCTGTACCTCATTAGCCTTCACATCAGCTTCACCACCAAAATTGGTGAACCTGACGTGAACTTCCTGTACTTTCTAGTTTGGAGTCTACTTTCTATTATTATCAGTATGTGTTCTTCCAAGTTAGTATACTTTTCATCTTTTCCACCTCATTGGCTTTCACCATCACCTTCGCCTCCTTCCCATTATTCTGCGGGTATTCATATACCCCCTAGAATATGTCGGGATTTGATGCATATGGCAGACCCCTCTTGGGTCTTGAGGCATACTACGCCGAAACAAAATAGACAATCATCACCCTCACTCTCAGTATGGGGTGACAACTATTCAACTAACCAGTTGTCAACGCAAACTCCAAGGATCAGATATAGCTCATCCTTCCAAATAGAGGAGTTGGAACAACTCGCTCAAACGCAACAAATGGAGCCTTCAGGCTCGAACAATATGATGTTCACCGGAGAATCCGGTTCATCTCCTCAGGTACTACTTAGACCACAAATTAGTAGGCAATCAGACCCATACCAAAGTTTAGACGATAAACATTCGGTATATTATGCCAGGAATGAACAACACTCTCGAAGTATGTACCCACCCATAGGAGGTCTACAAACACAACCCGAGGTCTCTTTTCAAGAAAACACTTCCATCCCATTACATATAGGAAATGCCCTTGGAGAAACTTGGCAGGGCAGTGATCAGTTCATAGCGGGGTATCATAGACCTATACAACACCATGATATACAACAAATGCCACCAAGGCAGGATATCATGACTTCACCAAATGAAGTCATTTCAACTCTAATAGAAAAGGTTAGAGGGTTAGAACTTGCCCAAGCAAGTCAAAATTTGCAATTCATGCAAGCAGGAAGTTCCAATCCTCCACACCATCCTAGCCAAGTAGATCTCCTCACAGGAGTAGGCACATTAGGCATGACTCCTCAGTATTCGCAACAAATGCCAACTAGACCCACCATCTCTAGCACTATTCCTCCCGGTCTAGTACAAAAAAAATCCATTCATGGACAGTACCCCGTCATACTTAAACATGTACTCCAAATCACCACAAGGGGATATGTTCTCCTCTCCTGGCATGTTTTCTCAAACACAGGGGCTTCCTTATGCCCCTGCTAATGCATACGCTGCACCATATCAACAACCCATCCCACCACCGCTCCCTCAACAGGCACCGTCAATGGTCGAAACATATGCGATAGGTACGTACTCAGAATATTTAAAAGAGCCCTTGGATTTCACCATACGAAGTGTCATGCTTCCAAGACCTCTTCTCTGATTTACCCAAATACAAAGGAGAGGGGGATCCAAAATGCGCATATCAAAGCTTACGCTACATCCATTCGAGAACTACTCCCATGGGATGGGGTTGTTGCTAAAATATTCCCAAAAACCTTGGAAGGCATTGCTCTCGATTGGTATTATAGAATACCTGAGGCTTCCATACATTCATTCAAACAACTTGTGTCAGATTTCATCAAGGCCTTTGACATGAACAAATTATTAAGAATAGGAATCAGGGAGTTCTTACACATCAAACAAGAACACAATGAATCTGTCGCCCATTTCATCCAAAGGTGGCATACAGTTCTTTATTCTTTGGCAAGTGCTCCAAACATGGATCAAATGGAACTATGCGATTTGTTCCTTCATTCCCTTAGCAAAGAAGTGAAGGAAGAAGTCCAGAAGTTCCCATTAAGAACTTACGATGAAGTACTTGAGAGCGCTATTCGAATAGATCAAGCAGCAATTGACAGTGGTCGCAAAACATATGGAGCAAACGGGAGGTTAATCGCCCCCAACTAGAACACTACAACTTATCCTACTACCACGAACGTCAATCAAGGACCTAAAATCCTTAACAAAAATCAGGGTGTAACAACAGATGGAGTAACCGACCAGCCTAAGAAGGTAAATGTTGTCAATACTCCATCACAAATAAACAACCAACGAAACAACAACTTTACCCCAACAATCAATACAGTGGATTTTAACCATCCACAACAACAACAACAACGGCAAAAATCCCATACAGGGTCCAAGCCAAAATTCAACTAGGTACCAAAACCAGAATTCAAACCAAAAACAACAAACACAAAATTTTAATAGACAACGGTTTGATCAAAATTTTGGGCCACAATACACATCAAACCAACAAACTAGGAATTACAATCCTAATTCGTATTGTGGTTTCCACAAAATTCAGGGCCATGACACTAGAACATGCCGTGACTACAATAAATTCATGCAACGCTTGTCAGATGAACAAAAACAACTTTTCATGGATATGTTCTTGGCAGATCCTACGTCACCAACGTCAAATACCTTTTCAGGGGTAGTTTCCCCTCAAAACGCACCCCTGAAGATCTTTAATGATCCACTCCCAAATCACGATAACAACAGGCTAAATTTAACTAGGACGAACAAGGGTGTAATGACAGGAAACAATGATCATGAAGCCTTGACATCAGCTAAATCCATTAGTTGCGCCACAACTAGGAAGTCAGCCACGACCTAAGGTAGTTGGTTTAGTGGAATTAGATGCTGAGCTACCCATCGAAGCTATAACAAGGACACGAGAGTATTTCTCTCAGCCAAGTCCAAGCCACCTGCCAGAGGCAGATGACATCCAACAAATCGTAGCAAAACCTGTGGGTGCCTATGATTTAATTAACGACCTAACAAAAACCTTCTCACACATTTCATTCTTAGACTTACTAAAGAACTCTCCTGCCCACAGGGCTGCTCTTTTAGAAGCATTAGGTTTAGGTCATCTAATTAACATCACTCCACCACCTGAAACATAGGTAAATCATGTGGAATTTGATGTTCATCCTCCAGGGCAGGCAGATAGGGATGTCGAATTCATATTCGAGATAAACAAAATGCCGAAAGATGCTGAGATCACACGCCGAGGTGATCCAGCCTTACATTTGCAAGTATGGGTTTATAACAACTATGTAAAGCGTGCAATGGTTGACGATGGGGCGACAGTTAACATAGTCCCCTTCTCTTTCCTCCAAAAGCTAGGGTATGGGGAAACCAATTGTTCCACAACTCGAAATACACTAAGGGGCTATGATAGTCTTAAAGCCACCTCAGTTGGAACTATAATATTACCGGTCACCTTAGGACCCAAAACCATCTTGACTGAGTTTTATATTATAGATCGGGAAACTAACTATAATATGATCCTCGGCCGACCTTGGATACACTGCATGAAGGCAATCCCTTCTACACTATTTCAAGAAGTAAGGTTTTTACATTTAGGAAAGGTATTCGTAGCCAAAGGTGATCCAAAACCATTTGATGTACACCTAGCTGACTTAAAGAAAAGACCAGGTGTACACTCGGAGTTTGAACTCCCAATAAACCAACTTAATAAGCCTACCAACGCAAAAACAAAAGAAAAGTTGGTACCTACGATAGATCTTGAAACTATGAGCCTAGCCAAAGTAACCCCAACTCCCAAAGATGAGGCTAACACTGTAGAAACAGTATCATTAGGAACTACTAACAAAGATCGTTGAATTGCTGGAAAATGATCTACCAATATTCTTACCATTCGATTCAGTAGGCATAGGATATTCCCTAGGCATTGGCTCTCTTCCAGCAGAGGATCTCTGTATGGTGGAAGTAGAATATACAAACACAATAGATATCTCACCATCCATATTCCCAACTAAATATTGGACACTCCATTTTGATGGAGCTAGATGCCGTTACGGAGCGGGGGTAGGTGTAATCTTTACTTCCCCTGAAGGAAAAGTCTTACCTTTTGCCTTTAAACTAAATTTCGAGTGCACAAACAATGGCGCTGAGTACGAAGCCCTCCTCCTTGGCCTCATCTTAGCTAAGAGAATTGGTGTTGATAACATCAGAGTCTTAGGAGACTCGCAATTAGTAGCAAACCAAGTCTCTGAGGCATACGAAACCAAAGCCGAGCACTTACAACTTTACAAAAAAGCTGTCTTAGATTTAAGCAAGGAGTTTGACTTCATATCAATTGAAGCAATCCCGCGAGAGAAAAATCTTCTCGCCGATTCAATAGCAACTTCAGCGTCATGTTTTACTCCAAGCAATGAGTTAGAGGATACCGTTTCATGGTATCCCTTCGTGATGAACCATTGATAAAGACAATGACAAATTCTCTTTTAAACGGAAATGAATCTACTATCCTAGACCATGTTGATAGTGATATGGCCACTTTGGATTACTTAAACGCCTATGCAGCACTACATCTCTCCTATCATATGATAGATTTGTCCTTAATCCCACATTCGTCTTCCTACTTCGAAAATCCCATGGTGGATCTTCCCTCACAAATGGAACCTAGCATATGCACAGTAGAAAATGGGGATGATTTGGATTTACCTCCAGTGCCACCTGAATTTGAAGAGGGTAACGCCTCTTTGATCGAAGAAACAATTGATATTAACATCGGAACGGAAGACAAACCAAGGATATTGAAACTAGGGTCCTCGTTAACCCCAGAGGAAGTAGAAATACATACTCAGATCCTCAAAGAACATCAGAAGGCGTTTGCATTTAATTATAAGGAAATGACAGGAGTTGCACCCCACATCACGGTGCACAACCTCGTCACTAAATCTGATGCAAAGCCAGTTAAACAAAAATCGAGACCCATGAAACACAAGGTAGCTCTCATGGTAAAAGAGGAGGTAATAAAAACTCCTCCAAGTAGGATTCATCAAGCCAGTCGATTACTCCCAATGGGTATCTAATATCGTTCCCGTTCTCAAGAAGAATGGAAAGATACGCGTCTACATAGATTTATCGAGACATCAACAAAGCATGTCCTAAAGATGACTTCCTGTTGCCATTCCATTGATGTCATTGTTGATGCAACAGCTGGGTTTGAACTTTTGTCTCTCATGGATGGATTCTCGAGATACAATCAAATCAAAATATATGAACAAGATCAATCTAAAACCACATTTATAACTCCTTGGGGAACTTATTGCTATGTTGTCATGCCATTTGGTCTCAAGAATGTTGGTGCTACATACTAGCGAGCTATGACATATATATTTCACGATTTAATTCATAAAATCGTGGAATCCTACATAGATGACTTATTGGCTAAGGCCAAGAAGCGTTGTGACCATCCAGAAGTACTCCTACGCATCATTCTCTCACGTCTGATACAATACGGAGTCACGCTAAATCTAGAGAAATGTGTCTTTGGTGTAACAGGAGGGAAGCTCCTAGGTTACATCATATCATCACGAGGGATAGATGTTGACCCAACCAGAATTCGGGCTGTCCTCAAAATGGTTCCACCTTCAGATCAATCTGGAATCAGTGTCATTTCTCAGAAAGCTGGGAGCAATCCTAAGATTCATCCCGGACTTAAGTTTCGCCATACATCCAATCAACAATTTACTTAAGAAAGATTATAGCATTGATTGGACTAAAGACTGCAATGAATCTTTTGATGCAGTTAAATGTTTCCTATTATCACCACCTACGCTAATGCCACCTAAGCTAGATCGCCCGTTAATTTTATACTCACGAGCTACCAATGTCTTGCTAGCCTGCATGCTGGCTCAAGAAGACGATGACAAGAGAGAACACACGATTTATTTCATTAGCTCGAACGTTGTTTGACTATGAAACACGTTATACACAAGCAGAATGAGAATGCCTCGCCATAGTCTTTACAACCAAACGCCTAAGGCATTATATGCTAAATCAAGAAACAAGGGTCATTGTAAAAACATACCATTTACAAACTTTCCTCACACAAGGGTCCTTATCTAAAAAGGCTGGACGTTTTATAACCTTAATGGGAGAATTCAAATTAACGTTTGTAAATCAGAAGTCGGTTAAAGGACAAATCATCGTGGATTGGTTAGCTGATAACCCATTAGATGGAGGCAATCTAGTAGATTTAGATTTTCTAGATGAGTGCGTATACTACATCGAAACCCGACCTTCTATCTCTGAGTGTCCCTAGTACACTGATATCATAAATTATATCATGGACCATATGTATCCAGAAGGAGCTACACCATAACAAAGAAGGCGGTTACGTATTATCGTAGCTAAATACATCATTATAGAGCAAGTGCTCTATTGGAAAGCATTCAATGGAATGCTTCTGAGATGTGTCGACACGGAAGAATCCAAGAAGATTCTCCATGAATCCCATGGTGGAATGTGTGGAGGCCACTTCAGTGGTCATGCTACCGCTCGTAAAATACATCGAATGGGCTATTTTTGGCCTACTCTAGAACACGACGCATTAGAGTTCATACGCAGGTGTCATAAGTGCCAAGAATTCTCTCATGAGATCCACATGCTGGCACAAGCTCTGCAACCAATCGCTACCCCCATGGCCCTTTTCTACATGGGGCCTAGATTTAATAGGGAAATTCTCTCCCTCATCCACAGACGGCCATAATTTTATAATCACGGCCACCGAATATTTTACCAAATGGGTAGAGGCTATGCCTCTTACTACTGTACCTGGTTCTGTAATCGCCAAGTTCATTTTAAACCAAATCATTTGCAGGTATGGTATCTCGCAAATCATTATCTCTGATAATGGAACTTCTTTTAAAAATGAAGAGGTTCGCGAGTTATGCAATAAATTTAAAATAAGCCATCATACGGCTTCCTTGTATTACCCTCAAGCCAACGGACAAGCTGAAGCGACGAATAAAACACTAAAAGCCATTCTCCTTAAAACGGTGAAAGAAAACAAATGAGATTGGCACTTAAAGTTATATTCTGGCCTTATGGGCCCACCGAACCTCAATAAGAACACCAACGAGAGCAACTCCTTTCTCACTAGTATTCGGGGCAGAGGTAGTTCTCCCATTTGAGGTTGAAATACCCAGTCTCCGCATTTCATTACAAGGGATTCTGGATGAAGATGTTTACAGAGAAGCACGTCTTTCCCAACTAGAAAGCCTAGATGAAGCTAGGTTAGATACTGGAACAATGGCACAGAGTCTATGCTGACCGGATGTGCCGGTAGTATAACAAGAAAGTCTATGAATGCGACATATATGAAGGTGATCTAGTTCTAAGACTAGACAGCCGGATCGACAAGAAGACCGGCGAAGGAAGGAAATTCCGGCCTAAGTGGTTGGGCCCATACCGAGTCATGAAGGACTATGGAAACGGTGCATACCTCCTATGTACGCTAGAAGGTGAGGAATTTGGTGAAACAGTCAATTCCCTGCACCTCAAGCGGTTCTACGCATAAACAGCTAGCATTACTTATATATATATATCTACATTGCATCTTCATATAGATTAGGATCATATTGTCCGCTTGTTTCATACACGAATGGTGATCAAGGAATCTATTCTTAAAGAAATTCATTACAAACTCATGATGTTGTTGGCATAAACATTTTAATCATACTTCTCCATTTTCATGATATCATCAAATTATCTCGGAATCATTTTATCAAATAAAGTTAGACATGACAAAGTCTTAACGGTAACCATACCAAGATCTGCAAGTTTATTCTCACTGTTGGTTTCTTCTTAGGGTAGGTGTCTTGCCTATGGTCTGTTCTAGAAGCTTCATGGTGTCACATCTATCCCATATGTATATCTCTTTGGAAATAAACACATACTGACATTTTACTCAAATAAACAAGTCAAACATTGATCAAACAGAAAATTTTAATTTTACACATTTCCTTGCCCCACCAACCTTTGGTGATGAGCTTGCATCTCTTACTGGTGACATAGGGTTGGGAAAGGATGGATATGCCCTTACTCTCCTATGCTTTGCCCACAGTGATAAACCCACGCTTCTTACTAGTAGCATGGGGCAAAGTGTAGGGGGTCCTCTTGACAAATAAATGCAAAAGGTCATACACAAAAAATTCAAATTTTGAAACTTTGAGTCAAAAACAAATGAATCAAATGTTCAAAATCCCAAGAGATTTAAAATCCTAAAAACCCAGATTTTGTCTACTATTTGGCCATCTACGGGCCTAAGTCTGGATAAACTGCAAAGCAAGTTGCATCCGAAACTATGAAGTCACTCGAGTGTAGCGGACTTGTAGTGTCCTAATTTGGTTCTGCCAAAGCTTCGTCTATCTTCCATCACTATCATTTCACTACACCTCATAACTTGCACCCTTCCCAACTCTTGGTGATAAGCCCTCGCATCTTACTAGTTGCATGGAGTTGGGGGTAGGGGCAGGTTTATCTATTCATCCTACCGGTTTATTTTAATCACTTTTCCAAAACAAACGTGAAGTATCCAAAATTGCTTATAGAAACTAAGATTCGAAATCACATTATATCTACATTATTATATATTAACATCATGAAGCACAAAAGCAAAGTAAAACACTTGCATCATTTGTTCACCATTGCATATATTCTAAAAGAAACATACAAACATACATCATAGTATAGGAAACTGGAAATAGAAAGTGAGCCACGAATACCAAGAGTTTGATCCAGAACAAAAATACATATATATAAATGATCAACATTTATATAAAATGTCATCATGCACTCAGCATGGTCAAAACACTCAAATAGCCTGGGATATACAAAAATATATATAGTACAAAATCGACGAGAGCCAAGTGGCTTTTCAATCCCTATGAGACCCCTCTGAAGGTGCACGCCCATGCCTAGGACTCTGGCTACATGCCGGCGCTCTAAATGCACGGAGGACTCAAGATCCTGAGGGGCAGCCGCAGTCTCACCACAAGAATGGCTCCTCGTCAAGCGCTCAGCCATCTTATACCCCACTAACTCAGTGCAAAGGGTTGATACCATCCTGGCCACATGCCAGACTGGAGCGAAGACATCGGTATGTCTGCCGGCTACTGAAGGCTCCCTAGCATCCACAGACAGCTCTGTGCGGGTCTTCTCCATGGAGATCATCAAGGTATCAGTGCATACCTTACGGATCAAATCCCACCACTCATCGGCGGTCTCTGCAAACAAAGGAGAAAATAAATTAGAAACCAAACAAGAAATTAAAAGATACAAGATAGCAACTAAGGATGATCTTAACATTAAGACACGAACACTAGAAGGGAGAGAGGGTAACTTACTCGGATCACCAGGCCTCCAAGACGGATCTATGGGATCAGCGCCCGCCACGGATGCCACTATTGACTGAGGGGCTGCTCCTGTGGCTAGAGCAACGTAACGCCCCGAAAAAAACTCATCCTACCCATGGCCCTGGGAGAGTGGCTCCTCTGAAACCAAAGTCACCCTCTCTGCACTCTGCTCGGCCCTCTCCGCCTGCATGATATCCTAGGTATCGTGCCACTCAGGATCACTGTCCTCGGTCTCCTCCTCTGTCTCTCCCTCTGTATACTCCTCAGACTCGAAGTCTACCTCAATGGGGTCATCGCTGTTATGGGCAGGACCCGCGGCGATCTAAAGTAAAGGTTCCTGAGGCGCATCGGCTCTCCCTCTGGCACGAACTATCCTCCTACCTGCAATAGGAACGCCAGGAGTAACCACTATCCAACCCCAACCTCTAGGCCCCCCTCTGGCCTCTCAGACTGATTTGTATACTGGCGCCACTGGGGGAAGCATACCCATGTATGGTAAGCCAAACTGCTGAGGAACACAGCCAAAGGGGTGCATCTCCACTCGCCCCACTCTTTCAATAAGCTACCCTGTCGTGGAGCAGGAGATCAAGGTAATAGCCTCCTCATCCCATATGCCTGCCATAGTCTGGTATGGTGTGGCCTCCATGTCGGTAGTAGTCAAGGAGGCAACTAGCTGATGAGGTGCTTTGAGCACCGACATGTCTGTCCATCTGGCTACCCTCACAGCTCCAAGATCTGCCACCTCCACACCCCTGCCATAAGGGATGAAATGCTCATAGACCCAACTCATGACTAGGGTCAGGTGGCTCAAGGACTGCCCCTGTAAATGGACCACCCTGTATAAGTCGTGGTAGGTGGTCTTAAGAATATCTACTCCCCAGGCATATATCTGACCGTGCCCCTCTATCTGTGCAATAATTGGGGACTATCAGTATAGTAATGTATCTCCTCCCTTGTCCCTGATCAGTCTCGAGGTAAGGATCCCCTTGATGGCCTGGCGAAGTAGGGGGATGGGAAGGGAAGGAATGGATCGAACTCTAACCCCCTTCTTCGACCCTGTAGAGATGACTGCATCTCCCATATATGTGGCCCATTGTGTAATCTGTGCCCGTGAACCTGCCATCTCTAGGGTGAGTCGTCTCCCGATGATTGGGACCCCTAGAATACAATAGACATCCTCCAATGTAATAGTCCACTCACCGCGGACCCCTGGCAATCGGAAGGTGTTCTAATCTGCATCCCCGTATGAGAACAAATCACAAAGGATGTGACTATATGGTGTAACGTGGGGCACGCATGAAATGCGCAGTATCCCAGCCCGCTGAAGAGTGTCCTCCTCATCCTGTGAGAGGGCATCTAGTACCCCTGGGAGCCAATCACACTCCCTCTCTCGACTCCACCAGATATACTCCTCTCTCACCTGCATACACCCAAAAACACACAAAACAGAGCAAGTTAGCATCCAAGTAATACTAGAAAAATCATGAAAGCACGTAGAAATGCTAAAAATACAAACACAATCTCAAAAAGAGGTTCCTTTTGCATTCTGTGCAAAACCCCCGCCCTGAGCAGGGAGGCGGTTTTGTAACTGCCGCCTTAAGGGCGACGGTCATATAACCGCCACCCTGAACAGGGCGGTAGTCATGTAACCGCCGCCCTGGGTAGGGTGGTGGTCCTGGTCTGAAAACCCACGCGGGTTTTTAAATTTAAAAGGCCTAAAAAGTGCAAAAAAATGACCATTTTACCTAAAAACGAAGCCTACCCAGTAGGCGCCCCCCTAGGTGGACTTTTTAACACTAACATTTTCAAAAATTACCCCCCCATGACAAAGTATTTAGCATTTCAAATTTAAGGGGGTAAAAAGGATAAACTAAAGAAAACTAACCTGTGATCTCACGGGTCGATGTTCTGCATGTGGAGGCATGATCGCTATCTCGTTGCAGACGTTTTGACTCTACTCACGCAAGAAACTATCACTGTGGGTCCCAGAGCTCAAAATCAATCAAATCAACTCACACAAATGAATAGGAAAATGGGCCCACTTTCATATATATAGCATCCGGATTCGTTTCAAATAAATTTTTCATAGGTTTGGAGCGCCGACGGAGGTAAACTCCTATCCCCGCACAAATGGTACGTTCTCATTCCCTATTATTTTAGTGTTTATTTTCAAACTATTGTGTCTATCTGCACTTGAGTTCTCTTTTCATTTTGCAGGTAGCAGGAATCTTGGATGGAGTCATTTCAACACACGGATGTATCAGGTATAACTTCTAATTTCCCATTTCGGGACTGCCATACTCGGACCCACAATTTTACGCCTCTTCATGGCTAAAATGCTTCTCTGAGGGGGCAATATGTACGTACCCAAAATTGTAAGGTACTGTACTGCGAGAACAATGTGGCACGTGCCCCAATGATGATACAGGTCTCCTCGCAAGGTGTTCGGGATCCAGAAAAGCTCTCCAAGTATGTGTTAACATCCCGCATGCCCCGCTTAGCCACCACATGCTTTATTTCTTTCCCTTTCCCTTCTTTTCTTAGCCTTTTTCTCTTCAGTGACGAAACCGCCGCCCTGCCTAGGTGGCGGTCTCGTGACCGCCACCTTGAACAGGGCGGCGGTCCTGTAACCGCCGCCCTACTTAGGGCGGCGGTCCTTTACGCATTTTCCAGAAAGCTCTTTTAACACGACTCACATAAATTCAACGTTTTACCAGCTTTCTTTCACCGCCATAAGCTTGCATTTATGATTCTGGTTCCCTGGAATAGTGTTTTGCCATTGTTTATAGTTTAAGAGTTCTATTTGGATTTTACCTTGGGTAAATGCAAATTCTATAAATAGTTGGCTTGTGCTCAAGTAAATGGCCCCTCAAAATTTGCCTCTAATTTCTCTTTGCAATAGATTTAGTTTTCCTTTTGCTTAGAATAATTAGTTTCTTTCATTGCATGCTTAGTTAGCATTGTTTTACTGTTGGTAAGCCACATATCCATCTTGTGCAAGAACTGCTATTATTTCATCCAATCCATTGGAGTAGAATAGCTTAGGAAGCCATTAAAGTTGCAAGTTTTGCTCCTCAAACAAGATAGTTTCAGGTTTTGGACGCTTTATGTTGCATGACTCGCAATAAATCCTGCTAGGAATTGCATAAGCCAAGCTCTGTACTCTTGTGCTATCCCTCTCCTATTCACATTGTATTCAGTCTGTGTCTTGAGCTACCTTTGTCCCAATCCCTACTTCTGTTAATGCTAGCATTACACGCTTTTTTGGATCCACGTGAACACGAAAGAATGAGGAGATCACACTGAGGGGACAAGATCACACACACCATCGGATTCGCCACTGTTCTGCAAAATCCAGGTTCTAGCTTTCAAAGTTCTAGTTAGAATCATATCAAATAGAGTAGTTAATTTCTTTATTTCAGTAAATTCTATTCTCGATATTGCCAGGTAACCTGTGGGGATTGATAGTTTCTGAGAAACTATGATTCACTCCTCACTTCTGAGGTAGGATCAAGAATCTTGCAAATAGATTAGATAAGCTAGTTTATTGTTTAGAATAAGTCTACAAATTACACAGACAGATAGCTACACTCGGTTATTTTGTTTGTTTTAAGTTATTATTTTGGCTATCAATTCTAGATATTTTAAATAGCTGCTTTCTTAAATTCGTAAAGTTCGTCAGAAAACACAAAAAATAGAGAAATCATATATAAATATATTCGACATAGTTAAATTTTATTTTACTGTAGTTCGCTTTAATTTGTTGCTTTTGTATGACAATCACGGGACCTAAAGGGCCCAGGGAATACATATTTGAGCCAATCGTGCCCCAGCCCAATCTCATCACAGCAATAACTGAGATAGATCAAAATCTTAGGATTCAAGTCTTCCAGACAATGGTAAGCATGCAACAAATCAATTCCCAGTTGAGTGGACTAAACATAGAAGACGACCAAGCACACACGTTTTGGTCTAATCAACCAAACTACAGATTATCCTAGGAAACATTCATATGACTGTAGAAGGGTTCGAAAGAGAACAAAGATTTGGTTGTGATCCTTTGGTCTCACAGCCAGGCACAGGAGACACTCTTCTAGATATAGATAATAGCCTAAGAATCTAGGTTGCACAAACGCCTGTAAGATATTCTGAGAAAATCACACAGTTATTGATCATAAATATAGAAGCTGAGAAAGCATACGATTACTGGATATTAGGGTTTAGGACTTGATTTCACGCATGACCATAACAGGTCCACAACAACTAAGAATCTATGGTTGTGACCCACAAATCATGCAGCCCAACGAATCCATAGGATAAATAGACATAAACACTAGCATGCGCACACTAGTATTCCGGTCTACCCCACTTCCACCTATTATCATCGAACAATTATCCTTGCTAGACACAACAGCTAATAGAGCTAGGGAATTTTGGACTAGGCCAGAGAATCGTCCATAGAATTGACTATATTTACCATCCACCAAATGACCCTGTCCGGAGAAATACACGAAACTATCCTAGGTCATTTTCCACATATTCCACAACCTATAGATCGAATCACGCCAGAGCTCGATATTGATTGGAGCCTTCGAGCAGTCATCCTTGTTGACTGATCTATCACACCAATTCAAGTTAGGATGTCCTTCTTTGCCTTAGACTCGCAAATTCCGCTAGTGCGTATTGAGGATATTAGATTGCCTAACTAGTTTGTCTACATCTCACACATATTCCATACCCACCGGCTGTCTCGGCACGACCTCAGGAGGTTGGGTGCGAGGAAGATTTTCTTGTAGATTCCCACGCTCGCATGTCACTTTTCCATCGTACAGTCTCACACTTCTTGAATGAGACTGTCAAAATATTATTGGCAGAGTTTATGGTGA
Source organism: Taxus chinensis (assembly GCA_019776745.2). Lineage (NCBI taxonomy): Eukaryota > Viridiplantae > Streptophyta > Pinopsida > Cupressales > Taxaceae > Taxus > Taxus chinensis. The sequence goes on from CM034154.1 coordinate 706,825,626, forward strand.
GGATAATGAGACTGTTGAGGAATAAAACAAGATATATAGACATACATTGACTAAATTTTTTTGATGTTGGAAGGAAATACTAGGATGATAAAATTTCTGCTATACTTTGGGCATATAGGACAACTTACAAACGTTTGAACAAAGCCACCCCTTTCAGTTGGTGTTTGGCATAGAGGATATTTTACTAGTAGAACTAATGTTACCTTCCCTAAATATTGTGTGTGTAGGTGGACTGGATGATTAACAAGCACTTGAAGAGCTTATAGATAAGATGATGCAGTTGGATGAGAGGCACGACATTGCAAGTTGGATCCAAAAAATAGAAAAGGCCAGGCTGAAGGCATGCCATGATAGGAACATTAAGAATAAGGGTAAGTACACCAATTTGGGGGGCCAAAAAGTGGACAAGAAATAAAAAATGAGAAAAATGTGATCGCATTATGTTTTCTTTGGTTCGGTGATTCACAAACCTAAAATGTGTGTGTGTTATAATGCATACATGTTTCAAGCTATATGAAGTTTATAAGGGCCTGAAGGAGCCATATTTACTAAAATAAATGTTACATAAAATTTATTTTAGTAAATATAAGAAGTTCGGGTCACTCTACACCTGATGGAAGTGGTCATGTAGCTCTGACAATTATAATCTAGAAGATAGTTTTTCAAAATCTAATCTGGTAAGTACTTACTCATTTTCAAAATTTCAGAAATGACCTAAACTTTTCAGGCCATATAATTTGTAGTCAGTCTTTGTTTTGGGAAAATATATAGTCATTTTGTAGGTTTTTTGATCTTATGGATTGTATTTTTTCCCTACCACTTTTTGAACTGGGACCAATTTTGAAATTTGGTCTATAATTCACTTTAGTGACCACGAATAAGCTCTATGATGTTTGTCTACTTCTTACTAAAATTAGATCCTCACTTTAAAGATAGAGGATTTCTCCCTAAATGGGATTCCTATCTTATGGAAAAAATGAGGTGATTGTAATGTGCCTCCTCCTTAAGGTTTGATCACACTACTAGGTGTTGATCGAATTTTTAGGAATAGTGCCAAGTGAATTACATTAAGTGAACTCAGATGATTGTTCATTCTTAGAAATAGGGTGCTCCATATAAATATCATCCATTCACCTTTCCTGGCTCTAAAATAATCCTTTCATAGAATCAAATTCAAGATTCTCATAGATGTCATTGCTCATATGTATCTCATGGAGATAGACAATGCCTTAATACTTCCCACATGATGGTCCTGTATACCTCGATGACATGACTAGCTCATTTTATCTTGTTCTTTGGAGATATTTGAGTATAATGAAATAGTCAGGATATGATGATCATCAAGTCACTCCTTGAGATCCACATTTCACCTTTAAATATGATGAATCCTTCATAATTAAATTTATACAATCGATATCTATTTTGTGAAAGAATATAATCATTGTTTAGGTTTTGGGGCCATTTAGATTGGTTATTGATATTTGTAAGAGTGTTAAATGTGTCAAAATTAGAATTTAAAAACCTCACAACTCTCAAAGGTAGTGACAAGTGATTGAATATACGGACTCATGAATTTTCCCATGAGCATGGAGTTGAATCCCTAATTTTGTTTTAGAATATGGTAAAATCATACTATGGATGAGTAACTACTTTACAAGCTTAGGGAATGCATCTTTTTCTTCCTGGTCAATTGTGCATCCTTCCTTTGGCCAACCTTCCTCAGTACCACTCTCAATTGTTGGGAATTTGGGACTGCAGAATAGTGCTATGATTCAATAAGAAACCCAATCATGCACACAAGATCTAAACAATTCCCCAAAATCTACAACAGTGGAAATATAAATTAGAATAATTCAAATCAAAACAAAGTACACAAACATAACACAACATGTACCGTGGTTCACCCAATGTGGGCTACCTCCACCAAAGATAAATATCTCACATATATATAATATAACAAGAGTACAAACCAACTATTCAATATAAGAGTACAATACATATCTCCAAGAGTATCTCCTCTCCTCTAAATCTCTAAATAGATCTCCATGAGTGCACTATAACCATGCCTCTAAACACCACCAGATCTCATATAATAGGAATTATTACAACTCCCATTGTGTAACCAAACTCTCTTGTGAATATGTAAACAATACCTCTCATATGGGTCTACTAATGTGCAACCATATATGTGCACCAAGAAGTAAGTCTCTCCTCCATCTCATTACATCTGAAACTTCAAACAAGAAAACAACCTCCTCTACAATATTTGAATACTATCTATATCTACAAGCTCTCCAACAAGATACAATACTAGATTCCTATGGATTAACAATATAATATGATCTCATGGATCTACAATACAAGATATCATAACAATATGTGGATCTAAAATACAAGATCTCACAAAAACCTGTGGATCTACAAGATGAAATAATATGTGCTTTGTATACTATGCAATCCATTACATTTAAATAAGAAAATACAAAGGAAATACAAGAGAAGACATAACCACCTTCTCACCATTCAGATGTACATGCTATTTCCTTTTGTCCATCTTCTTTCCATTGAAGATCTTTCTCCATGCAACCTTTTTCTTCTTCTTCATCTTCAACCAAGGAGAATTAACATTCTTCCTCTAAACTTATGTTATAACCCTAGTTTTCTAGCTTATATAAGCTTAGGAAAGCATAGGGCACCTTAGCTATGCATTTACAACCTTTAAATCAACTTTATAACAAAGTTAGATCTAATTCCCATGAGTTAAATATTAAATTTCACACACAGGTAACTGGTTTTGGTTACCCTAATGTTGACTGGTGTTAATTACCCTGACCGGTGTCGGTTACCCTGACCCGTGTCAGTTACTGTGTAAACTAGCAAGGTGTAAATCATGTTATTCATGAAGCAATTAAGCTCCACAATCATAACATCAACCTAGATCAAAAGAAATTATTAACAAGGTTTTTTCAAGTTTGTTTCAATATGTAGGGATGATTGGATATGATGGTTGATGAGTTCAGTGTGACTTGATGGAAGATAAATTCCTCTAGAGGCCTAAAAAGGCCATTATGAGCTAATCAAACACCTTTCGGGAGTTCAAAAAATATATTAAATATCTAGAGGTTATTTCAAAGAATCTTGGAAGTGTTGGAGGAAATTTAGGAATACTTTTTAGGGCTTAGGGTTTAGGGTTTAGGGCTCAGGGTTTAGGGTTTAAGGTTTAGAGTTGAGGGTTTAAGGTTTAGGGTTTAGGGATTAAGGTTTAAGGTAAGGGTTTATGGTTTAGGGCACATGGTTTAGGGTTTAGGGTTTCATAGTTAGGGTTTAGGGTTGAGGGATTAGGGTTTAATTTTTAAGGTTTATGGTTTATGGTTTAGGGTTTATGGTTTGGTTTTATGGTTTAGGGTTTATGGATTAGTATTTAGGGTTTAAGGTTTAGTTTTTAAGGCTTAGGGTTGTTATCCCATTTTAGTGATTCCAACTAAAATGAGGATAACCATAGAATTTTTTGAAAAAATTGACTAAAATAACCGTTTGAAGAGTATTTCGGGTTTTCGGGTTTCAACAACATGCAAAGATGTTATTTACATGCAAGATGCTAATTGTTTCCTGAAACCCAAAACCTAATTCAACTCCCTTGTGTTGGGTTTTCGAAACTCCTGAGCATCAGAACATGCGTGATCAAAAACATGCTTCATGTCACATGACTTCTGAAACCCAAAACCCGATTCAACTCCCTTGTGTCGGGTTTGCGGAACCTTCAAGCATCTTGACATATCATGCCTTGTGTCGGGTTTGCGGAACCTTCAAGCATTTAAACATACCTTGCTTCATGTCAGGTTTCCAGAAACTCCCAACATGACGACATGGCATTCATGCTGAGTTGTTGGGTGGTTGGCACACGTGTCAAGTGAGATGTAATAAATGCAGGGTTTTTTATAAATAGCTGGATTTATATGTCATTTTTATCTTTTGTGTTTTTGGTTGCGTGGATTTTATCCTGCATGCTCTCTTAGCCTCTGAACCCAATTTGATCTTGTGCTTGATTGCGTGGTCCATTTTCAATTATTTTTTGAATTTACTAAAGGTTACTTTGCCTTTTGCTTGTGAAGTTTTGTTGAAATGTTTTTTGTGATATTCTTGGCATCTTCTCCTTCCTTTCCTATTTTTCTTTTTAGGTTTAGGGTTTATGGTTTTTCTTCTTCTTTTGAGTCATATTCCAATGGAAATCATTGATTAAAATTTTACCCTTAGGGTGTTTTCCTATTATATTCCTTGGAATATACCTTTTGTATTTTAAACAAAAGGAGAAGAATACAAAAAATCTTAACTTTTGGAATTGCAGGAAAATTTCATGTCTGGACATCTCAAAAACCCGATCCCTTATTTTCAGGTTTTTCAGGGTGTTTTACAGTTTATAAGTTCCACAGTGTGTAAGGTCTTGAAGTTTTCCAGACATATAACATATTCTGACATCCATTTTCCTTTGTCTTGGGTCTGTCGGTGTGTCCGACATCTTCCACTTTCCGCAGTGTGGTGGGTTTCTACAGGTGTCCAACATCTAATATCTTCTGACACATTCAACTATCTATCAGGTTTTGCATAATGTTGGACAAAGCCTAACTTCCGACACATTCTCTCCAGTATATTGGGTTTTGCATAGTGTCTGACAAAGCCTAACCTCCGAAACACTCAGGAGTGCATCGGGTCTTTGAGGTTGTTCAACAAGTTTTCAAACCCGAGTGTTCAAACCAGAGGTGATCAAGGAATTCTTCCTGCAAGATTCCTCATGTCAGAATCCTGGTTCATTACATGATAAGTCTGATAAATCAGGGAAGATGAAGTACAAATTCAGGAAGGTGGAGTCTCCTTCCTACATTGATTGCAATTATGACATACTGGGATACATAACTCGAAAATGTAGACATGGAATATTTTTGGAATAGAGTCAAGATTTCTTCCCAAACCTCCTGGATGAGAGCAATAGCTGGCAGTGGCCTCCCTCTTGCAGTAGGATTCCCCATGTCTGCTCAGTTCCCCGAGTTTATCTTGGCATGTGCTTCGAATTATGACTCTGCTTCTCGTTCAGTAAGAAATCAGGCGGGAGAAGTTATAGTCAAGTTAGATGGAGGTTACTTTGATGACCTTCTCAGACTACCTAACTTTGAAGAATATGGGGATGTAGACCTCAGAGTCAACCCAGAAAGCCTGAGGACAAATATCAAGAAGACTGTATTAAACATGTGAACAAGAAGTTCCTAATCAAAGCCAAGCTGGCTGTCTCTAGGTTTCCAAGATTTGTTCCTAGAAGTGATTTCTTCCAAGAGATCAATGATATCATTACTTTACTGAGCCAGAGTTTTTGGATTCTCTGATTCAAATGTTTTCCAAGGATGGATGTACCAATTCATGGTCATCATTAAGAAGAATCAACAGGGGACTGATTGGGGTAGTCTTATCAGTGAAGAAATTAGACTCCCAGATGAAAATGGTTTTGTCTACAGGAAAATTTTATATGTCCTCATATGTCACTTATGTAGCAGATGGTATGAGGAATTATCCCAAATTGGACACAAAGGGGAACAAGGTAGCTAAACACATTTATTGACATTTTCCTTAGCTAACAAAGAAGGGGTTTGAGGACCAATTGAGAAGAGTAAATGATGCTTTCTTTTACGAGAACATTTGCAGGATGAACCCCAAACTGAGAAAAATAAGAGTCTTTGATGAGGCATGGGATGAAGTTTAAAAATGGGGTTGTGTCTTCTTGCAATTCAAGAAGTTCATGTATCTTTGAGTGGTCATGTACCCGGGCGATCCTTTCCAATTGCCCAGATATCCAGGAGACAAGCTGGTCCTGATGGAGTTGGTCAGGTAATTGTTGGATTTTCACAAGTTCCAACAGAGTAAGCACAAGGCCGCCGTATCCTTCCCAATTTCTATTAGAAGGTATACCTGCTCAACGGTGGTAAAATCCAAGAATGTAATTCATGAGTCTTCAAGACAAGTTAAATAAGCACATGAAGCCCAAAGATGGGTTTGAATTTCAAGGATTTCTTAAGTCATATGGAACCCTGTACCTGCACGTGCCTAGCATAGAAGACATTTGGGTTGATCTTTACGATGAATTTGCTGTCTACAGAAAGGATCATAACAGATTAACACTTGAAGAAATTCAGACACTCGAGCTCACTAACATCCCAGAAGGTACTGGCGATAATGAAAGTGTTCTAGATCCTTCATATGACGTACTGAATGAGGATCAATACATTTTCCCAGCTATTGATTGGTCTATTGGTGAAAAAGCTTCTATTGCAGATAGATTAGCTCCGATTCTCACACGCACTAAGGTGTGGCTCACCTCTTGGGGAATGAGTTACAAAGAAGAGAGTGTTTCAAAGTTGGTTGATTTGGAAGTGGGACCCTCTAAAAAGGAAAAGGACAAGAGCTCTTCTAAGAGGTCTATAAAGGTCAAATTTGTCAAGAAGGGATGAGAACAAGAAGCCCCTTCAATTGCCACTCCAGCTGAAATGGTGAACATACCAGAATCACCAACACCACAAAAAATTGGGGAAATCTCTTTAGAGGTAGAGGTGAGTCAACCTTTAATTTCACCATTTGTCAATTGCCCAACAGAAGTAAGTTTATCCCTCGCTTCCCAGGCTTTGGCTTCAGGAGTTGCACCTCCTCCTTCACAACCACTTCCACCTCCTCTTTGTCCATCTTCTTCATCAACCATGGCTAGCATTTTCTCTAGACTCTCACCTCTCTCTATGCTGAAACCAAAGTGACTATAGATATGCCTCCTCCTTCTACACCTCTTTTCACTGAATCCACTACCACACTTGTGGTTGTTCCCACTCCACCAGTAAGTCTTCCTCCACCTGCAAGTACGACCCAAACCCCTACAATAGTAGCAACTTCCTCTGGCATGCCTCAATTATTGCTTGATTAGACTCCGAGGAAAAGGAATGTGGTAGTTCCCATACCAGCCTTTGATTTCAGTTCACTCAAGGCTTCTATTGCTAAATCAACCAAGAAACCCAAAATAGTTTCAAGGGTTTTAGTGGATGCTTCGGGGCACAAGTTTACAGAGATCGCCACTACCTGTAACTGACAAGACCAAAGAGGACATAGTGGCCTCTGACTATCAGATAACCAGGGTCGATCTAGGGAAGGTGACGATAAAAGGATCAAAACAAGATGCATGAGATGCTATGAATGTGCTATGTCAGAAGTTAAAAGAAACAAAGGAAAGCAGGGATGAGATTAAAGAGAAAGTGGAGTAGTTGACTGAAGTATTACTTAAGCTCTCAAAGCCCCCTAAGTCAACACCATTATCCTCTACTCTTATCCGGTTCGATTTCTCATCGGTACCTATGATTGAAAAGATTAACGAAAAGGGGAGAGTGGTTGATGAATGGACCCAAAGGCTACTCCTATAGGGAAAAGAAGTAATCCAAGATACTATGGAAGTCTATCAATCTTTGGAAGATATAAAGAAAGATGGAGAAAAAATGGATGATGAGTTTTCTTCAGAAATTAGAAAACCTGGAGTTGAATTTCAAAGCTCTCCAAACACTGAAACAAATTCCATCCCGCATCTTGGTCAAAGAGGGCATCATCCCACATGTGGATAAACATTTCCAGCTGACCAAAGCCATCAGATTTAGAATAAAGATTCTCAATGAAGCTTACAACAAATTGAGAGAATCACAGAGATCAATTGGTCGATGGCAAGAATGACTTGGAAGAAGAATTGGTCAAAATCTGTGTCGAAAGTGTTGAGTGAAGGATCAAGTATCCTACCTATTGATGATATTTACAAACAGATCCAAGAATTAATTCAGCATGAACCAACTCATAGATTCGGCATGTAATTCATTGACGGGTTTGTGAAAATTGAACTTTCTTTGGAGACCCTGAGGAAACTCAACAAGAGATTGAAAAAGCTTCCCAGCAATGCCAGTGATACTCAGGAAACATGTGAAGTTTTGAGTAGATGATTCCATTGCACCTGATGATAATGAGATGCCAAGGAATAATCTAAAAATTCCAAGAATTTCGGAACAAGCAAGCTTTGTGAAGAAGAGAAAGATGATGATTCAGAATAGTCACAATGCAACATGTCATTTCAATCTTAAAATCGACATGTCTTTTTCATTTCTGTTTCATCACATAGGAATAAAATTTTGACTTGGTCTCCTGTGTGAGAGTCGAGCAAAATAGAACTCTTATTAAAACACTATTTTCTAGGATTTATCCTATTTTCTCTCTACTCTTTTTTATTATAAATAAGGGGTGCTTATGCATTCCAAAGGGTTGAGATTTTTCAAATATTGAGAATTATTTTGAAGAAGAAAAACTTTGTGTTTTCTTTCAATCATTCAAGGAATAGAAATCGATGTTATTTTTGTAAACTTTGTGTTGTGAGATTCATCTCTCTTAAGATAATGTTCTTACGTTCAGGATATTAAGCTATTCTTTGTTGAGCATTCTCAATCATTCTAAATCGTTTCAAACATTACATTACATTTGTTATCTAGAATTCGTATGATTATTTCATAATCTTTGTTTTCTCGAAAGAAAATACGTTCCCATCATTTCCTTTCCATTGTGTATTCTTTCTAATCCATTTTAATTCAAAAGCAACAATATTTCCATTTACTGTGGATATGGATTTTGGGATTCTATCCCAACCCCAATGGTTAGATTAGTGTAAATGTTGTACGTGTAATTTCTGCCATGTTTTAGATTAGTAATAAAAAGGCAGCCTCACCTGTCTTTGAGGAGGTATTTTATCCCATGCACTATGGTTGAATCTCATATTTTGTCTTGACAAAATATCCAACCAACAAGGGTTTACGGTTTACGGTTTATGGTTGAGGGTTGAAGGTTCATGGTTTAGGGCTTAGGGTTTACAGTTAAGGGTTTAGGTTTTAGGGTTCAGGGTTGAGGTTTGTGGGTTCATGGTTTAGGGATAAAACTTTAGGGTTTCACTCACTATAATGTTATGTCTTCATATCCATTCTTATTAGTATTGACAGAGAGTATTCAACTAAAAAGGGTTCACCTGCTTCGTAGGCAGAACATTCAAAGTGAGTCATCACAATTTGGTGCCTTTCATCTACTGATATTTTTAAGGAGGTAAATTCTAGATATCCACAAATAATTCGGTACAAAGAAATGTTACCCAATATAGATATATCCATTTTTCTATAGCTTGTGAAATATTTGGAGCTCCACGAGTTTTATAAATCGAGAATAACAAGTCTAGTGGTATTTATGGGTCTGATGAATTAGGATACCAAGAAAATTTGATCATTTTTAAAACTCTTTTGAATAATTATTTCAGTTTCAAGATGTCAGGAATGAAGGTTTCATTCGAAGAATAGAGATTGATATGTCCAATGCTTGTGTAAGCTAGAAATTTGAGAAGATTTCTGAGGTTCAATTTTATTTTCCAAGATGCATTACTCCAATGTTTGAAAAATGTTTCTCTAGATGAAAAAAAATTCTAATTAGGACACTCAATGATTCCTGAATGTCCAATCCTTCCATAGACCATAGTAGTTCTCGATCCTAGGATATAGGGAGACATCGCAACTTGGCTTCCATTTATAATGATAAAGATATTTGTAAATTTGTGTTATGACCTCTAAATCTGTATGCATTTCAACTTGTTTGGAAATAAAATCACACCCTTCACTAGTCTTGATGACTACCCCTATATTTTTGAAGGAAATTTTGAAGGAATCCATGGGTTATCACATAAGGAATTATCAATGAATGAAAGTTCACTAATTTGTAGGCAAGTTGACTCCCATTCAAAACTAAACAAGAAATATTTATTAGGAAATTGATAAACCCTATGTGTTCTTATCCATTCCCTTGTTGATATGTTTATTTTGAACCTTAAAGAAGTTCTGTCAAAATTTCTATCCATTCCAGTAGAATAAGAGATTTCTCTTTCTCCAGAGGTGAGGATATTGTAGGAAATTTAGTTATGATCCTACACCTTTGTGTTGGTATATTCTGTATATTTCTTCCATTTCTTTTGAGATTAATTTTTGTGTTGTGATGGTTATTTTTCCAGATTCCAATGGGTCATCATGGCTTGCATAATACCATACATGGAAATATGAGAAATGTGAAATTTGTTTCAGAGTGTGAAGAAATTGATATTCAAGAGTGCAAGTATATGTGGGGAGAAACAGGTTTGGAACAGATGTGTAATATGCATTTCAAGGCATAAGGTAGATGTCATATCCATTTAGTTACTCTTCCCACCTCTCATAAACAAGGTAGTTGTACAAGCATACTCAATGATGGTTCTAAGCATGAGACTAGGAAATATGGTCCTAATATTGATATTCAAAAAGATGAACTCGCTAATGAGACCTATTGAAACTATATGATGTTTAGGGGTTAGAGATTAGGGATCTAGATTTAGTGTTTAGGGTTTAGGTCTCAGGGCTCACGGTTCAAGGTTTAGGGTTTAGGGTTTAGGGACAAGGGTTTAGGGTCTAGGGTTTAGGGTTTAGGATTTAGTGTTCAAGGTTTAGGGTTTATTATTTTGGTTTTAGGGTTTATGGTTTATAATTTAGGGTTTATGTCTTAATATTAAAGGTTGAGTGTTAAGGGTTTAGGTCACATGGTTTAGGGTTTAGTGTTTAGGGACCAATATTTAGTGTTTAAGGTTTAAGGTTTAGGGGCTCAGGGTTTAGGGTTTAGGATTCAATGTTTAGGGTTTAGAGTTTAGGGTTTAGGGCTCAAGGTTTAGGGTTTAGGATTCAAATAATAGGGTTTAGGGTTCATGGTTTAGGGTTTAGGGTTTAGGGTTTAGGATTTCAGGATTTAGTATTTAGGGCTTAAGTATTTAGGGTTTATGGTTTAGGGATCATGGTTTAGTGTTTAGGGCTTATGGTATATGGTTTAAGGTTAAGGTTTTAGGGCTCGGGGATCAAGGTGTAAGATTTAAGGATTAAGGTTTAGGGTTTAGGGCTTAGCGTGTAGGGTTCATGGTTCAGTGTTTATGGCTCAGGGTTTAAGGTTTGGAGCTATAAGTTTAAGGTTTAGGGGTTAGAGCTCAAGGATTTGGATTCATGGTTTAGGGCTCAGGGATCAGGGTGTAGGGTTGAATTCTTAGGGTTTAAGGTTCATGGTTTAGGGTTTATGGCTCAAGGTTTGAGGTTCAAAGTTATGGGTTTAAGGGTTAGAGCTCAGGGCTTTAGATTTAGTGTTTAGGGTTTAGGGCTCAGGGATCAGGGTTTAAGGTTTAAGGTTTAGGTTTACGGGTTTAGGGTTCGGGATTTAATGTTCAAGGTTTAGGGTTTATTATTTTAGTTTTAGGGTTTAGGTCTTAGGGATAAGGATTGATGGTTAAGGGTTTAGGTTGCTGAGTTTAGAGTTTAGGATTAAGTGTTTATGGCTTAGGGCTTAGGGTTTGGGGCTTAGGGTTTAGGGTTTAGGGCTTAGGATTTATGGCTTAGGGCTTAGGGCTTAGGGTTTAGGGTTTAGGGTTTAGCATTTAGGGCTTATGGTTCATGGTTTAGGGTTTAAGGCTTAGGGCTTAGGAGGGCTCACATTGAAGGACAAAATGTTTAAGGTTTAGGGTTTAGGGTTTATGTTTTAGGATTTAGGGATCATGGTTTAGAGTTTAGGATTTAGGGTTTAGGGTTTAGGGTTAAGGGCTCAAGGTTTAGGGTTTAGGTTTAGGGCCTTGGGTTTAGGGTTTATGGTTTTGATTGTAGAATTTAAACGCTAAAATATTTAGGATGAATGTTGAAATCCTAAAAATTACCTATGTACTGACCAAATTATACTATAACAAACTATCTCCTAAATCGCAACTCGTGGAGCTATGAGACTAGTTCCTTAAGGTGCAGAGTGACCCTAATTTCTTATATTTACTAAAATAAATTTAAAGTATAATAAATAATTTAAACATGCCAAAAGCACATATACTTAAAAATTTATTTATTTAATAGAAGCATGCCAAAAGCACATATAATGCTTATACTATGAATAACACATACATGTTTTGTGTTTTAATTTTTTCCAAGGCATGCCTCAAGTCTTGGATCCAGTTTGGATCCCCAAGCCTGAGGAATGGAACTACACAAACACAAAAAATGGGTGTTTTTGTAGAAAAATGCTAAAATGCCACTTCCGCCATAGTAAATCAAATTAAAACGATCAATTTGTTTAATAAAAATATGACTATGATGTAAAGAAGACTTTATTGTTTCTAAAAATATAATTTAAAATTTTTTCTCACTAATATAAGGTTTCCATATTATTTATTTTCTAACTATGCCTTTTTTAGCTCCTTTTTGAAGTTTAAACACGTTTATCTTTCATCTTGTATCTTTTTTTTGGCTCATCGAAATCGAAAAAAAGGTATACTAGCCCAAACTAAGCCTAATTCTATACATATTAAAAAATATATAATTTTTTATATTTTTGAGGTAGTTAGGGGGGCACACGGTTGGAGATTCATTATTTTTGAAAATTTAAAATTTATGTACTAGAAAAATCATTAAAAAAACTCGCTAAAAAATCTAAAAAATATGTAGCCCAAACTAGATGCTTCTAGCTATCTTTCTACCGAAGGGTTTTCAAAAATACTAAATGGTGCTAAAAAAATGGTGGGGTGCACGAAAGTCACTCTATTATATTTTTAAACAAAAACAAGATCCCCTTTTGGTATTTGAGTTATTTGACCCACTTAAACTTAACCGTTTTCAATAAAATTTAGTAGCTTAGAAACTAGACTCAAAATTCTACGATTCATGCTCTTAAAACATATTCCAATTTTGAGTGTAACTATTTAAAATAACTCATACAAGTTGAAGATTTTTATTTTTTAGAAAAAAGCATCCACTTAAGACCCCCTTTTAGCCCCCTAGATTGGTGCACTTACCCATAAGCAGTTTGAAGTTGGACAAATGGTTCTTATTTATAACTCCAAGTTTGTGCACCACCCTAGGAAATTGCAGGTGCATTATTTGGGACCATGTGTGGTGACATATATACTTGATTCAGGTGCTTGTTAGTTGCAAGCATTGGATGGAACACAATTACCTAGTTATTTCAATAGGACTAGGCTAAAGCCCTACTATAAATAAGCCTTCTTGGTGTTTGTAATAACGTAGTGGTGTCATGTTAGATTAGATTTTCATTTTATGCATGTGTTTCCTTTCATCGTTTCTATGCTTTGTCAATTTAGTTCAGTGGTTAATTCTAATAAGCGTGCTTGCGCGCATGTAGCTGATTACTATCTAAGTGAATTCATGCACAAAGGACCACACATACTTTTTGTGTGAGGTGAACCAGTTATGAGTGTACGAAAACAAAATTCATTTGGTATTAGACCTATTTTGAAGAGATTACAAATGCTGGCGTGTTGGTATAGAGGAGGATTTTGGTTAAAAGTGCATAGCAAGCAAATATGAAAAAGGTGTTGTGAGGTGCTAAGGATGACAGTTCTTAAAAATAATTTCTCATAATTGAAGACCATCATGTAGGATGGATGGCCGCACAATGTAATGTGAGTTAGGTAGACAACAAGATGAGACTACTTGGTATGATAGTGCAGAGGATAGATACTGTTATGGCATGTAGGGAAGTGTGCTTGAGGATGTCTATGGCACAGGAGTAGTTTCGTGCTAGAAGGTTACGACTTCTGTGTGCAGAAGAAAGCATCAGTAAAGCGTAAAAAAAATAAAAAAGTGTAATTCAAAGATGAGTACAATGATGGTAGGTGAAGGAGCAATAAATGTGATAAAAAATTAGAAATATTGATAAAAGGAGGTGCATTGAGAGAGTATCATTCTCACCTTACCTTGTGAAGTGAAGTGTTGAGGCAATTTGAAGAGCGTGATGAATTTGTGATAACTTGTGTGAATTTGCGAGAGAACTTGGAGTTTCGAAGAAACCCAGATTGAGAGTGCACACGACCCAATTATGAACCTATTTTAGGTGGAATTTTAGAGCTTTGGGAAGGCATGGAAGTTTTTATTTAGTAGGATCCAGGGTTTTCATTATTTGAGATAGGTGTTTGCAAAAATACAGATATACATGATTAGAGTTAGGGCACAAACTTTGTTTAAAGAAGATGAAGGTTTGAGAGAAAGGAAGGTAGGATGACAGTAAACATTTGGAGAGTTGCATGAGCTTGAACACTTAGGGCATGGAATTGTAAACACAGTTACATCAACTGAATACGTGGCACCAAGAACAAGCATCCATTATATCAACCATGAGGGGACAGGAAGGAAAGGACAAGTGGAAGTAAACATGTTGTAGACACCAAATTTGTGTCTTACGACCCCTTGTGACCCGCATCTCATTTCGCAACCTAACCTCATCACCTAAACCTTACACAATTATTTATTAATTACCTTATAATTAATAAATCCACATCGCCATACCTGCCACCTCATTTTGCCACCTCATCATGACCTAGTCCTAACCCTAAACTAACCTAATTAAGACCTATAACTTAGTCTACATCCACACCCATGACTAATGACTCCTTACTCGCACCCAAAACCGACCTTGTAGTTACTTGACCAAGCCCGCAACTAATCCCTCGGGAGAAAAGGAGGGAAAGTTGGCTATTTTACTAAAAATAGCCCACTTTGACCTGACCGATACCGGTTCCTACTCGACCGCCGTCGGTTACGTAACCGCCATCGGTTCCCTGTAAATGGGCTCCCCTAACCAGAAACAAAGGTCGAAGGATTTTTGATCAATCGGGATCATCAGAAGCGATCGAGAGAATCTGGATTTTACTTGGCCGAGCAGAGACAAGTGAAGAAACAAGAAGAGTTGGCAGAGAAGGACATCAAGCCCAAGACTGCAACTGAATAACCAGAGCCCTGTGATACTCAGCTGATCATCGGGAGGGAAGATATCTCATCTTCTGATTGTCAGGACATCCTATCTGAGTTCTACCTTTGTCATCACAGTTCTTGGACCTGCATTCTCGTCAATAACCAGTAAGTAGTATCTTGTATGTTCTCTTTGATAAACACTTCTTAAACTCTTGAGTCACAGCCGTCATAAATCTATTCCTAGATCTACTACCCAGCAACACATTACATCTAACTATCATTCCTCTACCCTCTCATCACCCCGTTACCTAATCCCACTCATTTACTAGCCTTACAAACAACACAACCACCCTACAACCGACCCTCACCAAAAGTCCCTAAAACATAGCCCCTACCGATATCGGTTAGCAGAAACCGGTATCGGTTATCGTGACTCAAAACCAAAAACCAGCCTTTCCCCCTACTTGTTTCAACGAGGCAATTAAATTGTTATTTTACAATCTTTTGTGTTAATTCATATTAGCAGGGGAACTGACCACCTTCGAAAGGAAGTTTTATATTTCCTGGGCCCAAGGCAGTTCCCTCATTTATTGTCTAATCAAAATCTTGTGGTCTTGTATTCTTATTTGCAGGTAGTCCTTCCAAGACAAAAAGGAGTTCTTCGCAATCAACCTGATCTCTCTCTACGGTACGCGCACACCATCTCGACATTCAACAGGTATTCCTCCTAGCCCTAACCCTTATCTGTTTCTAAAAGGAATGAAAGGATAGAAGCAACTCTATTCCCAAAAGTTGAAACATTCCGCGCGAAACATTTTGGCACGCCCGGTGGGACCCATTTGGGTTTCTTTCTTTCTTGCTTGCTTTCATATAGGGAGCATACTTGCTGTTTTCTTCTTCTAAAGATATTCACAAGGTATTTTGTTATTTTGGTAAAAGAACTTGCTTTGCTTTTACATCTTTGCATTAGTGAAAGTCATCTCTTTTGCTTCATCGAATATCATTTTCGATTTGGGTTTAAAACACGTGCATCACATTCTTGCTTGCTGTTTTCAATTCTAGTGAACATAGATTAAGTAACAGGTCGTACACGTGGGGGTGATATCCACGGTATTGACAAGAAATTAATCTTACTTTCACTGCACAACACATACCGAATCACTTCACAATTAACACAACAGCTCAAACATCCCCCCTTTTTTCCGCGGTATTCCTCCGCCCGATTGAGGTAACCTTATAAGCCAAAACAAACTTGACATTTCCCCTAAGTCTTTTGTTTAGGATTCTGACATCATTCTACGTCTAAAGGCATAAGCCCACAATAATTAAAATTAACCCTAGGGTTAGTCTCTGGATTTGCGTGTGCATCTTGCTTGTTTTCAGTTCTGTTTTCTCTGTTATACACTGTCTTCTGTCATCACCTTAGAACAAATTGATAAATGTACTAAGCATTGTTAAAGATCAAATCAGCAGCTTCTTATATTTTCTTATACCAGTCTTATTACACCGACATCGGTTAACTGACCGACGTCGGCTATAGTCTAACCGACATCGGTTAGCAGACCGATATCGGTTACTGTCTTTTACAGTTCCTGACAAACCAGCAACCTACCAATTTCACCATTCTGAGGCTGTTTCTGTTCCTGATAGATTGAAGCCCTACTGTGTACTCTTGTCCATGGTTGTTATCACTCGGAAGCAAGCCGCCGCCATGGTTTCACATGCCTGCTCTGTGCCTTTGCCTGAATCACCCCCTTCACATTCTATAGGGAACCCTACGGACACCAGTGAGATCCCCAAAATTCCTGTAGGAGATAAGGAATTTGCCAAATTTCTGGATGCTAATCCTAGCGCCGTACAATACTATTTGTCTCATGCCCCTGACCGTACGCCCGATGGTCAACTCCTTGTTGGCATGCCTATTAGTATAGCTGCTCATTTAGCTCCCACTCCGCCTGATAACACCGCCTTGCTTTCTGCATCTTTAGCCCCGTCTCCCAATCCGACGGCTTCAGAGGTTCATACGACACAGATTGGCTTTCCTTTGGTTAATCTTGGACCCCACATATCATTACCGCCGACTGCTCCTACCTCATCTCTCTTGCAGACTGCTCCGTTCATGACTTGCTCTCTGCCACCTATCCACACGAGCTTTCCTTCTCAAGCTCCGCCTACCTTTTCATTCCCATACACGTATCCAGTGACCTCAACATCTTATATAGGACATCCCTATTCGGTCACCTCAACATATTCGTCCTCCATACCTTATCAACACTTAACCCCACCATTGTCTAGCGGAGGCCCTTGGCCCAATTTGCCTCCATTTACCACAACCGCACCATCATCTCATCCAACCATGGATTTCATCAAACAAATGATGGACAAAATGCAAAATCTGGAGGCTTCTGTTTCGGGAAGTCGTAGCGCCTTGACATACGAGCAAGTTTTTCGGGAGCCTATTCACCCTTCTGTCCCCCTTCATTCATATCCTCCTCAATGGGAATTGCCGAAATTTACTCGTTTTAATAGTAAAGAGGATCCTCAACAACACTTGCGATCATTTAGACATGCTTGTTATTTGATTGCTCATGATGATGCCTTGCTACTCCGCACCTTTCCCATGTCCTTATCAGGACCCGCCTTGGAGTGGTACAGTGCTTTAACCCAGCACTCAATCTTCTCTTTTAACCAACTAGCCCAATCTTTCTTGGATCATTTCTCCATTAACATTGCCAAGAAAGTATCTATCACCGACCTCTATGCCATCCGACAGTTTGAAGACGAATCTATCGCAGATTTCGTCAGATGATGGCGGGGCCTTATCAACCAACTCACATATGCCTTACCTCAGACTGAACTTATCAAACTTTTTACGCGGGCCTGCGCTAAGCACATCTCTCCTACCCTTCAAATTCAAACTTTCCGCACATTTGACGAGGCCTTTACCATGGCTCGGAAACTAGAAATTCGAGCCTTAGAAGAAGAGAAATTGCGGTTGCGCAACAAAAACCCCAATTTCCGAACTCCAGATTCCACCAATAAACCAAACACCACCACTCCTCACACATCCACTTCTTCGAAATCAAAAGGAGCTGTCCACGCGGTGATGGTCAAATCTCAAGCACCGTCTAATACCCCACCAAAAACCACCTATAAATATAAAGCCGAGCCCATCAATTACACTCCCTTGGGAGAAACTTATGGTGTCATCTTGGAAAAATTGCTCAAAGCCGGAGCTATCACCTTGCCTCCTGTTAAACCTCACTCCGGGTTTGACTCCACCCGCGCTATACCTTCCTGGTACAAAGAAAATGACTTCTGTAACTTTCACCGCGTAAAAGGACATAGTCATGAAAACTGCAAGATGTTGAAAAACATAGTGCAGGAAATGGTTGATGCAGGGGATATAACCCTCGATAATCCTAATGCCCCTGCTAACCGAAATTTGAAAATCTTCAACAAACCATTCCCGAATCACTCTTCTAACAGTAACATAAACCAAGATATCTTAGCCGAGGAGAGTGTTCATGAGATCCATGCAGTCTTCGACTCCCAGCCAAAAGCCTCTATCGAGAAAATTTTGAATCAAGCCTCTTCACTGACACAGGGGCCCGAACCTCCTTCACCACCATCAAGACAAGGCGAAATCATTCCTTTACCCATACAGGAGTTAACCGCCCAGAGTTCTCTTCTCATAGATGAGTCTTCTTACACCACATCCCTACAAGACTGCGAACGGATGTTATCTAACTTATCTATTTCCCAAACGTCTCCTTCTACCACTCTTGCTGCACAAGAGGAGGGCTCGCCACTCCTTTTGTCATCCTTAGACGAGAAACCTCTTGCACCGACATCACCAAATTCTTTAACCATGACGGATCCTCTCAAACATGCCCTCCTACCTATTAGTTCTTCATCGCCTAAATCTTTTCAGCGACCGGTTGACCTCTTAACACCTATTGATACAGTGCCTCATCTACCCCCTGTATCACACCCATAGTGGACCGGAATCACAACCCACCTTTCTTCCATACAAAAGTTCCAATTCACACCTGAAGACTGTCATTCTCCAGAAGATAGACGAGTCCTATGGGAACGTTTGAGTACCCCCTATTCTACTCAAATGCAGATGACCGATCCAGACACCTCTACCATATACCCGAAGTGTTTACAGAAACTCAAAATGCCTATGTCCTCATCTCCACCCCCCGCATCTCTACCAAGTATCTCATCCACCTCTATTAGCCTAACCAAATCTTCCCCTACACTTGGGACCTCACCAATACCCAGTCTAACACACCCACCTAAGCGACTAGATTTATCCAAAAATAAAGCCGCCCCTCCACTTAGGAGACAAACTCAATCTGTGCCTCTATCACAATTAAAACCATCATCGTCACACCTACCTTCCATATTGGGACCTCATCCCTCCACCTTGCATCAATATATCATACCTCCTGCGTTTTCTTTAAAACCACCTACACCTTCTACACACATACAGAGATCTAAGGGTATATCAACACTGTCACCCCACGTATCCTGTCCACCCATCAACCCTAAACAAATTTCATCATCAAAGGACTTGTTTTCCGTCACTCCTCTTTTGCCGCCATTGTTTCCGGATACCACGTTATCTGGAGCCTCATCATCTAACCAGCTAAACGTAGCTCCTGCACCAAAGAAACCACGTTTAGTTAAAACCACGTATCAATACCCCTTGGCTAAACCACCACCCGTACGAACCAACCATACCCAAACATTACCAAAACCCACCCAATCAATACCCTCATCTTCCTCCGATTTTGACCCACTCAAAGGATCTTACGCCAAAATCCTTGCTATGTTGGTGGAGAATGCGACCATTTCTCTACCCCCACTTAGACCTTATGACCCGTCTAAACCTCGACCTATAGGTTATGATGAGTCTAAAATCTGCGCTTACCACCGCACACCAGGACATGATGTGGAGGGATGCAAAGCTTTAAAAGCCATCCTTCGTCAGTCACCTCTCTCAGATAGAAAGGTTAAGAAAGACAACTTACGAAGGGAGAGACCTTTAGCTTCAATTCCCTCTCCTATACCACCTGTCCCCGCCTCACCAAGATCTATCATTATTACAACCCCACCTCTCGAAGACCATGATTTATCCCGACCATCTTCCTCCTCTCATGTTCACGAGATCAATATGATCAGTGTTGCTACTCGAGCGCAGAAAAGCAATGAGAAAGCTAAAGAAAGCACACCTGCGGCCTCTCTTTCTCCGTCCACCATCCCAATCGCACCACCACCTAAAGTGGTTATTCATGGACCTGCCTACCCCGTCTCTAATGGAGTTTCCCACCTGAGCCATGATCAAACAGCTTCACCAATCACCTGTAAAAATGACACTGTATGATCTCATTCAGACTTCTGAATCTCATCGACAAGCTCTCGTTGAAATCCTTCAAGGGATTGAGGTCTTACCTAATGAAACCCTACCTGTTACCTCCATTCTAACACCCAACCACGTTGCTTCCCTCACCAAACAACCTACCGCCCCAACCACTTCTGTCTCTGTACAACAAGCTGCTGCTGTCAGTTTCTCCGAAGACGAAATTGTTGACTTTGGTACAGAAGATCCTGACCCTGCTCTTTTCATCTCAGCTTACATCCGGGACATTCGGGTACGTCGTGTTATGATCGATGGGGGTGCTAGTCTAAACATCATCTCTTCAAAAGCCTTCCAACAAATGAATATCCCTTCTAGCTACATGTGTGCCAACCCCATCATGTTGCGGTCATTCAATGATGCTATTACCTCTACCTTAGGCACCGTGATCCTTAACATTCATGTAGGACCACGTACTTTACCCGAACTCTTCTATGTCCTTGAGGGAGAGTTCCAATACAATATATTGTTAGGTCGCCCTTGGATCCGGGCTATGGGATGCGTTCCCTCAACCTTACATAGATGCATAAAATTTGAGTACGAGGGGAAGTCCTACACCGTAAAAGCTGATCCTCCCCCTTTCAAAACCTGCAATATGTTATATCACCCTAATGATGTGCTTGTACCAATCAAGACACCCATTCATCCAACCCAACCATCCACTTCAACCACACCTCTACCATTCACTTCAACAGCACCTACACCTTCAACCCATGAAACCACCGTCGCAAAAACCACTTCCCTTCCCGCAGCTAACATCCCAACCGCAGACCCCTTAGTAGATGTTTTTCAATGCCTTACGCTGGGGGAGTATCGCCTATATAACATTAGTTCTTTCCATACCCCACAGGAGTACGGACAGGTACATGCACATCCTACCTATGACCGTCGTGTGGGGGAAGTAATCCCCTACGGACCACCTCATTGCCGCACCAACCTAACATATGGGGGTGTCGACGCATCTTCCGTTACCCCTGAACCTCCTCTTGGTGTGGTTCCTTTCCAATCCGATTTTCAATACCTAACAAATCGTCGTTTCGCCCTTACCTTCTTGACTCGCTGTGCTTGGAAAGGCTTTGGTTTTGGTCTTTATGAACAAGGCCGACATACAATCATTCCCGTAACTACACGCAAGCACAATGATCGTAGTGGTCTCGGATTTCTGGGAACACTTACACCGAAGGAACCTCATGTCAGTTGTCTCCTGGAAGATGACGATGTCACCCCTACCGAACCATCATCACCCATTTTGCCATCGTCACCCACAGAGTCGATAGATCCTGAATCTATCCCTCCTAACTTTTTTTTTTCATAAATGCTATCTTCCTAGGTCCTCTCACTTATCAACGTGATAATGAGGACCCCTCTTCTATCCCCCTTCTGTATCCAGACATGATTGAAGAGGACTCACCTTCAATTAATGTCGTTGAGTGTCAGGATGATGACTCCATCCTCACTTATCTTGGCGCGGATGACTCTTATATTCAACGTGCCTTACCATCTGAAACTCAAACCATGTTGAACGAGTCTACTATAGAAATCAACATCCACACAGAGGAGGATCCTCACATTGTGAAGATCGGACAATCCCTTAACGCATCAGAACAAGTCACCTTTACTACCTTTCTCCGTGCTCGCAACCAAGCTTTCGCTTGGTCCTACGCTGACATGCCAGGAATTGATCCTGACATTGCTGTCCATAACATTACCCTGAAACCCGATTCCAAGCCAATTAAACAGAAACTGAGAAAAATGCATCCACGCATTGCCCTCTTGGTCAAAGAAGAGCTTCAACGACTCCTTTCTGTTTCCTTCATCCTGCCTATTGACTATCCTCAATGGATTTCTAACATCGTACCTGTCACTAAAGCGACGGGGGGACTTCGGATATGCACGGATTTCTGGGATCTTAACCTCGCTTGCCCTAAGGATGACTTCCCCCTACCTAGTATTGACCAACTTGTTGATCTCACTGCAGGCCATGAGATGCTCTCTCTCATGGATGGCTTTTCAGGATACAACCAAATTTTGGTTGCCCCTGCCGATCAACATAAAACTGCCTTCATAACTCCTTGGGGAACCTTCTGTTATCGTGTAATGCCATTTGGCCTTAAGAATGCTGGTGCAACCTATCAGCGGGCTATGACCTACATTTTTCATGACATTATGCACACTATCCTTGAGGATTACGTCGATGATCTTCTTGGCAAATCTAAACATCGCAGTGAACATCTCGATGTTTTAACCATTATTTTTGATCACCTGTTACAATATTTTGTCCGTCTTCAACCAAAGAAATGTGTCTTTGGTGTCCTTTCAGGAAAACTTCTTGGTTTTATCGTCTCTTTGCGTGGCATTGAGGTCGACCCATCTAAAGTCAAAGCTATCCTAGAAATGCCCCCACCTACTAACCTCAAACAATTGCGTAGTTTACAAGGTAAGCTCCAATCTATCCGGCGTTTCATCTCCCAACTCTCGGATCGATGTCAACCTTTCCATCACCTCCTTAAAAAGGACATTGACTTTCAATGGAGTGAAGAGTGCCACCAAGCCTTTGAAGCTCTCAAAGCTTATCTCTTGCAGCCACCCGTGCTTATCCCACCTCAGGACGATCGCCCCTTCTACCTTTACCTTTCCGCCACCGACCACGCTGTAGGGGCCATGCTTGCACATCGTGACTCCGAGAATCGAGAACAAGCCGTTTATTATATAAGTCGTACTTTGGTGGACTATGAGACTAGGTATACACATGTAGAAAAGTTGTGCCTAGCCCTATCATTCGTGGCCACCAAACTCTGACACTACCTCCTGAATCACAAAACTTTCGTCATCACCAACACGGACCCCATCCATTATATGTATGCCAAACCTCATCTAAACCAACGCATCACCCGATGGCTCATGCTCCTCGCTGACCTCGACCTTGAATTTATACACCAGAAGTCAATCAAAGGACAAACCATTCCAGATCAACTCGCGGAAGCCCCTTTACCTGGGGAACAATTTACCAATTTTAATTTCCCTGACGAACTCATCGCCACTCTTTCCCTCAGGGAGGAGTCGTATCCAATGACCCTCTTCTTCGATGGATCCAAATGCCAGCGCGGCGGAGGAGCCGGCGTTGTTCTCATTCCTCTCGACGCTGAGCCTATGCCTCTTTCATTCCGACTCGATTTCCCCTGCACTAATAATATAGCGGAATACGAGGCCCTTGTTTTGGGTCTCCAGGTTGCGTTACACTTAGGTGTCAAATCTATCAATATTTTTGGCGACTCTCAATTGGTAGTCAATCAAGTTATGGGCATCTACCAATGCAAAAATGAGGAACTTCAAAAGTACAAACATTACGTGGATTCACTTCTAACCTTATTTACTCACTATTCTATCCAAACCATTCCCCGCTCCACTAACAAATTTGCGGATACTATGGCTTGCTTAGCCTCGCAAATTCCAGCTTCATCAACTGACTCTGACATTTTCGTCTTGGTCCAACAACTCTTTGCCCCATCTTACTCAGCCCCGATTGTTTGTATGATAAATAATGTGTCTGCTAATTCGCAGGATACCTGGTATCACCAATTTCACGACTACCTTACAACCTCTGTTCTCCCACCTGACCTTACTAGTACCGGCAAACGCACTTTTCTTAAACGTGTTTCTCGTTATGTCGTCATGGGGGGACTCCTTTATAAACGTGGCTTTGATGGCATCCTCCTTCGATGTCTAACCGGCCCGGAGGTCACCTATACCATCCAACAGGTTCATGACGGTATTTGTGGTGGACATTTTAGCGGCCTTGCCGTGGCCAAACGAATCCTTCGCCTAGGTTATTATTGGCCTACTCTCAATAACGACTGCTACGAATATGTTAAGCGTTGTGTTATGTGTCAACAACATGCCAACCTTCAACATACTCCTAGCCATCCGCTACAGGTCGCACGAGATCTTTGGCCTTTCTCACAATGGGGTTTAGACCTTATTGGTGAGATTCATCCGCCCTCTTCACAACGTCACCGATGGATAATCACAGCAACCGAATATTACACAAAATGGGTGGAGGCTATTCCACTCATTTCAACTAAAAAAGAAAAAATTGTAGAGTTCATTAACCACCACATTATCTGTCGTTTTGGTGTTCCTCATCGCCTGATAACAGATAATGGAAAATCTTTCAAAAATAAGTTGTTGCAAGACCTTTGTGACAACTTTGGTATCAAACTTAGTTTCTCATCACCCTATTATCCACAAGCGAATGGACAAGCCGAATCTTCTAATAAAACCCTAACCAAAATCCTTATGAAAGTTGTCAATGAGTCCGGAAGAAATTGGCATGATCACATCCCCTTTGCCCTTTGGGCTTATCGTACTAGCATTCGTACCTCCACTAATGCCACACCTTTTTCTTTGGTATATGGTACCGAGGCTGTCTTGCCTCTCGAAATACAAATACCCTCCCTCAGAATATCTCTTCAGGATATTCTCACCAACGATGATTTCCGCCAAGAGCGGTTAGCCCAATTGGAGCTTCTTGACGAGCGTCGTCTTACAGCTCTTGATCACCTTCAAATCTATCAAAAATGCATCAAGCGTGCTTATGATAAGCGACTTCATGAGCGTACCTTTAAGGTTGGTGATCTTGTCCTCAAAGAGAATCAACATGTAACCAAACTAGAAAAGAGCAAACGTGGAAAATTTTCTCCCAATTGGATTGGGCCTTACATAATCACTCACACTTATGGATCAGACACTTATCATTTAGCTTCGCTTAATGGTAAACCTGAGCCTGAACCCCTTAATGCCTTGCATCTTCGACCTTTCTACTGTTGAATTTAGTGTTATATCACTTCTTATCTACCTACCGCTCGTCCCTTGAGCTCACTTACCACCACATACACTTTGTTTCCTACATCTCAAAATAAAATCAAGCTCACATAGTTTGCTTCTCACCTCCCCTTAATGATGCCTTCCCCTTTTTAGTCTAGTCCATGACTTCAAAGTTTTAAAATAACACATTCTTATGGGATTTTCTTGAGTCAAACTTCCTACCAAACTAGATGCTTTACGCCAAAAGGACATCTGGCTCTCTAAATTATATATAGACTGCTCCCTCGAAGGATAGCTATATGCCAAACTATTGTTGCTATTATATATAGACTGCTCCCCCGAAGGACAGCTATACACTAAAACCGCATCTGCTACTATAAATAGACTGCTCCCTTGAAGGACAGCTATACACAGTCAGCCTTTATCAGAAGCTTCTCGCATTGATCAGCTTCATGAAGACCTCAGAATAATACAATCAATATCCCTTGTAGACTTCCCGCATCGATCAGTCTATATTCAGTAAAATAAATCACATTCAAAAGAACTTTTGAGTCATGGAATTTTCTATTTAGGTTAGGTTCTCTTTTCGTCAAAACCTCACTTTATAACAAATTCTCCCGTACCTCAGCTATACCATCCACCTCATCTCACCATTTGTTTAAACTCAAGGGACGTGATGTACACCCAATATATTGTGATTATACAACTCTTTTCACCTATTGACTTGCTCGTCTATGCATTGGGTACCTAGGGGATTCAAGCTCATCCTACATTAATATGTGGTTTGTTTAGCTCTTTTCAACTACGGAGTAACTTTTTTCCTCTTTGACTCGAATCTAGGATTATGTGTTGATCTTAATCAGGACATGGTTCCCTACCACTTGGGTAGGCTAACTTTCGCTTCACTTATACCTATTCCAAACTCACCAATTCATTACCAACACCAACAAACTTATCCTACCCAATAGCAATTCAATATTTTTACCAACCAACCAAAATTGCTCTAACCATACCTACATTCCTGAATTCACCTCTCCCTGGTCTTAAGGGAGAAGAGAAAACATCGGTCTGAGGCCCCTCCTGTGTGAAATGGGCTATGTAGGTAGCACTTCGAGACAGGTGTCTCCCAAGGTAGCCGACATCCCCTACTAAACCTATTCAGGTGTGGTAAATCTAAATATTTTTGTGTTTCTATTTAATCACTTCCTCTGTATCCTTTTCAAAAACAAAAAGTCAACACACAAAAACATTCTTATTATATCAAACTCACATCAACAACATATTCAGTGTTATTTAGATGTTAAACAAATACATCTTCTCTTCATCGAAACGCAGCGTCGGCATCCTTATTTAGTCTATACCTCGGAACATTTACTTAGAATCTCACACTCACCACGAACCGAGTGATGACGTGATCATCGACGCCTCTCACCAAGCCTCTCTGTCCTAAAAGTACCACGGCTTTGGTTACCGGCAACCGATCTTGCCACCAATATCTCCTGAACGTGTGAATACCACTCTCTCGCATGTAGGATTATCTAGCCTCTAGTCCCTCGCTCGTGGACTCCGAAACCACTAAATCCTCTGTCTCATTCACCATGCGTTTGGAGAGATGAACTAAAATCTACAGACGAATCTCTCTGCGTAATCATACTATTTGAAGGACGATCATGTACCCCTCGCAGCTCTGTGACCACCACAATCTTAGGCCTTTGTTGTTCCACATCCATACCCGCGATCAAGCTGCGATCTCCTCTACCTTCTAGAGGTGTTGGCCCGGGGAAGGGAGAAATGTGCCTCGGCGCGATCCTCATATATGGTCGATAAGAGGGGTATATCTGCCAAATCCAAATTGTCGCCGCACGCGATATAGAGGAATTCTCTCATACTCACCTGGCCTGTGCCCTGCGATCCACCTCAATCACTCTACACCCTCAACTCCTCAGCTATATTCTCGTTACCAATAGTCCCGTAGGGCACTCCCAACAGATATAGCAATCGTCACAGCTCCTATAAATTGCATATAATACTCCGTGTAACCTGTCATGACCTGGGGATATTGCCTCTTGTTCTATCTGGACCCATCGTCTGAATCCCAACCTATGCACTACTGTCTCTCCTGATGGATGGGGGGCGGCCTATTGGTCGCAACAAAACAATGTGCTCATAGCCCAAAATGTAATAAAAAATGAACAATCCAGTGTAGGTCCTGTGGATTTCGTCTACAAGCCTAAACCCCTGTATAGCTCCGCCAAATAGGCAGGTTGCCATTGCCAAAAAATTCACGTTCCTTTTCTCATCTCCCAAATAACACACACAACGCTTTCTGGAAATCTTCCCCATCCGCCACGGCAACACATAATACCCACCGCTATCATTAATATCACTGCTAACCTTGTCGCTCAGGGTGTGATGCATTACATTATACCATAGGTGAATGTCAAACATCGTTGTGTTAAATCTCATGCGTATGGACAAAACTGATGTTATACTCCCCGTGCATTGCACTAGGTAATGACTGATATACTGGTCTTCTTGTATTGGGGAGTCTCAAAATAGGAACACATCTCCAATGTCACTGTATTCCCCTTGTTGGCAGATAAGAAGGTATCTTTCTCGATTCCATCTCTAAATCAACGCCTCTAACAATACAAGGCTTACGTGCGATTCGTGAATAATAGCGGATTCCACTTAACCCCAACCGATTTATCAATGCCCATTCAGCTGGTGTACGTACCGCGCGGATTCGTGACAACAACGCTGGAACAGTATCGTTCATCCTGAAACCCTGCCTCCGCATGCACACATAAAACGACCACACAACATTCAATAAATCAAATTCCCAAGGGTTTTTTCTCACATTCTGGAACTTCCTACAGTAACCGGCACGGTTTAGAGACCGGTAGCGTTCCATAACTGCTAACGGTTATTTTTAATCCGATATCGGTCGAAATCAACTTTACACACCCTGCCTAAAAAACCACCTATGACAAATAATTTGATCGTTTATCCCTCTCTGTAAATACCAAAACTACCAAAACCCCGACTACCTACCCCATTAAATTCACCATATCCTGATTTCATTGCCGAATCCACCCGTTTCTTTCTCATCTTTATCTACTTAATCTCCCAATCCTATTCACAAAACATGCAAGAATTCAAATTACAATTAGCAATTGATCCAGAGAGGGTTGAAGCCATAAGAGCACTACCATTGCCTTGCCAGCCCCAAGAAAGCTTTGAAGTTTGCCAATAAGAGCCCAGCCAACAAGAAAGCCCTTCAGAGTTTCCTGGGAAGGATAAACTTTGTTCGGAGGTTTGTCCCAGATTTTGCAGCCCTTGTCAAGCCCATCACCAAAATGTTAAGGAAAAGCATGGCTTTCAAGTGGACGGCAGAAGGCAAGGAGAGTTTTGAAGCAATCAAAGAAGCCATCTCCCAAGCACCCACTCTCATCAACCAACCCAGACTTTTCCAAGGACTTTTCCAAGGATTTCATCCTCTATGCATTTGAGGTGATGACACTATTTCTGCCATTCTGGTACAGCAGAACAAAGATAAATGATGAAGCCGATTGCCTTGCCTTCTTCAGCCAGAGCCTAGATGACTGCGAAGTGAGGTACTCTTTTATTGAAAAGCATGTGCTTGCAGTAATCAGAAGCTTGAAGAAATTCAAGCATTTAGTCTCAAACAACAAGGTCCAGTTGCTAGTCTCACATGCTGGGGTTAAGGACTTCCTCCTCAACAAGGATTTGAATGAGAAAAGGGCAGGATGGATCACCCGTGTCATGGAGTATGACATTGAGATCAAGATCACCAAAGCTGGTAAGAGGCAAAGGTTTGTGTGAGCAGCTCGCTTCCAAACAACCAGACAACCCAGAAGATGAAAGAAGACGCTGTCCTGCTATTACAAGATGATCAAAACAGGAAAATGATGATGTGTCCCTCCCTGTTGGACTCAGAATATGATACATTTCCTACAGACGGGCATGTGCCCTCCAGAAATGAGCAAAGCAAAAAGAAGGTACTTCAGATTACAAGCAGTTCCATATGTGCTTGTTGATGGTGTTTTTTTAAAAAAGACATCAACGGTGTTCTATTAAGATGCATTGGGACAGGTCAGGTTGAGAGAGAGGATCTTTACACGAGTTCCATGACGGGGGAGGCAGGAGGCCATTTCACCCCACGAGTACAGCTCTCAAAATCATGAAAGCTGGTTACTATTGGCCTACTGTATTCAATGATTGCTACTCATGGGTTAAGAAATGCAAGAAATGTGCATTCACAGGGAAAGGAAGGTTAGCAGCACTGCCCCTTCTTCGTCCAATTTCAGTAGATCATCCATTCATCAATGCAATGGGGATTGGACTTCATTGGAGTCATCAATCCCAATTCGAGTCAAGGCCACAAGTGGATTCTTACACAGCGACAGACTATTTCACCAAGTGGACCGAAGCAGTAGCGCTCAAAGAGGCAAGTGAGTCTAACATACTAGACTTTTTATGAAGGAATAGCAACCAGGTTCGTGTGCCCGGCCACCATCATATCAGATAATGCATTAGCATTCATAGGTTCAAAAATTACAGAATGGGCTGTCAAGAATGGAATCTATTTGAGCACCTCTTCAAATTATTACCCGCAGGGTAATGGACAGGCAGAGTCCACAAACAAGAATTTGCTAAAAATCATCAGAAGGACTCTGGATGAAAATCAAAGAACATGGCATACAAGGCTAAAATCAGCGTTATGGGCTGACAGGATAACACCAAAGAGGTCTACAGGTAATTCTCCCTACAAGTTGGTCTATGGGAAGGAGGCAGTATTGCCTATATCATTAGAATTGCCAGCCTTGGAGCTCATGAAGCAGTTTGAGTTATCTGAGTTCGAACCAATGGAGGTCAGGTATGCAGAATTGATGGAATTAGAAGAAATCAGAGAACATGCAGTTCAGAGATTGATTGAAAAGGATCAGGCCTTAGTAAAAAGATGGTTTGATAAGAGAGCAAGAGCAAGGACCTTCCAGGAAGGGGACCTAGTTCTGAAATGGGATGCAGATCGGGCAAAAAACCAGGAAGGCATTCCAAGTTTGATGCCATCTGGAGTGGTCCCTACATGGTCACGGGATGCAAAAATAGTAATGCTTCCAATTGTCTGCATTGGATGGAGAGGAACTTCCGATTCCGGTTAACGGAATCTATCTTAAACATTGCTACTAAAAAAGAAAAGGTTTGCCCTTGTAAATATTAGTTTAGATTTTTTCATTAATCCTCCAAGTGCTTATGCACATTGTCCTGTGTAGTTAGGTTTCTATTTCCCTAAGTGCTTTGGCACAGTTTTTGCTGCTCTCAGGTTGTTTTCTACAGTTCAGAGTGTTGCTGGAGAAGAAGTTGCAGTATCAGGCTCGTTTCAGGTTATTGCTTATAACTCCATGCCCAATGGATCGCTAAAAGGCCACTGATCTTCTACCTAGCAGGCAGGTGACCCCGCTGAGTCGTCAAAACTGTTGTCAAAATTTCCCCCCCCCCCAGGGTAAATTTCGATAACATGCATCAGAGTTTTTTTTTCCAGGTTCCAACTCTCCAATTTGCAAGTAGATTGAAACAGGAAAAAAATCACGGAAATGGCTAAGTCCTAGTCCTAGGAGCAGTTTGGGACATTTGGGACATCTAGGCGCGGATCGGCCGAAAAGCCTCCAGGCGGCCCGTGAAGCAAAGGGACATCTGGGCCACAGGTACGCGCGGGACGCGAAATGCCCGAATCGGCCGAAAGAAGGAAAAAATTTGCCCAAGTCTTCATCCGGGACAATTTGGGACACAAGTACGCGTGAAGTACGCGAACCGGACCGGCCGGCCGGCGAGATCGGCAAAATGAGAACAACAGTCCGTCCGGAAGGCAAATGGGACATCTGGGCCGGACGCGAAGGAAACGCCGAATCGGGCCCGAATCAGGCGAACGGCGAAACGGAAGAATTTGTCCCCAAAAGCACACAGGGACATTTGGGACAAATGGACGCGAACCGGCCGGTTCGGCCGAACAAGAGCAGGGCCACGTCATTTGGGCCAAAGGGGCAGGGGACCGGCTGGGTCGGATCCCGAAAAGAAGGGATGCCAAAATTGGGCCACGGGACAGGAAAAATGGACGCGGTGGACGTGTCGAAAAGGGAGCCGAAAGGCCGAGAACCAACCAAATCATGACAATCACGTGTCACAAACGGGACAAAGGAAATGGGAAAAAAGTCAAAGGGCGAGAGCCGAGCCCACTGATCAGCCCGAACCAATGGGATAGTGCCACGTGTCCCAGCTAGGGCCCACAAGGAAATTTCAAAAGAGAGCCCACCAAGAGGTGGAGGAGAGAGAGTTGCTTCAGCGAATCAGAACCTGCCACGTGTCATGCCAGGTCATCCAGGGCAGAGCACGGGAAAATTTAAAAAATCCGTTTTCGACCTGTTTTGTGCCCTAAATCTTCAACCAATCGCCATATCTTTGATCCAGATCCAGAGCACTCGGATTCACAGGGCAACGTTCTTTTATCAACGGAAAGCTTGTGAGATTCTCTACACGATTTCCACCATGGGTCAATCTTTGTCATTTGGTTCATTTTGGAGAGAGAAAATCAAGAAACAAACCTCACCTCTGCTGCGCGATCAGACAACGAATTTCAAATGCAAGAAAAAAAAGTAATGAAAATTTTTCAATGCCGCCACTTGGTTTGTTGGGTGCCCTAAATCTTCAGATCGTCATATCTTTTTTGATCCAGAGCTCGGATTTGCACGTTCTTTATATCAACGGAAAGCTTGTGAGATTCTCTACACAGAAGGGGTCAATCTTGCATTTTGGTTCATTTTGGAGAGAGAAAATCAAGAAATGCCCTCTGGCGTGAAATAACAAGCAGAAGTAATGCTTCAACAAACAACTTTAATGCAGCAGACAGTTCGCCGCCGCTTCTGTTAGCCAGCCCGCCATTTTGCCAGGATCCGCCATCCTCACATTGTGAAGATCAGACAATCCCTTACGCTCAGAACAAGTACCTTAAGTACCTTTCTCCGTACTCGCAACCAAGCTTTCGCTTGGTCCTACGCTGACATGCCAGGAATTGATCCTGACATTGCTGTCCATAACATTACCTGAAACCCAATTCCAAGCCAATTAAAAGAAACTGAGAAAAATGCATCCACGCATTCCCTCTTGGTCAAAGAAGAGCTTCAACGACATACTTTCTGTTTCCTTCATCCTGCCTATTGAACTATCCTCAATGGATTCTAACATCGTTTCCTGTCACTAAGGCGACAGGGGACTTCGGATATGCACGATTTCCGAGATCTTAACCTTGCTTTCCCTAAGGATGACTTCTCCCTACCTAGTATTGACCAACTTGTTGATCTCACTGTAGGCCCTGAGATGCTCTCTCTCATGGATGACTTTTCAGGATACAACCAAATTTTGGTTGCCCCTGCCGATCAACATAAAACTTCCTTCATAACTCCTTGGGGAACCTTCTGTTATCGTGTAATGCCATTTGGCCTTAAGAATGTTGGTGCAACCTATCAGTGGGCTATGACCTAAATTTTTCATGACATTCTGCACACTATCCTTGAGAATTACGTCGATGATCTTCTTGGCAAATCTAAACATCGCAAGTGAACATCTCGATGTTTTAACCATTATTTTTGATCGCCTGTTACAATATTCTGTCCGTCTTCAACCAAAGAAATGTGTCTTTGGTGTCCTTTCAGGAAAACTTCTTGGTTTTATCGTCTCTTTGCGTGGCATTGAGGTCGACCCATCTAAAGTCCAAAGCTATCCTAGAAATGCCCCCACCTACTAACCTCAAACAATTGCGTAGTTTACAAGGTAAGCTCCAATCTATCCGGCGTTTCATCTCCCAACTCTCGGATCGATGTCAACCTTTCCATCACCTCCTTAAAAGGACATTGACTTTTAATAGAGCGAAGAGTGCCACCAAGCCTTTGAAGCTCTCAAAGCTTATCTCTTGCAGCCACCCGTGCTTATCCCACCTCAGGATGATCACCCCTTCTACCTTTACCTTTCCGCCACCGACCACGCTGTAGGGGCCATGCTTGCACATCGTGACTCCGAGAATCAAGAACAAGCCATTTATTATATAAGTCGTACTTTGGTTGACTATGAGACTAGGTATACACATGTAGAAAATTTGTGCCTAGCCTTATCATTCGTGGCCACCAAACTCCGACACTACCTCCTGAATCACAAAACTTTCGTCATCACCAACACGGACCCCATCCATTATATGTATGCCAAACCTCATCTAAACCAACGCATCGCCCAATGGCTCATGCTCCTCACCGACCTCGACCTGAGTTTGTCCACCAGAAATCAATCAAAGGACAAACCATCACAGACCAACTTGCGGAAGCCCCTTTACCTGGGGAACAATTTACCAATTTACATTCCCTGACGAACTCATCGCCACTCTTTCACTCAGTGAGAAGTCGTATCCAATGACCCTCTTCTTCAATGGATCCAAATGCCAGTGCGGTGGAGGGCCGGCGTTTGTTCTCATTCCTCTTGACGCTGAGCCTATGCCTCTCTCATTCTGACTCGATTTCCCCTGCACTAATAATATAGCGGAATACGAGGCCCTTGTTTGGGTCTCCAGGTTGCGTTACACTTAGGTGTCAAATCTATCAATATTTTCGGCAACTCTCAATTGGTAGTCAATCAAGTTATGGGCATCTACCAATGCAAAAATGAGGAACTTCAAAAGTACAAACATTACGTGGATTCACTTCTAACCTTATTTACTCACTATTCTATCCAAACCATTCCCTGCTCTACTAACAAATTTGCGGATACTATGGCTTGCTTAGCCTCGCAAATTCCAGCTTCATCAACTGACTCTGACATTTTCGTCTTGGTCCAACAACTCTTCGCCCCATCTTACTCAACCCCGATTGTTTGTATGATAAATAATGTGTCTGCTAATTCACAAGATACCTGGTATCACCAATTTCATGACTACCTTACAACATTTGTTCTCCCACCTGACCTTACTAGTACCGGCAAACGCACTTTTCTTAAACATGTTTCTCGTTATGTCGTCATGGGGGGACTCCTTTATAAACGTGGCTTTGATGGCATCCTCTTTCGACGTCTAACCGGCGTGGAGGTTACCTATACCATCCAACAGGTTCATGACGGTATTTGTGGTGGACATTTTAGCGGCCTTGCCGTGGCCAAACGAATCCTTCGCCTAGGTTATTATTGGCCTACTCTCAATAACGACTGCTACGAATATGTTAAGCGTTGTGTCATGTTGTCAACAACATGCTAACCTCCAACATACTCCTAGCCATCCGCTTCAGGTCGCACGAGATCTTTGGCCTTTCTCACAATGGGGTTTATACCTTATTGGTGAGATTCATCCGCCCTCTTCACAACGTCACCGATGGATAATCACAGCAACCCGAATATTACACAAAATGGGTGGAGGCTATATTCCACTCATTTCAACTAAAAAAGAAAAAATTGTAGAGTTTATTAACCACCACATTATCTGTCGTTTTGGTGTTCCTCATCGCCTGATAACAGATAATGGAAAATCTTTCAAAAATAAGTTGTTGCAAGACCTTTGTGACAACTTTGGTATCAAACTTAGTTTCTCATCACCCTATTATCCACAAGTGAATGGACAAGCCGAATCTTCTAATAAAACACTAACTAAAATCCTTATGAAAGTTGTCAATGAGTCCGGAAGAAATTGGCATGATCACATCCCCTTTGCCCTCTGGGCTTATCGTACTAGCATTCGTACCTCCACTAATGCCACACCTTTTTCTTTGGTATATGGTACCGAGGCTGTCTTGCCTCTCGAATACAAATACCCTCCCTCATAATATCTCTTCAGGATATTCTCACCAACGATGATTTCCGCCAAGAGCGATTAGCCCAATTGGAGCTTCTTGAACGAGCGTCGTCTTACAGCTCTTGATCACCTTCAAATCTATCAAAAACGTATCAAGCGTGCTTATGATAAGTGACTTCATGAGCGTACCTTTAAGGTTGGTGATCTTGTCCTCAAAGAGAATCAACATGTAACCAAACTAGAAAAAGAGCAAACGTGGAAAATTTGCTCCTAATTGGATTGGGCCTTACATAATCACTCACACTTATGGATCAGACACTTATCGTTTAGCTTCGCTTAATGGTAAACCTGATCCTGAACCCCTTAATGCCTTGCATCTTCGAACTTTCTATTGTTGAATTTAGTGTTATATCACTTCTTATCTACCTACCGCTCGTCCCTTGAGCTCACTTACCACCACATACACTTTGTTTCCTACATCTCAAAATAAAATCAAGCTCACATAGTTTGATTCTCACCTCCCCCTTAACGATGCCTTCCCCTTTTTAGTCTAGTCCATGACTTCAAAGTATTAAAATAACACATTCTTATGGGATTTTCTTGAGTCAAACTTCCTATCAAACTAGATGCTTTATGCCAAAAGGAAATTTTGACTCATCTAAATTATATATAGACTGCTCCCCTTCGAAGGGACAGCTATATGCCAAACTATTACTGCTATTATATATAGACAGCTCCCCCGAAGGACAACTATGCACTAAAAACCGCATCTGCTACTATAAATAGACTGCTCCCTTGAAGGACAACTATACACAGTCAACCTTTATCAGAAGCTTCTCGCATTGATCAGCTTCATGAAGACCTCAAGAATAATACAATCAATATCCCTTGTAGACTTCCCGCATCGATCAGTCTATATTCAGTAAAAATAAAAGCCACATTCAAAAAGAACTTTTGAAGTCATGGACTTGTCTATTTAGGTTAGGTTCTCTTTCGTTAGAACACTCACTTTGTAACAAGTTCTCCGTACCTCAGCTATACCATCCACCTCACCTCACCATTTGTTTTAAACTCAAGGGACATGACGTACACCCGATATATTGTGATTATACAACTCTTTTCACCTATTGACTTCTCGTCTATGCACGGGTACCTAGGGGATTCAAGCTCATCCTACATTAATATGTGGTTTGTTTAGCTCTTTTTCAAACTACGGGAGTAACTTTTTCCTCTTTGACTCGAATCTAGGATTATGTGTTGATCTTAATCAGGACATGGTTCCCTACCACTTGGGTAGGCTAACTTTCGCTTCACTTATACCTATTCCAAAATCACCAATTCATTACCAACGCCAACAAAATTACCCTGCCAATATCAATATCAATATTTTTACCAACCAACAAATTGCCTAACCATGCCTAAATTGCCTGAATTCACCTCTCCCTAGTCTTAAGGGAGAACTACATCGGTCTGAGGCCCCTCCTTGCTTTGTGCAATGGGCTATGTAGGCAGCACTTCGGAGACATGGGGTCTCCCAAAGGTTAGCTCGACCATCCCCTACCATAACCTATCATGTGTGGTAAATATAAATATTTTTGTTTATTTCTATTTAATCACATTCCTCTTTATCCTTTTTCAAAACACAAAAAGGTTTAAAACACAAACATTCTTATTATTATCATAACTCAAATCAACATACATATTCAGTTTTATTTAGATGTTAAACAAATACATCTTCTCTATCATCGACACGTAGGTCGGCATCCTTATTTATTCTTATACCTCGATAAACATTTACTTAGACCCTTACGCCTCATCCCGAACCAGAGTGATGATCGTGATCGTCGACACCTCTCGCTAGGCCTCTCCGTCCTCAAAGGTACCACGGCTATTGGTACCCGCCCATTGATCTGCCAATCTCTCCTGTAACATGTGAATACGCTCTCTCGCATGGAGGTATCTCGCCTCTAGTCCCTCCGCTCATGACTCCGCAACCGCTAACAATCCTCTTGTCTCATTCACCCGCGTTTGGAGCTGATGAACTAAACTCTGCAGACAATCTCTCTCTGCTGTAATCATAGCTATGTCAGGATGATCACGTACCCCTCGTAGCTCTGTTACCCACCATAATCTATAGGCCTCTGTCGTTCCTGCATCCATCACCCTGCGATCGGCTGTTACCTCCTCTGGCCCTTCTGGACGTGTTGGCTGGGGAGGTGAGAATGCTGCCTCGGCATCGATCCTCATATACGGTCTATAAGCCAGGGGTATATCCTGCACAAATCCAAATTGTCGCCGCACACGATCTAGAGGAATTCTCTCATACTCACCTGGCCTGTGCCCTACGATCCACTTCAATCGCTCTACACCCCTCAACTCCTCTGCTATATTCTCTGTTACCATATAGTTCCCGTACGGCCTCCAACAGATATCCGCAATCGTCATCATCTCCCATACCTGCCTATAATACTCAATGTCACCCGTCCCGGCCTGGGATCTTGCCTCTTGTTCTGTCTGGACCCATCGTCTGAATCCCAAACCTCTGCACTCCGGTCTCTCTTGACTGGATGGGTCGACCTATTGGTCACACACAACCAATGTGCTCATAGGCCCAACAATGTAATAAAAATGAACAATCCAGTGTCGTCCTGTGATTTTGTCTACACGCTCATAAACCCCTGTATAGCTCTGCCAAATATGTAGGTGCCCATGCAAAAGTCACATTCCTTTCTATCATTTCCCAAATAACACACATCAATGCTTTTGGAAATCTTCCCCCATCCGCCCTCGGTAACGCATAATTACCCTACCGCTATCATTAATATCACTGCTAACCTTGTCTCCTTTAGGGTGTGTTGCATACATTATACCATACGTGAATGTCAAAACCTCGCTGTGTCAAATCTCGTGCGTATGGACCAAATACTGACTGTTATCACTCCCCGTGCTGTGCTAGGTAATGCCTGATATACTGGTCTTCCTATAATTGGGAGTCTCAAAATACGGAACACATCTTCCAATGTCACTGTCATCTCCCCTGTTGGCAGATAGAAGGCATTCCTTTCTGGATTCCATCTCTCAATCAACGCATGTAACAATAGCATGGTTATGTGCGATTCATGAATAATAGCGGATTCCACTTAACCCCAAACGATTTATCAATGTCCATTCAGCTGGTGTTACATCCGCTCGGATTCGTGACAATAGACGCTGGCACAGTATCGTTCATCCTGAACCCTGCCTCCGCCTGCACACATCAAAACGACACACAACCATTCAATAAATCAAACCCCCAAGGGTTTTTTTCTCACATTATGGAAATTCCTACAGTAACCGGCATCGGTTTTTAGATGACCGTTATCAGTTCCATAACCGATACCGGTTATCTTAAGCTGATACCGGTCGAAATC
Source organism: Taxus chinensis (assembly GCA_019776745.2). Classification (NCBI taxonomy): domain Eukaryota; kingdom Viridiplantae; phylum Streptophyta; class Pinopsida; order Cupressales; family Taxaceae; genus Taxus; species Taxus chinensis. The sequence continues at coordinate 706,863,969 of CM034154.1, forward strand.
AACTTTACACACCCTGCCTAAAAAAACACCACCTATGACAATAATTTGATCGTTTATCCCTCTCTGTACATACAAACATACCCGAAACCCCTGACTACCTACCCCATTACATTCACCCTATCCCAATTCATTGCCTATCACCTTTTCTTTCTCATCTTTATCTACTTAATCTCCCTCATCCTATTCACAAAACATGCCAGAATCAAATTACAACCAAGATCGTTTACCTCTTGGGCTGCAGCAGCTTGAGAGGTGGCACTTGTCTTCCCTATCTTCCGTGCCTGCTGGATGCTTCTCCTTGTTCGGCCATGTTCACCACCTGCTTCAACTCAAATTTGCCTTTTTACTTTCTGAATCTCCACTCACATTAAATTTCCCTGTCTCTTTCCTCCTTATCACTCAATTCATCCCATGCAATTACCTGTCTCAGTCGTCAAACAGCGTCACATTCGTGTATTTAAATTCTTGCATGGCTCTCAAAATAAGAACTTAATTTGCCACCCAAGCTTTTCTATTTTTTAGAAAAGCTCATATTTTAATAACTGGTATCGGTTAGATAACCGATATTGGTCTATTGTCTCACCGACATCGGTTTATCTAACCGATATCGGTCCACATACATATTTTTTTTTTACACATAGTTCTTTTCTTTATTTTTTACCTAAATTTTTGTGGCGCCCGTCTCCCTTTTTCCTGCATAACAACACCATTATCTATAATTTTTCATCAAATCCACATCTCATTACAATTTCATCAACATCATCTATCTATATTACAAGCCATCAACAAATGATTATCAAAAGCCATCAATCTATACACCATTTGGATCCAAGTCAATAGCTACATACATTCAATTTCACAAAACTAGCAACAAAACATACAACATTTCATAATACAACATGTTAATTAAACTCATCATCTATATATACATACATCCCATCAACAAAAGACATCAACACCATCAATATATAAACCATGTGGATCAAAATCATCATACATTATATATCACAAACCATCGACAAAACACTTAAAACATTTTAAACACAACATGTGGGTCAAATCATCATATCTATATATCAAAAGTTTCAAATATACAATGTGCCCTGCATAGGGGCCTCTGTGATCTCATAATACAACAACAGCCGGCAAGCAGGCCGCAATACCTATCAATAATCTCGACTCGGCTTGCAGGCCGGTCTCTCGTATCAAAAAAAATACTCGGCTCGCAGGCCGGTATCAACTGTACAACCCGTACTCAGCTCGCAGGCCGGGTATAATACAATAAATGAATAAATGAATGAATACATCATATGTAGGCACGCAGGCCTCTATAGACATAACCGGTTCGTAGACCGGTGCCCATATCCAATGTACAAATACAAAAAAATATGTCAGGGATCCCTCAGCTCTCTCCACCGCCCTCTGCCTGGTCTCCCTGCTGGTCCCTGTGCCACCTCTCGCCTCCTGCCTGTAAACAGACCCACCGGTTTGTGGCTGCACCTCCCTGAGATCTCTGACTCCGAGAGGTCTCTGCTCTATGTGCCGCATTATGGCTGATAGTCAGCCCCTGGTACCATCAAGAATATCATGATAGTACTGGGCCTCCACTCTCACCCTCCATTTAACAGTCCCGTGCCACCATAGTTGCTGGGGCTGGTCCCCTGACTCCTAATACTAGTGCCCCCTGTGCCTGTGCTGGTGCTGCTGGTGGTACCTGTGGCTGTGGTGGGTACCTATACCTGTACCTGTGCCGGTGCCGCTGGTGGTGCCTGAGCCTATGCCTGGTACCTGAGCCTGGGCTAGCTGCCCCTGTAAGACACCAATCTATGCCTATGCAGCAGCAAGCTGCCCCTGTAATAGCTATACCTGGCCCCTGAGCTGATCCCTCTCTGCTATCACCACCGCCAAGTCGGGTTGTGCGGGCTGTACTCTCCTTGCGGCTCTCTCTCCCGGTCACCGTACCAAAAATGCTCCCGTGTAGCCAACGTCATCCACGGTATCATCTGCAGGCCTCTCGGCTACCCAATCTAGGTCCACGGGCTATGGTGCAGGCAATGGGGCCTCTACATCATCCCTCCGGTACTGAGGGAAAGGAGGTGGCTCATCCTGTGGTAGCCCTATCTGCCGGCGTACCCTCTCTAGGGGAATCCGCTCATGCTCCTCTGACCTCCGTCCTGCTATCCAGAATGTATACTGGATCCACCGCAACTGTGATCGGGACCCTCCGTGGGGGGTGATGACCTCTATAAGGTCTCCATACAATATCTAACGCTGTCAAGCCCTCTAATACATGCCGGTAATATGCTATATCTCGTCTGAGTGAGAACTACTCGTGGTTGGCCCACGACCCCCAACCACCTCTGAAAACCATATCTGTAGATCAACTGTGGCCCTGGCTGCTGGGGCAGCCCTACTGGTCTAATGCATATGATATGCTCATATGGCCCAACAATGTAGCAAAAACATAGAGCAAATCCCGAATCTCCTCATCTGGCGATAGCCCCACAACTCTCGGTATAACTGCACCAGGTATACTGGTGCCCAAGCATAACATGTATGCTCCTCGACCATCTCATGTGAAAAGTGACCCTCCATCAACACCCGTGGAAAGTGACCTCCCTCTGAGTCTGGGAGGGTGAAGCAGGTGATCCCGATCATCATCAACACGGCAAGCCGTGTCTCATGTCGGTGGGCATGATACATATCCCCATACGCGATGCTCGTACTGTGATACGTCAGTAGCGTGGCTGCATCCCCGAATACGTGTAAGATGCTGTCCATGGCTGTCTCTGCGTCCACCTGAAAGACTTCCTCTCCATCAATTGGTAATCTAAGGATGCGATACAAATCCTCCAATGTAATGGTCATCTCTCTCCAGTCGGGAGATGGAACACATTGGTCGCCGGATCCCATCTCTCGATGAGGGCGACCATCAAACTGTGATCCCTATCGATCACCCTGTACCGCTGGACTCTGCCGAGTCCCACCTCGTGCATAATACCCCACTGCGCTACCAAAACGTGTGGCCGCATCTGTCTCAACAACGTGGGAGCATCCTGTCCTGCATCATCAGCTGCTGACGTGCCCTGTAAAACCAACTCACTACATTAGCCATACTCTTTATCACAACATCTACTTATACCCTCTATACCCCCCTTTTTACCCCCTCCCGACCACACCCCGACTCTCTAACACACACCTCTACCCACCTATCTTCTCCAATATCCCTCTCCATCTTCACACCCAAAACACAAAACCCAATCATAAACAACAACAAACAACCCAACATGCCAACCCCAACAAGAACTTAACACCCGAAAACAACCACAAAAACCACGCAACAAAATAGCAACTCCTGCCTAGGGACCGGTACCGGTCACCCATAACCGATCCCGGTCCCCTTTCCACCGACGCCGGTCAACGTTAGACTGACACCGGTCACCCACAAACCTCGACCTACCCCAGAGCTTCGTGACCGATGCCGGTCGCTTAGTGACCGACATCGGTCACTGGAAAATACCCGAGCCAAACCCGACGCGGCTACCCCCATTCAATTTTTTTTCCTATTTCTCCCTATATACCCCACCCAAACACCCTAAAAAACCTACCCACCCTGCTGCCTTGGCCTATTTCACCTATCTACCCTCTCCTTTTTTCAAATAATTTCCATTTATTAATTTATTTTCTAAAAACCTTACATTCCTACCCAAAACCCAAATACAACATAATACAATTAAATTCACACAATTAAGGGTTTCGAACCTACCGGTACGACGACACGTCGTCGTGGTGGGATAGCGTGGTGGTGGTCCAGCTAGTCCAGCACCTCCTGCTCCTCCTGGCTATGCCATGGCTCTAACTCTCCTCTGCTGTGTCCCTCCACCAATCAACTTGCTGCCTCCTACTCACTCGGGCCCACTAACCACTCACTCCTCCACTCAAATAGCACGCTACCTCAACCGACAAATGCTCCAATCTCAACACTCCACCTCAGAAAAATCCAATTGGTTTTCAAATTAACAATGTGACAATGACAGGCTGTATTTTTCTTTTTATAGGTTTTTGACCTATAACCGATATCGGTTTTATTGTGCCCCAAGGAACCGGTATCGGTCACCTACCCGATATCGGTCATAGATAATCGACACCGGTTTTTATCCCAAATCTTCCCCAATTTTTCCCCCTATTTACTAATCACCCTTTCTCACAACATCACCTATACCCACCTTTGCTGAACACCCTTTGTTAACCTTCATTTGGCCCGACCCAAGGCCGCAACCCAACTATTTGGCCCGACCCAAGGCCGCACCTAACCCATTTGGCCCGACCCAAGGCCGCAACCAACCTACTTGGCCCGACCCACGGCCGCACCCAACCCATTTGGCCCGACCCAAGGCCGCATCCCTAACCATTTGGCTCGAACCCAAGGCCGCAAACCCAACCACTTGGCCCGACCCAAGGCCTCACTCAACCCATCAAGCCCCGACCCCACGGCCCTCACTAATCAATCAGCCCGACCCAAGGCCGTACCACTTAAATACCTCGCCCCAAACATCAATAACATTACATTTTTATCCACCCATCATGTCAGCTTTTTTGTTCACTCGCAGCTCACCTGTTCATGTTTTAGCATGATTAGGGTCCTTGACTTGATCAGTCGACCAACTTCTGCCTAGACCTAGACCGTGACGTTTATCTCAACCAAACCAACCATTTGGTACTCTGCCAAACATGCCCAAACATTCCTGTACCTTACCCGTTATATACCCTGGAGCTACTTCCTATGCCTTGGATACCAGGATTATATCACCCTTGTTTGGATAAACTATTGACCTTTGCCTATGAATTGTTGGTTTGCTCTTCAAATCATGTACCCTGGTCGCACTACTGCATTTCAACATGCGTCTACTTCTTTGGACCTACCCCACCATCTCACCATCCTCTCCACCCCATTTACCCTTTATCAACCTCTATCCCTGATTTCACGCTATCTCAATCTGTGATAGATTTGAGGGGGATTACCTATACCCTTAACATGGGAAACAACTTCATATTATTGTCCGTGCAGCTCTACAAAACAAACTACACGACAATAAGGGGCTAATGTAGACACCAAATTTGTGTCTTAACGACCCCCTGTGATCCGCATCTCATTTTGTTAACCCAACCTCATCACCTAACCCTTACACAATTATTTATTAATTACCTTATAATTAATAAATCCACATCACCGTACCTGCCACCACCTCATCATTTGTCACCTCATCATGACCTAGTCCTAACCCTAAACTAACCTAATTAAGACCTATAACTTGGTCTACATCCACACCCATGACTAAGGACTCCTTACTCACACCCAAAACCGACCTTGTAGTTACTTGACCAAGCCCGTAACTAATCCCTCGGGAGAAAAGGAGGGAAAAGTTTGCTATTTTACTAAAATTAGCCCACTTTGACCGGACCGATACCGGTTCCTACTCGACCGCCGTTGGTTACGTAACCACCATCGGTTCCCTGTAAATGACCTTCCCTAACCAGAAACAAACGTCGAAGGATTTTTGATTAATCGGGATCATCAGAAGCGATCGAGAGAATCTAGATTTTACTTGGCCGAGTGGAGACAAGTGAAGAAACAAGAAGAGTTTGCAGAGAAGGACATCAAGCCCAAGACTGCAACTGAAATGACCAGAGCCCTGTGATACTCAGCTGATCATCGGGAGGGAATATATCTCATTTTCTGAATTGTCAGGCCATACCTACCGGAGTTCTGCCTTTGTCATCACAGTTCTTGGACCTGCATCCTTGACAATAACTAGTAAGTTGTACCTTGTATGTTCTCTTTGATAAACACTTCTTAGACTCTTGAGTCACAGCCATCATAAATCTATTCCTAGATCTACTACCCAACAACACATTACATCTAACTATCATTTCTCTACCCTCTCATCACCCCGTTACCTAATCCCACTCATTTACTAGCCTTACAAACAACACAACCACCCTACAAACCGACCCTCACCAAAAGCCCCTAAAACATAGAACCTACCGATATCGGTTAGCAGCAACCGGTATCGGTTACCGTGACTCAAAACCAAAAACCAGCCTTTCCCCCTACTTGTTTCAATGAGGCAATTAAATTGTTATTTTAGAATCTTTTGTGTTAATTCATATTAGCAGGGGAACTAATCACCTTCAAAAGGAAGTTTTATATTTCCTGGGCCCAAGGCAGTTCCCTCATTTATTGTCTAATCAAAATCTTGTGGTCTTGTATTCTTATTTGCAGGTAGTCCTTCCAAGACAAAAAGGAGTCCTTCGCAATCTAACCCGATCTCTCTCTACGGTACACGCACACCATCTCGACATTCAACAGGTATTCCTCCTAGCCCTAACCCTTATCTGTTTCTAAAAGGAATGAAAGGATAAAAGGCAACTCTATTCCCAAAAGCTGAAACATTCCACGCGAAACACATGTAACTGTACGAACTACCATATTTTTGAAATAAATCAAACTTATATCAATGGTTGATGTCCTGAGACCACAAGGAATTATTCTAATTTGCAGGGTGGTGGATGCAACTCACCATGCCCTTGATTATAAAATTTCCAGGGTTAAGGAGATTAGGCACCGAAATTGGTAACGACCTTAGAGATGATGATGTTGTGGAAGAAACTTCTACAAAGATGACCTATGCAAAAGGGGGGTGTGTCATGGATATCAAAAATTTGGAAAACCACCATGTGATCTGAGTTGCTACACATATCCTTACCAATTTGAATAACCAAGAGCGTTGGAGCCAGGTGAAAAAAATATGGTTCCATATCGCTAGGAAAGATGTCTGAGGGGGCGGTATATAAATTTTCTGCCTTCATTGCTAAGACCATAATTTAAGAGGTGCACCAAGGAGATAAGATAAGTTTTGGTGCCATCTTATCATTTATTATGTTTGTAGAAATTGGGGTGCCTAATGGGACAAAGGAGAAGATTTGGCAGTTCCCTGAGGAAAAAGATTCACTTGCAGAAATATTTACAAAATATACATGTGATGGATCTATGAGCGATCCTTATAAGCAATGATTGGAGCTTTGGTATAAACAAATGAGAGAATATTTTGAGTTTGAATGGAGAATACCCAAGGATCTTCCTTCAGTATTAGAGAAGCAAGCCTAATTCACAGTTTATCAACATTTTTATATAGGTAGGTTTGGGATGAATGATGAAAAGTGGAGCCCTTGGTGCAAGCTCCCATATGCCTTCACTGTGCTACTTTCAGGATCCAGTAAATAGATTCTACAACACACATAGGTTGAGGTTGGATGTAGATAAAGTGGACTATGAGCATTATACTCTTTGAAAGACATACACATATCCAAGTAATTCTGATTATATTGAAAAATTGATATATGATAATATAAGTATCAAATCACTAAGTTTTGGCAGTTTGGAATCTGGTGCGACTAAAGTATACATCTACCTTAAGCCCAAGTTGGTAGATGGGAAGTAAATTGAGAATGAATTTAAGCTTCCTAAATTTATGAAAGGAAAGCATACAATATGCACATTACAAGATGAGGAGCCTGTAGTTTCAAAAGAAGAAGAAGACTTGGGGGAAGATAGTGGTGGTCAATATCATGGTGCACAGAATAACCAATAGTAGGGAAAAAGAGAGATTGTGAGGATACTTCCCCTCCCATAGTGGAATTAAAAGAAGGAAAGTACATGGAGTTAGGTGAGGGCACCGAGGACCATGAATTTAGGAGAGTGCTAAGGAAAACAGAGTATAGAGTGTAGGTGTGGAACCCTCACAACCATTGCAAAGATCACCAAGAACCTCACCCATTAAGCCTGAATCAGTAAAGAGAAGGTACAAGTACATTGTGTTAAAGGAGGATAGTGATGGGGAAAATTCAGGTGATAACGCATATTTCATAAAGGAGACTCTTGTCCTTGGTGTCGATGCAGAGCAACCTCAATACAAAGAAATGTAGCATGATGAGGAGGCCTATGAAGAGCATGGGGATGTGGCTGGTGCCACATGGGAAGAGAAAGGAAAAGACAAGGGCAAACCTTCTGGAAATCCAATTGATGTACAAGTGGGCATGATAAGTAAAGGCCCACTTTTGGATACCGAGGTTCATGTTCCCAAGGGTTTCTGATCTGGAAAGAGAAAGGGAGAAGAAGATTACAAAAGCCTGCACTTGGGTATATTGACGACCCCAAGAGAACCATGAATCTATGAGGAAGAGTGGTGTCTAAATAGATCATTTAAGTGATATTGAGGTATATGTATAAAGGAAAATACCACCATTGGACATGAAAGGTATTGTACAGATTCAAAGTGTCTGTCCTAGATCATTTAGGAGAATAAGGGAGGAATGAGTTGGGAAAATAATGAAGGGACCAATATATAAAATTTTTATAGACATATAAACCATGATGAAGGATGCCCCAAGAACCTAGATACATGGTATGAAAGCTTTTCAATTACATTACAGGCCTTGAGATGGTAATCAAGAAGGCCATATGGAGCTTGGGCAGAGTAGATTCCAAAATTTTGAAGATCATTGCTAACTCATTGAAAGGAGAGTCTATGAACCATGGAACAACGCCTTGAAGTCTTTCCAATTGTAATTTGGACTTAGTATGGGAATTCTAGAACCTTGAGAAGCTTAGAGCAGAGATTTAAGATAATTGAGACAATCCAAGTGCTTGAATACCTATATTAAAGCCTGAATTTCCCAAAGGATATCTATAGCACAAGACAAGGCATGTATGAATAATTGATGATTATATGATCATATGAGTTTTATTTTTTGATCCTAAATTAGAGGGAGGCAATAAAGGATATATATATAGTTGTAAGGGACCTGTAATTAATGAATGTTGAGAGAAGAAGAACTTATAGATCCCATGAGAGAATTCCCAGGGCATTGAACATGTAATAGGTTGGATATAGTCACACTGGAACTAATATACCCAGAGGTGGAGTATTCAAAACCCTCTAGAATTTTCTCCACTTGTCATCTTTTTGTTAGAGGCATAGATATCCTTCAAGTTTACATAGTATGCACTCTTCAAGAACACATCCTATGAAGGTAAGTAACTATATTTCCCACATGAACTAAGAGTATTTAAAGTTGCATAGGATGTCTTTCTCAAATTTTGAGTAGGGTGATTATATGAGAGGGTTATTGCTTTCATAAGACGAGTTGTGGACTGATATTTACATGTATGGGGTAGATAATATACTTGTATGTTATATACTGAAGTCTTGGTATCCTTTGGGTGAAGCACCTAACAACCTAGTGTGGTTGAAATGAACAAGATAAAATCTTGACAGTGGAAAAAATAGAAAACAAAGTGGGAGATGAACAAATTGGTATAGTAGGAGGATTGTATCATGATTAAAGGAATATCCTTAAGTAAATCAAGAGGGAATAGTGGAACTATGGTTGTCTAGAATGAGAGAGTTATATAGAGGTGAAGAGTAGGGTAAGTATATGTAAGAATAAGAGGATTAGGTATTAGCATTGACTATATGACTATAAATCAGTCTTGAACTTATCATATATAGAGATAAGTGATTGAGTATGAAGCCTAGATCATGATACTATCCCATAAGATGCATATAAGGGTGTATTTAATAAGCTAGGATTATACCATTTGTGGTATCAGAGAAGGATACCTCATTTATATTTGTGAGATGATTAAGCTGTTTATACAATCGTGTTAATGATTGGATAGTAGGTGAAGTAAGGTTGCAGGTAGGTAAAGGAGAAGAGAGACTGAAAGTATTCAAGAAGAAATAAGAAGTGAAAAGAAGCCAAGAAAATATAGCTAACAAGAAGAAGAGTGAGCCAAGGAAATTGGTTTAATGCCACTAGAGCTTGCACAGTGAAAGGTTGTTAGAAAGAGAGAATAAAGAGGTAGCCAAAAATCCAAGAAGGAGCTTGGATAAGAGAGAGAGGGATACAATCCAAGGTGATAGAGAATTTATGAGAGAGAGAGAGAGAGAGAAATTATGGATTTGAGATAGGTTATGGTGTTGGTGCAAGAAATGAGAGAGGTAAGAGTGGAAGGAAAAAAGAAGAGAAAAGAAAAGAAGAAAGAAAGAGAGATAGTTGAAATAATGAGACATGTTGAACTCCTTGAGAAAGAGATAGTCAGTAGTAGAGGAAAAGATAGTTGGTAGAGCATATGAAGAGGTTGAAGTAACACAATATGATATTTTGGTTACATAGGAAGAGCTAAGCTTCATGAGTGAATCATGGGAAGAATCTTGTAAAGAAGATACAAAAGGTGATGAAGAGAATGAGTGGTCTAGTGAAAATGAAGAAGAACCACAAATACCAATGAAGGAGAATGATGGAAGGTCCATGCAAAGGAAATTTTTGGAAACTAATTTCATGTTTAAGTCTTATTTTGCAGGTATACAGGGAAGCCTAGCCCAGGGATCCATTATGGACAAGAGATCAAGCAAAGAGTCCAAGATAAGAGGACAACGAGAAATGCATTTGAAGGCATTTAAACATGAAGATATGCAGACAAGAAAAAGAGAAGAAAGAGAAAGGAATGAGCATAGAAGACCTTTTAAAAGCATACGGATACATAGTGCCCAAGTGGCTCAAGAAAATAACATGCAAGTAACTTTTTGAAGACCAAGAAGGTGCAAGAACATCCCAAACAGATGGATATGAAAGAAAGAAGATGGAGGAACTAGTTAGTAACATTCCAATGATTTGCTAGAAGAAGAAGATTGAAGTCATTCCAAGAGAGGTAAAGGAAATGAAAAGGAAAGGAAAACAAATTGCATTTGATATACCAGTTGATGATACTTTGAGCATGATTAGTGGTAGAAGTGATGGATATATAATTGAATTTTGTAGAGAAAGGATAGTATGGGCTAATGTGGAAGTAGGTGAATGCTCTTATGGAGGAAAAAATGAGAAGATGAAGGAAAATTAAAACTTCTTGAAAGAAAAATAGTAGTGCTTAAGTTCTAGACCTAATTTTGATGATTATCATGAAGATATAGATGAATATTTTTTACAGGAAGAGCTGAGAATGATAGAAAGTCTGTATTGAAGTCAGTCCATGAATGAAGAAGAGGTGAAAGAATGGAAGAATGATAAAGAGAAGGTACAAGTTGATGAGCATGAAGAGGTAAAATGTGAAAAATTGCAATCATATTTTGTTTGTTTTTATGATAGTATAGATGATATAAACTTTGTTCAGGAGATGTTGAATTTTGAATAAGAGGATTAGTTTGTTTATGACAATATGGAGCAACTACATGCTGAGTTGAGTGCATTAGAGCATGATATTCATAATAAAGGACACCATGACTGTCCTAAACCAGCAGAGATGGAAAAATTGACTGAATGGAAGGGAGAAAATGAGTTTCAAGAAGGAAGAATTGTGGAAGAAGAAGCAAATGCCATAATTAGAAAGGCAGATTGGAATGAAAGGCTCATTGATAAGCCTAGGGATAAAGCAATGCAATGAAAAAACAGGGATAAGAAGATAAAATTGGAATTGGTCAATGAAAAAAAAAAGAAAAGAGGAGCAACAACAACATGGAGAAGCTTCAAAACTTCAAAATTTTGTGTCTAAGGTTGTTTTTAGTGCTTTGTATGCAGGTATAACAACTGATGAGGTGGATGAAGCTCAAGGTTATATGAGAGAGCTCTTGGAAAGAGAACAAAAAGATTTTCAAGATCTATATGAAGATGAACAAGTCATATAGAGCCTAGTGGATGAGAAGCAGACAAGAAGAAGTAAGCACAAGAAAAGACAACGTAAGAAAATGAGATACATAGAGTACAATAAGAAGACACAAAGACTATCATGGAAAATGATGATATGGAACCCAGGTACAAGTCAAGGAGCAAGAAAAGGATGGAGACTCATGAGTAGGAGCTCATGAAATATTTCAAGATTGATAGATTAATACAGGAGCATCGTCCTCATGGCTAGGAGAGTGCAATAAAGCCTGAATAAGCCTAGGAAAGGAAATTAAGCATAAACAAAGACTTTTCAATGTCTTCTATCTCCATGGGTGTATTGTTCAAGTCCAAATTTGAATGTATTTTGTCATAGTAACAGTGAAAGCATTGTAACCAAAGGTATTAGGTCAAGTTGACTAGGTATGAGAGCTGAATCCAGAGTGCATGAGCTATCTTATTTTCATATCTTCATAGGAAAAGGAGTGAAAGAGTCTAAACATGTGATATTAACAACATCTAGTTGTTCAAGGTCATGGTTGACCAAGGGTTCATCCTTATATGCATGTGTAGTTGATAATATCCCTCTTATATAGGAGTTTTAAGCCTAAATAAAGGTATATGTAGCCAAGTATGGTAATATACAAGGAGATGAGCTTGAATATCATGAGGGGAGATCAAGAAACATGATTAATATGGGGTAAAGGAAGTTGAATTTTGAAGAAGAAGTGTAAATTTTGATATAGAGCTCATGTTGTGAAGTATAGATGAATGTGAAATGGATTGAATTGAAGTTTATTGATCCACATAGACATCTGAATCTTTATTTACAATATGTATGTACTATGCCTATAATGCAAATGCATGATTTAAGCAGGATTTGAGCTTATTTTGCATGTTTTCTTAATGAGCTGTGTTGAACCCTGAGTTAGTACAATGGCTTTAAAATACCCTCAGTACCATTTATCTATATTGAATCCCTCAATTGTTAACATGGAAAGAACCCAAAGATGCTAGGGATTGTAATTATGATTTTTACAAGCTTTGAAAGTACATGATTTAGTTTTTATAACAATATGTCCCTTCTCAGGATCAAACTAGGAATCCAACCAGTTATTGTTCCCATGGATGAATCAAGTTGATATTCTTAACATACCTCTACCTTGGCATGATCTAAGAGTCCTCCAAGTCTCATGCTAAATGGAGAAGCATAGGAGAAGTTCTCGATAATGACAAATTTGAGCTAAATAGTGAAAACACGGTGCATAGAAAAGATAAGGAAAAGACCAAGTTTCTATCAGGGTTCAATAGGTCATGACCCTAGCTTGTGAAGGAAGGTAGAATAAGGTGTGATTAGTATGATTGAATGATATTAGGAGTGTATGGATAAATAAAATGCCATAAATTCAATATAATCTGATTATACATGGATCTATATAACTGTATTAGTCACAGTGAGAGGTTGATTTTGCCATTTATAGTGAGAACCATGGCTCTATGAGGCAGAATAGTGTCTAAATAGATCATTGAAGTGATCTTTGAGGTATAGGTATAAAGGAAAATGCCACCATTTGACATGAAAGGGATTGTACAAATTCAAAGTGATTGCCCTAGATCATTTATGAGACTAATGGAAGAATGAGTTTGGAAAATAATGAAGGAACCGATATATGCAAATTTTATAGAAATCTAAACCATGATGAAGGATGCCCCAAGAACTTGGATACATGGTATGAAAGCTTTTCAATTACATTACAGATCTTGAGATGGTAATCAAGAAGGCCATATGGAGCTTGAGCAGAGTAACTTCCAACATTTTGAAGATCATTGTTAGCTCATTGAAAGGAGAGTCTATGAACCATGGAACAATGCCTTGAAGTCTTTCCAATTGTAATTTGGACTTAGTATGGGAATTCTAGAACCTTGAGAAGCTCATAGCAGATATTTACGATAATTGAGACAATCCAAGTGCTCGAATACCTATACTGAAGCCTGAATTTCCCAAAGGATATCTATAGCATAGGACAAGGCATGTATGAATAATTGATGATTATATGATCATATGAGTTTTCTTTTTTGATCCTGAATTATAGGGAGGCAATAAAGGATATATATAGTTGTAAGGGACCTGTAATTAATGAATGTTGAGAGAAGAAGAACTTATAGATCCCATGAGAGAATTCCCAGGGCATTGAACATGTAATAGGCTGGATATAGTCACATTAGACCTAATATACCTAGAAGTGGAGTATTTAAAATCCTCTAGAATTTTCTCCACTAGTAATATTGTTGTTAGAGGTAGAGATATCCTTCAAGTTGGCATTCAAGAACACATCCAATGAAGGTAAGTAACTGGATTTCCACATGAACTAAGATTATATAAAGGTGTAGAGGATGTCTTTACACATTTTGAGTAGGGTGATTATATGACAGGGTTCATGATTTCATAAGAAGAGTTATGGACTGATATTGGCATGTACAGCCAGATAAGACACTTGCATGTTATTTATTGGAGTCTTGGTATCCTTTGGGTAAAGCACCTAACAACCTAGTGTGGTTGAAATGAATAAGATACAAGCTTGACGATGGAAAAACTAGCAAGAAAAGAGGGAGATGAACAAATTGGTATAATAGGAGGAATGTATCATGCTTAAAGGAATGTCCTTAAGCACATCAAGAGGGAATAGTGGAACTGTGGTTGTCTAGAATAAGAGAGTTGTATAAAGGTGAAGAGAAGGGTAACTATATGCAAGAAGAAGAGGATTGGGTATTAGCATTGACTATATGAATGTAAATCATTCTTGAACCTAGAAGATATAGAGATAAGTGATTGAGTATGAAGCCTATATCATGAGACTAGCCCATAATATACATGTAAGGTTGGATTTACTGAGCTAGGACTACACCATATACTAAGGATGTAAAAACATGGATCTTGAGTATGGAGAGTGTTTGGCTAGGATTCTTAATGTTTTCCTATATAAACTAATCTATTCTTGAATAAGTATGACTAAAATATGGAGGTGGTCAAGATAGTGGAATGGTAAACCAATGGAAAGTGCACTCAAAGCTAGATATATGTCAATTTTCTAAGTATGTCAAAGTGTGCCAAAATTTATATTACTAAGTTTCAAATACCAAGTTTAGGTGTCTATAGTTTCCCCATTTTTAATCTAGTATTTCAAAAAAATTGAAAATGATATATTAAAAAGATAAAATAAATGTGTACCTCAAATAAATGCCATGGGTATTGATTAGTGTAAATGGAATGTCACCTTTTTCTCATGTGAAAATATAAAAAAGCAAATATGTAGATTAATGTCTCATAATGATAATGTAATTTTAAAATTAGGGTTTAGCCAATCAAAACTAATTACTATGTGTAAACAATGATTTAGAATTAGAAATATAATAAAATTAGTAAATACAAAAAATCATAAACTAGATGTAATAATAGAATATGGATACATAACTCTTGAAAACTCTTATATTAAAATTAGGATTAGAATTAAAATAATTACATCATTACACAAGATATGGAAGTGGAATATAGATACGAGCATGTAGAAATGGTTTTTGTAGAGTGTCATCATAATGCATGTAAAATATGAAGTCTAAAAACTAAGTGCATATCCAAATCACCTAGCTCAAATAGAATCACTAGCATATCTACCCCTATGTGGCCAATTTTTTCCTCTTTTGTTTTTATTAGATACTATGATCTAGCACCTGGTTTTTTAATATCCATGGATTTGAAATCTAAATCATGTAATCACACTTATGTACCTACAATATGGATTACCATCACTTTTGACCTAAAATGGGTCATTGTGTGTGTGTGTGTGTGTGTGTGTGTGTGTGTGTGTGTGTGTGTGTGTGTGTGTGTGTGTGTGTGTGTGTGTGTGTGTGTGTGTGTGTGTGTGTAAAAATGTGCATAAAAAATAGTTTTGGCAAAACCAAATTATGGCCTCCAAGACTTGGAAATCATCTTTAGTGTTAGCACATGAAAGTGATCTAGGGTTGCAACATGAGATGTATTCATATTTGAAAACTTGCTAATGTGATTTAAGAATCAATAGTGCAACATCATTAGAGTTCAAATTATTATTAGAGTGTGCTTGAGTGTGTTCTCTTAGATATCCAAAGATGTCCTTAAAGAGTACATTGTATGTATTTTTATATCTATTTTTTGTGAGTGATTTTTTTTTCAATTGAAAACATACCATTAGAAGTGCTTAGGACATAAACGTTTACCTAGGTTAGAACCATCATCTAATTCTAACCAAGTTTACCTTGGGACCAAATTCGAGAAAGGATTTGAGTGGCCATGATTCCAACAATGTGTTCAGTATATAATACATATGTTCCTGGAGATCTCAAATTGAGTGACAAGTACTAACTTAGGGTCTTTGGAGTACACGAAATTAAGTGACATGCCTTTATGATTAAGTCAATTAATTATATAGATGAGAAATTAGACACCTAAATTTATTAATTAGGTACTTGATAACACTAATATGGATTATAATATTTGATTGTAAGTTGTGTGCACAAACAAGAACTTAAACACATTTTTCTTCCCATTCCTAAAGTCTGCAAATACTTCTAATTCTCTCATTCAACTACTTATTTAAATCCCAAATTGTTTTAAGCGTGATGAAATAGAGTTAATTTAATTTAGTTTTAGATTAGGGTTAGAAAAACGTTGTATATTGTTTATTGCTTGGATTTATATTCTAATATGCATATCGGTTGTATAATTAATAGATCTTAATATACAACCTTTTACCAACCCCTTTTAATCAAAAACTCATTATTTTTGTAAATCACTAGCCACTTAACTAGAGTTATATCTCTATTATCACAACACACAAACCATACCACATCACTTGAATTCCACCCTACCTCCATGTGGTTTCATGGGATCCATGTGTCAATACACGAGCTTACCACTTCATGCTCAATGTGGATTTGCAAGCTCCACATGTAAACCTATACACTTTCCACTTCATTCTTCCACCTAGGAACTTAAACACCATATGATTTTACATTCTCTTTTCAACCTATAACATATTTCAACTTCACACTCTATGTGGCCTTGTGGGGTCCACATGTCAACTTATACACTTTCCAATTCATTTTTACACCTAAACACTTAACCATCACAAGGCTTCACAAGATCCATGTGTCAACGTATAAATTATTTCCACTTCATACTCCACATGGATTTGCAAACTACATGTGGAAACTTATATGCTATCCAATTCATTCTGAAAATAGGAAATTACTCACAGTCTAGCTTGGCATGCTCCATGCATCAACCTATACCCACTTCACACTCCACACCCCACGTGGCATCATGGGATCCATGTTTCAAGCTATAGACTTTCCTCTACATTATTCCACCTAGGAACTTAATCACCATAAGGCTTTATAGGCTCCACGTGTCAACCTGTCCATTTTCCTCTACATTCATCCACCTAGGCACTTAACCACCACTAGGCTTTGTAGGCTCCATGTGTTAACATATACATGATTTCCACTTCACATTCAATGTGGTTTCACAAACTCCATGTGTCAAACTATACACTTTCCTCTTTGTTCTTCCATATAGGCACTTAACCAAAGCTATTTCAGTCCTTACCACATCATTTTATAGTATTATCTGTATCACCAACTGTGTGACAAATAATTCTAATACCATCATGTCTTGGCATGGATGTAGGCTCCATGTCTCAAATTATATGATCTCTACTTCATTATTTTACATAGGAACTTAACCAAAGTTATATCCCTATCCTAGCCATTTAACGTGGCTTCACGGGCTCAACGAGTCAACCTATACACTTGCCTCTTAATTCTCCCACTTATGTACTTAACCAATTCTATATATCAGTCCTCATCATATCACTTCCCAGTATCATCCATGTCACCATACATACCACATTATTGACTACCATTGTGCCTCCAAGATCCACATCTTAACCTATATGCTTGTTACTTCATTATTTCACCTAGGCACACAAGTAAATATATATCTCTATGACATCATGTGGATTTAAAGGCTTCACATATGAACCAATAATATTTCACTTCAATCTTCCACCTAGGATCCTAACTAGATATTTATCTTTTTCCTCACCATGTTACCTAGTTTTACAAGATCCATGTGTCTATCTTTACTTTTTCCACTTCATTCTTCCACCTAAGAACTTAAACAAAGATATATCTCTCAAGAACTTAACCAAAGATATATCTCATTCGTTTCATGTTATTTCATAGTATTCTCCATGTATTAGCCTTTACTATGCCACTTCATTCTTCCACCTATGTACTTAACAACACACACACACACACACACACACACACACACACACACACACACACACACACACACACACACACACATCTTAGCCACATCACATGGATTATGAGGCTCCACATGTGAACTTATAGTCTTTCCACTTCGATAATCCACCTAGGCACATAACCAAAACTTTATCTTTTTCCTTGCCACATTACTTGAGTTTGCAACATCCACATGTCAACCTCTACTCCTGCTACTTCATTCAACCACCTAGGAAATTAACCAAATATACATCTCATAAGAAATTAACTAAAGTTATATCTATCCTCACCACATAATTTCATAGTATTCTCAATGTCACCAATCGGGTCACATAAATTAACTAGCAACTTGTCTCCACGTGGCGTTGCAAGATGTATAACTCAACTTGTATCCTCACATATCACATAGCATCAGATGATCCAAATGTCAATATATATTCTTGTGACTTAATTTTCAACTTGGGAACTTAAAAAAATCTAAATCTTCATCCTTTCCACTTAACATGGCTTCTTAGAATCCACACATCAACACATACACTCATGACTTCAATTTTGCACCTACTTAACCAAATATATATCTCCATCCTTGCCATGTCACCTAGATTTATAGGATTCATATGTCAACACATACTCTTACCACTTCATTATTCAACCTAGGAACTTAACCAAATCTATATCTTCATCCTCGCCACTTCATATGGCTATGTATGTATTTGATTACCACTGCACCAAATCCAGAACGTGGCATAATTTCAAATATAAATGCAACCAAAAGGATCTTGTTCAATATGGTGTTTTACAAGAAGGTTCTGATGCACAGGAGTCAGTAACACAAATGAAAAAAATCCATTTCTTAAGGATGAAGCTACAAGACGACATTGTCAAAATTGTCATTTGAAAATCTAGTTGTAATTTGTAAAATAATTTAATATTCAAACTATTAATATATACTTTCTTGTAATTTTGAAATTCTTCATTATATGAAAATATTGAGAGTTAAAGTTTATATGGTGTTGTACTTGTATTATATTTATGCACAATTTCTCCAAATAATGCTATGATATTATTTTTTATTTAAAAAAAAAAAATAAGTATGACATTTCATGATTAAAAACTCTAAATAAATTACAACACTAAAAATATTATTCTATAAATAACATGTGTATATCACAAATAACAAGTTACATACTTATAATATGATATGAATTTTGATTTCCAGAAATACCATGTCCATACATACATATTTCTTCTATATCAGGTAGCTCAAACAATTCTTGACTATTTGGGTCTTCAAAATGTAAACTGTTATTTAATCTTTCATTACTATTTTTAGTCGTAGTTTTGATGTTTATGTCTTCTTTGTTATTGCTAGCCCCTGTATTATAATTACAAACCCCTCTCCTTTTTGCAAGAGAATTTCATTCTTCCATTACTCTTTCATAAGGAAATGTGTCCACATCATATCATGAAACATACAATATCAAATAGGTCTCAAGATTTTATCTAGTCTGTTTTGATATTTTTATTTAACAAATGTTAACGCACTAAAAACTATTTCATCTTCAACTGATCCCAATATCATTGTTTGACACAATTCATACAATATGAAATATTCAATAATGTTATCATGTAGGATGCTACTAGGATACTTTTCTCATAGCTGAGTAATTGCACCATCATCTGTTGGTTCACTTAGTAAGTCATATTGTTCGACCATTGTGATGGCGAAATGAGTTGATTGACATGAAAGTAATTTCTTTTGAATAACACCCTTTATTTGAACTCCATTACACTCTAGCGATTTTCCAAAAATTTTAATGAGAGTACCCATGTGTCTTTTATATGAATCACTTATAACTTTCTTACATGCTGCAAGATTCCAAAATATAGGATTGACAACTACCATGGCCTCAAGAATCTCATCCCTTTTAAATAGTTATTTGATCTCATTGGATAAGCATTGTGAAATTTTCTGCAATTTGATTCTTGTTTGAGATATGATACCTTTAAATACTTCTTCAATGTTCGATCCAACAATATACACCTTTTTTTGGAAAGTGTGCATTTGAATATTGTTCCCATTTATAAGGATACAAATATTACCACTTATATTGAATCTAAAATAGCTTTTAGGTTCCTTTAAATTTTTTAAATTTTTCCAACTACTGAATACATATCCTTGAAAACATTCATTAGTGTTGTATAACAAATCTAGTGTTTGACATACATGTTTTCTCAATCTAATGAAGTGGACTATATAAATGCTTCTTGAGCATGTTTTGTTAAATAATTGATTCCATTCAACATGGGTAGAATCCTACAAAGTATAAACAACGTTTCCAAATCTATTAAACGGTAAAGAAGATCTTTTTCCTTACCAACATGCATATGATAATTAAATATGAAACCAATTAAGGATCGATATTCATCAAAAAAATTGTGTGAAGGTTCATACATGGAAATCCATCTTGTATCAACGTCTTTAAGAATTTTTTTAGCATTTGTCACTCCAATTACAAATTTCTACTTGACATATACACGTGAAATTCATGGATAAACTCTTTAACCTTTTTAACATTTTCAAATGTGCTAACTATCTTGTATGGAAGATTCATCCTATGAGCTATGCAATGAATTAGAATCATGTAAGGCGCAACGGATTTTTTTAAGAAGACACAAAGACTCATTTTATGGCCTTCTATTACTGATGTACTGTCAACACCAACACATAATCTTTGTAGCCATTAAGTAATCATCCATCCTAGCTATATACTTCAAATTAGATATAACCAATTTTCAAAGATTTTTAACATTGTAGTTTTCCTTCATTTTATGAACGACTAGAATATGAGGTTGCCTTGTGTGGTTCTCAAAAATATAAAATTACATTAAAACCCAAGATGTTTTGTCCACTACTATAACCTCATCAATGGAAAGGAAGCCAAAAGTTTCATTCTTGACTTTCTTTTTTAAATCCTCATTTTCAATCATTGTAAGATAGTTTTCCATTTCCCGAGCACTAGTATCTAACCAATGTGATTGTGGAAGGTAAGGAAGCCCATTAAACTTAACAATTTCGTAAATTTGGAAAAATCTGAAATAAGTCTTCCCATTTTAAGAATGAAGAATACAATTGAAAACTATGTATTTTTTGCCTTAAGATTTTCATTTACAACTTTTCCAAATTTTAAATTAATTGTTCCTCCTTTCTCCACAAGTTTTCGAAAAATTTTCTACCTAATTTCATACTTCTTCACGTATCTTAAATGCATGCATTCTTTCATTGTTTTCCATCTATATGTCTTCATTAATTTTCCATCATTTTCTTTGACTGTCACATATATTTTACCACAATGTTTGTCAATTGTGTCTAATTGTAGTTGCATTTTATGTTCTTTTCTACAATTTTTTTTGGAGTATCATTACAATTTTCTATCTCTATAGGTTCAATAAATAGATATTTTGCTACCCAATCTATCTGAAAAGACCTTCCAATTGTCCAAGTAGTTTTCTTCCTTCTCATAGATTTCTTTTTTTGAATAGTAATGTAAAAATCAAACTCTACTTGAATCTCTTCATTAGAAAATTCTTCTATTGGAGGCATATGGTAGTGAGGATTATCTTCCAGCTCTGACATGTCATCATCAATCATATCTTCATCTACTAAATTATCAATTGTTTCTTTAGGGGATATGTTTTGGTTAATTGTTTCATCCCGAATGCAATTAACAATAGAGTTTTCTATATTCAAACATGGAAAAGGTTTAACTATGACAAAGATAAAAAAAAATTAACCTGACTGACAAAAAATAAAGAAAAAGTTAATGGAAATTTGTTACATGTGTTATTGTTTGCAATGGATGCAAGTTGAGTCCTCATTTTTTTTGTTGTTTGAAATAATTTAATATGCTACTTTTTATTTTTAAGTTGATGTGTCTTCTTTTCATTATTCACAGAGTCCATTGTACTTATACACCTAAAATTTTCAAATAAGTTAGTTTCATAAGTAGAATATTTAAAAATTTGTAAATGGAAGGTGAAAAAGGTTTGAATTTTAATACTTTGAAAATTTTGGCAGAATACACAGTGCTATGGGATGACAACATGTTCAATGCTACTGGCTAGTAGCAGTGTGTATGATAACGAGTGGTAGTATTGTCTATTGAACATGCTATCATCTGATAGCATGCGATACAATACCATAACAATTTAAAAATACGTTAATGCAAGCCCACAAGGTTGTAACTTGCAATATTCAATCGATCTCGTGCCAAGCAAAAAGAAATTGTGATGAATATTTGATAGTCGGAATTTTCATATAGAGTTGTAAATACATAATTAGTATATATATGAAGGTGAATTTGGCAAATTTCAATTTCACACTAAAGGTGATTTGAATTAAAACAGTCGGCTATTGGTTTAAACGATAGACAAATCAGCCCCCAAAATTAAATTGTACCTAGAAAATTTAGGTGACTAGGCCCTAATTCCTACCCTAAAAATTCGCGAAATACAAATTTTAAAAACAAGAATATTTGTGAATTAATGGATATTCTTCACTAAAATTTACCTCGCTAAAAGTATAACAATGCAACATTGAGGAAATGAACCATTACATCGTGAACCGAACATGACATCATCTATTGTAAGAGGAATGGGATGACATACTCAAAATTTATGAGTGGTGTCCTTCTGATGTCGTATGGTAATCTCTTGCCTCACCCTCTATAAAATATATACTCTGTGACAAACAACCATTTACTTCCTAGTACCCACAAACTCAAATCAATGTATTTGAATCAACACTTAAGAAACGTCCACTGGTCTTGCATAGCTAGAATTCTATTTCCACCGTCAATTGAAACAACGCAACAAAATATGGCTGTAAAACAAACACCTATCATCACAACAAGAATTCCTGCACTCCTCTTTTTGTGTTACCGGGGCCGCCACGACTGATCGCCACTCTGAGGATCGAGTTCCTACTGCCATCCACAGATATTAACCTTTACAGTTTGATGCCGCCTCCTCTAGCTCCTTCTGGTTCATAATATCCTTACTAAAACATTAATAAATCCCCTCCACTTCTCGGATCCTACATTTTTATTAGTTTCCTACTGTTTTCCTTACCATTTCTTCACACGTTTTTTTTATCACATTTTGATGCTGGATCTGTGCATTTCTTTGTAAAAGAGGGTGAGTCTGCCACCAAATTTTGGCATTAATAGGTTATTAGGGTTTGCAGGTCCATTCACACGATAAAGAAAAATATTATTGTTACTTCTGCTGTCTTTGGTAATAATAAATGGAGATGATCTCAACTATATTTTGTAGCTAAATATGGGTAAGTGATTTCTTCGGTAGCTAAATCCTTACATTGTGATATTGAGCATTCTGATTAAAAGATCAAATACCTATGCATTTGTATGACATTTAAGGAATGCAAATAATGAACATAAAAAATTACCATTTTTTCTTTTTAAATCTTTATTTGGGGCCTATTTTTTTCGTTTTGCGTTCAAATCTAGACTACTTTCCTTTGACTTCCATTTCACATTCCAAAGAGACCTCCAAACTATCTAAATTTTGTTATGCTTATGCGGAATTACCTTGAATTTCATGAATTTGGTTAAGCATGCCCTTTTTTATCACCTTTAAATGTAAATTAAGGGCACAATGCTATAATATTTTCCAACAAGAGTATATACATAAAATATGGCATCTTAACAAAGAACAAAATAGAAATGAGAATGGAGGAGAAGAATGTGGGTTTCATAACAGGGGTTACAACGCTCATTGAGAGTGTTGATTTTACACATAATCTACTACAAATCAAATGGAAAGTATATGACATCCTCAAGCTTCACACCACAACATCTTCCTCTCAGTGAGAGAAAGAAAACATGAGATTAATAACACGTGATTTGACAAATAGGGAACATATAATCCATAAATTGGCTCCTTTGACGAACAATACTCAATATTTTGGGTTACCTAGGCTTCATTCTCTTAGATAATTCATTGCAGAGTTGCATACAAAATCACAACATGTTTTTGAATGCATTGATATTTTTTCTACCGGGCCACTGTAAATTAAATGCATCATCTCTCTTGTGCACTTTTCTTGGCTTTGTGCTAGCATTGAAGATTTTACTTTCATTGAGCTCAACTTGATCCCTCAACTTCGATTTATATTGGATTATCAATTGGTATTGGGAACAATTGGAAAAATCTTTGTATTGGAGGGTCCTTCAAAATCGACATAGTATTGCATTATGGATCCCCTATTGAGTATTGTA
This sequence comes from Taxus chinensis, assembly GCA_019776745.2. Taxonomy (NCBI): domain Eukaryota; kingdom Viridiplantae; phylum Streptophyta; class Pinopsida; order Cupressales; family Taxaceae; genus Taxus; species Taxus chinensis. Next base: position 706,888,337 of record CM034154.1, read on the forward strand.
ATTTATAATTGTATCCAAATGACATCTGCTCTCATCTCTTACGAGATTACCCACGTATACATCTTCCCTCGACTCGCCCATTGTTTCACTTCACATACACTAATTTTATGTTCCAGTGGTCAACTCTCCAAATTAATAGGTGATGTAGTCTACACATATCCACATGCCTCAGCATATGGGTTGGCATCTCTTCCAACCATCCATGACAGACATTTATGTATGTAGATTTTTTGGCTCATCAAAAGATTATAATATTCACACCGATTAACGAAATTACAATCTTCCTACCAATCAACCGAATTATAATATTCAAACTGAAACATTACCTTTTTATAATCTTGGATGAGATATAGGATTGAAGGACCAAGACACGTGCACAATTTTTTTGTCTCCTAATGCCAACTCTTGTTTGCTTGGTATTCTCTTTTGTTGCCCATAAATGTATTGATAAAAAAGGTTGTTTGAATAAATATGCCCAAATAAAATAATAGCAAATCCAATTTTCCCCATATTTTCAAATAATTTTATGTTTCTTTCAGTCGTGTAAGGCCCAATTAACATTGTAGAATTGATGGACAAGTTAATGACATTGATTGAGATATCCCTCCATATGTCTAAAAAAAATGTAGTGGAATGTTATTCTTAAGTTCGGTACCATTTCAATTGTAAATTACACACGTGTATTATGCAAGTGAGATTAAGATGTTATAATGGAGCATATATAACAATTATTGTTTGGATGGAAAGAATTTAATCCGTGGAATAGTGTGGGACATTTATGTATTTAATTCCAACAATTTTATTTCCAACTTTCCATTCATATCTTCATCTTATCTAACAAATTAAATGGTGTCCAATCAAAAACATTGAGAATGTAAACAATTAAAATAAAAATAATACTAAGCTCATTTTCCCCATATTTTCTCAAAAAAATCCATTTCCTTAAGTTGTGTAAGGCCCAGTTATTGGCATCGTAAAACTGATGGACAAGCTAATGACGATGACTAAACGACTTCTCCATATGGCTAATAAAGACACAGTGTAATGTTATTCTTAAGCTAGATACTTTTTTGACTAGGTTGAATCATGTTACTCAACACATATTTCATCATATCTATGCAATGCCCTCAAAATATTATCTCTTTGTTATGGAAAATACTTTTAACCGAAAATTCTAGACATATGTCAAATTATATTTCCAAAATTTTCACCTCTTGAATTAAAAAATGTCATGGCTATGTACTTGCATTGGAAATAACTAACCCTCTATAAACCATGGAAAGGCTAACTCTATCTCTCCTAAATGATTTTAGAGAGTTTATCATTTCAGATAGGATGTCCCATGGAAGGGTCGTGCATTACATTTTCCACCTTAGAATGCACCTTTTATTATCTCTCCTAACCCTTTCCCCTCCTTAGACCCTTATAAAGTGAATGCCTTGTCTCTCCCCTATGCTTTGATTGGCTTCATGCTAGCATTGGAGATTTTACTTTGACCGAGCTCAAATTCATCCCTTGACTTTTATCTGTTCATAATTGGTTTCGAGATCAAGAAGCATCAGCATTGAGGGTCCTCTAAGCTCGACGTCGCATTACATCATGGATACTGTATTGAGTATTACGATCCATACTTGCTCACATCTATAATCTCCTCACACCACTGACGAGATCACTCAAGTTTGCATCTTCCCTTGACTCGCCCCAGATTTCACTTCACGTGTGGTATTTAAACATTCCAATAATAAACTTTCTAAATGACTAGATGTTCTAGGGTACACCAGTCTCCATACCTCGACATATGGGTTGACATCTCTTCCAACTATTCATGGCCGACATCCATGTATTCAACATATTCCATGCATTCAAATTTGTTGGCTCATCAATAGATTATAATTTTCACATTGATAAACCGAATTACAATCTTCCTACCGATCAACCGAATTATAATCTTCAAACCGAAATGTTCCCTTTTTATAACCTTAGATGAGCTAGAGAATTGAAGGAGGACCAAGACGCACACATTAAAATCCTCTTTTGTTAATGCATCAAACATTGATTACACTAAGAGGAGTTTTCAAATGTAAGTCTTGTTAACTAAGTTTGACACACATTGGGAAAATGGTCTGATATTTCACTCCCTCAAATTTAACTTCTTAGACGCACAACATTTCCATTGCACATTTCATGTGCCATTGCTAATATTAATTTAATACAAAAATATTGACGTGTAATATGAATACACAAAAATTGTGAATTAGATACATCCTTTGGACATATACAAATTTCGTGGCGGCATTATAATTCCTCGGCCGCAAATCTCAGATTTTCGCATAGTACGGAAATTAAACACCAAAGATTTTTCAAATTTGCGCATTTAAATTGCTATATCTAATTTCTACGCTGAATTTCGAACCCCAGATATTCGAAGACACCAGATCTGCTAAAGAAAAAACAGCGGAAGTGAAAAAGCTTAGAGACAATGGAGATGCCGCCGTTTTGATTTTCTTCTCAATGAACGCATACTGACGACTTTTACGAGTTTGGAATCCCAGATTTTCAGCTAAATAATGGAGAAATCGTGTAGTCTGTTAATCAACCGTCCTGATGACTCCAGTCAACGACCCTCTCCACAAATCCCGCCCCTCCATAATTTAGTTGTTTTTAAATTATTAAGATGTATCTTACGTTGAGTTTATAACATAGTTTTTTCTTATTGATTTTAGCTTTAGTTTTTTCTTATTGATTTTAGCTTGATTCAAAGAGGACATATATATAAATGAGTAACAAACATGTTCAATTAAGAGAAGAAATGTCCAATGGCATTGACAGTGGTCTAGTAATGAAAAGTATTCATGTTGCGTATGGAGATTTTTGAAAGACTGGTTAATGTATGTGGAGAAGTAGATAGTATGGAATCTAATATGGGCCCTGAAATACAAGTTTTGATCGTGTCTACCATAGAGACTAAAACAAAAACACACTGAAAAACGAGGATTGAAGGAGGTTATACATGAAATGAATATTGTTGTTTTTTTTGGGGGTACAAACACATATTATATCTCTCTTTCGAACCAATGAGTACTAATTAAAACCTTTTGAGAAAATTGGATTTTGATTTACAAATACTAAATAACTTCAATTATGGGGCCCTTGTATGCTTGACCCTTAACATTGAAATAATGGGGCTTTTCTATCTCTTCCAACCACACACAATCCTCATATTCGTTATCATCTTTGTACTCTTTCCCTGTCAAAGAAAAAACACACAGTAGTATCAGTAAATTCATGCAACAAAACCAGTTTGCAATTTTAATACAATGGTTTATCTATGTGGCGGCCTCACTTAAACAGGCCTGAACATACAAGTTTTAACCTATATGAAAAAAATGTTAACCCATATGTTAACAGCCACAGCAGCTCTTCCAACATGTATCACATACACTTACAGTGAAGCCCAGAATAAGGATGGATGGAATAATAAGAGGGTTCCCCATCTGCGTAAGGTGGAGAGAGTACATCCAATACTGCACATGATGTTAGTGCTGTGAAACTATGTATATTTCCTCCCTTTGTTAGGTATAATACTGAGCTCCCACTTGATGCATTATAAACAGTGTCCACCTTCAACTTGGCCAGACTCATTCCACCAACTGCAAACAAATACATCCATTTCCCTATTACTAATCCAACTTAACATTCAAACGCTTGCTAGATTAAGAAAAATAGTTATGATAATAAGGGAAATTATTTAAGTAATGTATTCTCCTTACAATGTTCAGGGTACCATTGATGTTGGTCATACCAATCATAAGCTAAGACATGCATTGATCCATACAAGACCTTGCTCAACACTGTCATTCCAAAGTGGTTGTGCAGTGGAATTACTGCTGATTTTGGCAGACAAAATATTCCCATCTGCACTTAAACCAAACAAATATTGAACACACTAAACCCAATTCCTCAGAGCATTGCAGAAAATGTTTGGGGATTTTATATTTACCGAGAAACTATCACATTCATGAATGTGCACGTATGTGATGTCAGGTGGATAACGAAAAGGTTGTGGTGGAAACAGATCAGATGCTGCTGTATTTCTGCTCAGTTTTCGCCTCTTGGATGGACCCAAATAAGTATTGGTCCGTCTCTCTTCCTCATTTTCTTCATTCTCGTCAAGGCCAACGTCTGGAGGCTTCATTCCATCTGCAATTTCATTAACAGTAGACAAAATGAAAATTTTAAAACAAAAACCACATTGTTCCAAATTTACTTACAAATAATGTATTGGATATCAACACCATCATTCAACAAGAATATTGGTGTTAAAATATCTTATGTGGTGAATAAATTTAAGATAAGATTGAATTTTGAAGAATAAGAAATCAATAACATACCAAGAACAGCCTTCAATCTGGCAATTGCTGGCGGTGGAGGTATTTCTCCTTCATCTGAAAAAACCTTCATGCAGATCTCATACAGCCTCTGCACTGCATTTGTATTCTTCATCTTTCTAAACTAAACAACACAGATCCTTCAACCTGCAACCACCTCTCTGGATATAGATTTTGATTACCGCTGTAGAGAAGGAAAGTGGTGTTTTATTCTTGCAAAACGAAAAACCAGGGGCTGTTTAATTTCCAGGGACTCTGGGCCTCCTGTTTACGTAGTAAAGTTTGTTTAAGATCCATCATTATTCATCCCGTGACTTTATTGTAAACACGTGGATGTAAAGTTATCAAACATTGAAGGAGCGAATAGCAATTTTAAACTATTATAAAACCATGGATTAACTACAGTGGAACTTTTCAAATTGTAAATACTCGCTAGTCAAACGTTTGAAGAATTTAATAATATAAAAATTCCAGATATTTTGTAGCCTACTAAGTTTAGATTCCAAGTGTGGTAAAAGCTCGTTTCGTTATCTTTGGAACTTGGAAACCCGTGGTTTTCGTTTACAGCGCTTGTTTTCCTTGGATACCATGCCTCGAGGAGGTCAATTTATAATGCCTTGTTGTAAATATTGATTAATACAAGTTTAGGACCAAGTGAAGAGTATGAAACGTATTTATGAAATGTTATAGCAATTTATAAATTTCACAATTACAAGAAAGCATGTATATGTTTATGAAAATGTTATGAAAATGTTATTACAATTACAATTTATAATGTCCTTTGAAGTCGTCTGCTGCGACCCCTCCCAAGCCCACGCCCGCCATCTCTCGGTCTCCGCAAGTTGCAGTTGTCATCAGCCCTCACCCTTCAACTCCTGCTCTTTCACACCCCTCATTTCCTGAGACCTCAAGCTTTCTCAATCTCATGGCTAGTGGTTCGGCTACTCAGACAGATAGAAAAGCTGCCTTACGCCATTCTCGAAGTCCTTCCCCTCCTTCCGAGGAAGATTTCTCGTAGAGACCCCGCTAGCAATTCGAGCTCAGTGATTTTATTCATGGGAATGTGCGGCAAGTCACTTTCTCTAATCGCTTTGGAGCGTTAACCGGCCTCGAGGAGGAAAACATGCACCTTAATAGTTCTCCATGTTAGTTTACTCATGGAATGTCAGGGGGCTTATTGATCTGACTCGCAGATATCTTGTTAGAGACAGTTGCAAGCATTTTGCAAAGTTTCAAGTGTTGTGTTTGCAGGAAGTCAAAATTTCTGGCTTCCATCTTTCTGTTGCTATGTGTACCATCTGGCCTGGTTCTCTCTACCAGATGTTAGCTAATGATAACGATCGAGGTGGTGTTGTCACTCTTTTAAGCCCCGACCTTAGCTCTAATATCATATCTTGGGATTCTAACCCCACTCATCGGGTGGTGTGGACCTTCTTTTATTTTGATGGCCACATTCTTGGGTTTGCCAATATTTATGCTTCCAACGATGCTTTTGAATGTTCTTATTTTTGGCGGTGGTTAGATGATCATCTGCCCTCTGCTACTTGGATTTTTTGCGGAGATTTCAACATGGTTGAATCCCCCGAAGACAAATTGGGCCGGCTTCCAATGCGTTGGTGTACTGGCGAACATGAAGCCTGGTTTTATTTACGCAATAAGCTTTGTCTTTTTTATCCCAACCACCGCAAGCACTCTTCTACTGCCAATCCTTGGTTCACTTGGTCTAATTTTAGAGCTGGCGATGACAAAGTTTATAAGCATCTTGACAGAGCTCTGCTTTTAGAGCAGCAATGGTTTTCCTTTGACTCTTCATACAGCCTCCTGATCTTGGTGGTGGACAATGCTTTGGTTTCTGACCATAAGCCCATTTTCTTTGGGATTCAATGGAACTTTCAGTGCCCCAAGCCCAAGTCCACCCAATTCTATTTAAATACGTCCCACATTTCTCATCCCAAGACTTTGGATTATATAAGACGTATTTGGAATCTTGATCTGAGACCTGTTGATGGGATTGACTGGTGGTCTCATGCCATTGCTTGTACCACTTCTTTCCTTTGGCTCTATGGGAAACACGCTGCTTTTTTCGCAAGAATGCTCATGAAGCCTCTCATGTTGAATATTCGAGGGCTATTCAAGAGCTTAATCTGTCTCCTTTCAACACCCACCTGCAAGTGCAAGCTGCTCATTGGAAACATAAGCTTCAAATTGAGGAGCACTATAAGGCTAAAGGAACCCAAGTTCGATCCTTTGGCTCTATGGGAAACACTGCTGCTTTTTTCACATTGAATGCTCATGAAGCCTCTCATGTTGAATATTCGAGAGCTATTCAAGAGCTTAATGCTGTCTCCTTTCAACACCCACCTGCAAGTGCAAACTGCTCATTGGAACCATAAGCTTCAAATTGAGGAGCACTATAAGGCTAAAGGAGCCCAAGTTCGATCCCGTCTACACTGGCTTCACATTGGTGACAAAGTTACTAAGGAGTTTTTTGCTTCCCTTTAAACTAATCAAACTCTCACCAAAATCAAAGCAATCAAGGATGGCAATCAAAGGCTTGCTCTCTTACCCTATTATTTCTTTAGGGGATATGTTTTAGTTAATTGTTTCATGTCGAATACAATTAACAATAGGGTTTTCTATATTCAAACATGAAAAAGGTTTGACTATGACAAAGATTAATTTTTTTAACCTAATTAATAAAAAATAAAGAAAAAGCTAATGAAAATATGTTACATGTGTTACTATTTGTAGTGGATGCAAGTTGAGTCCTCATTTTTTTTGGTTGGTTGAAATAATTTAATATGATACTTTTTCTTTTAAGTTGTTTTGTCTTGTTTTAATTATTCACAGAGTCTATTGTACCTATACACCGAAAATTTTCAAACAGGCTAGTTTCATAAGTAGAATATTTAAAAAATTGTAAATGGAATGTGAAAAAGGTTTGAATCTTAACACTTTGAAAGTTTTTGGAAGAATACACAGAGCTACGAAACGACAACATGTTCAATGCTATTGGTCAATAGCATTTTTTATGCTACCGGCTAGTAGAATTGTACATGCTACCGTATGGTAGTATAAACAATGCTACTGACCGGTTAGCATACACAATGTTACCAATCGGTAGCATAAACAATGTTACTAGATGATAGGCTGGTAGCATTGAACATGGTACCAAAACGGTATCATGTACAATGCTACTAGTCGGTGGCATACACAATGATATCAGCAGATAGCATTGTACATGCTATCGTTCGGTAGTATTGTACATGCTATCATCTGGTAGCATGTGATTACAATACCATAACAATTAAAAATACCTTAATGCAGGCCCATAGGGTTATAACTTGCAATATCCAGTTGATCTCATGTTGAGCAAAAGAAATTATGAAGAATATTTAATAGTTAGAATTTTTATATGGAATTGTAAATACATAATTAGTATATATATGAAGGCGAATTTGGAAATTTTCAATTTCACACTAAAGGTGATTTGAATTAAAATAGTCGGCTATTGGTTTAAACGATAGACAAATCGACCCCTAAAATTGAATTGTACCTAGAAAATTTAGGTGACCAAGACCTAATTCCTACCCTAAAAATTTGCTAAATGTAAATTTGAAAAACAAAAATATTCATGAATTAATGAATATTCACTACTAAAATTTACCTTGCCAAGAGTATAACAATGTGCCATTGCGTAAATGAACCATTACATCATGAACCAAACATGACATCATCTATTGTAAGAGGAATGGGATGACATACTCAAAATTTATGAGTGGTGTCCTTCTGATGTCGTATGGTAATCTCTTGCCTCGCCCTCTATAAAAAATATACTCTGTGATAAACAACCATTTACTTCCTAGTAGGGGAGAAGACCCAGTATGTGAACACGTCCCAATACTTGAACAGTATTTTGCATATAAAATATCCAATACTTGATGGAAAAAAAACCAAAATTTTGATTATTGAAGTTCAAAAATTTGTTTTTTTATAAACCATATGTGCATAGGGTCAACATCTCAGTATTACTCAGTACACAATAAATACTGATTGGTACTTTCATTTTCTACAATAAAAGACTCATTTGTTCAAAATATAAAAACAACATATCAGTTGACAAACCCATCATATCTATTTAATGGGTTGAATATTTGTCTTCTCAATTCATCTCTTTCCATATTCCAAGTTGGGTTGTTCAATCACCAGATCTTTCATGTCCAGACATTAATAAAAACCTGCAAAAAAAGAGGGAACCTTCTTCTCAAGATTCAAATTCATCCATTAAAAACACAAACAAAATTGTACACTTGAAATTAAAAAATAAATATGAATATCAAATCAAATAATTTCAGCCACAAGATCATCTCAAAATCAATTTCAACCTTTGATTAAAAAGACCCTACACCTTGATCCATGTCTTACATTTTTATTGTAACTCCCAAATTTGAAAAACAAAAATATTCATGAATTAATGAATATTCACTACTAAAATTTACCTTGCCAAGAGTATAACAATGTGCCATTGCGTAAATGAACCATTACATCGTGAACCAAACATGACATCATCTATTGTAAGAGGAATGGGATGACATACTCAAAATTTATGAGTGGTGTCCTTCTGATGTCGTATGGTAATCTCTTGCCTCGCCCTCTATAAAAAATATACTCTGTGATAAACAACCATTTACTTCCTAGTAGGGGAGAAGACCCAGTATGTGAACACGTCCCAATACTTGAACAGTATTTTGCATATAAAATATCCAATACTTGATGGAAAAAAAACCAAAATTTTGATTATTGAAGTTCAAAAATTTGTTTTTTTATAAACCATATGTGCATAGGGTCAACATCTCAGTATTACTCAATACACAATAAATACTGATTGGTACTTTCATTTTCTACAATAAAAGACTCATTTGTTCAAAATATAAAAACAACATATCAGTTGACAAACCCATCATATCTATTTAATGGGTTGAATATTTGTCTTCTCAATTCATCTCTTTCCATATTCCAAGTTGGGCTGTTCAATCACCAGATCTTTCATGTCCAAACATTAATACAAACCTGCAAAAAAAGAGGGAACCTTCTTCTCAAGATTCAAATTCATCCATTAAAAACACAAACAAAATTGTACACTTGAAATTAAAAAATAACTATGAATATCAAATCAAATCAATTTCAGCCACAAGATCATCTCAAAATCAATTTCAACCTTTGATTAAAAAGACCCTACACCTTGATCCATGTCTTACATTTTTATTGGATACTCCCAAATCAATGTCAGTATTATATATTCACTTTCCTAGTCTTGTTTACTGCTGATTTACTTCTGCAGGGTGCCTGATTAGAGTGGAGTTTATAAGAAGAGATTACTTCTATCAAGGGGCAAAGGCAAAGGTCCAGCAAAGCAAAAATTGCAGGTTAGTTTTCATACCTACTGCAAAAAATACAGGTTAGTTTTCATACCAAAGGTTTGTTCAATTAGATTAGAACTAGACATAACATATTGCTGAGCAGAACTGCAAGTTTATGGACTGATAGAATTATAGTAAAGAATTATAGTAAAGAACAAGTCTGGAATAATAGAATTTAAAGAAAGGCCCTCAGCAGTGTTCTTTTTGCCTTTTACAATTTATTTTAATTTAGATACCATTGTGGACTAGTTCTGAGAATGACCACAGACTGCTAAAATATGCACATGATCGGAGTAAACTATGAGAACCTAGTGCCTATCTGCACAAAGAAAAGCTCCAAACCAGTAGTTTCTGATGTAGATGTTTTGTAGTTTTAGTGCCAGTGTTTGTTTCCTATCAAAATTATAGATTATGGTTTTCCTATATACTTTGTGGTTCTATTCATGTTTGGAGTTGTGTTGATATATGGTCATCAGCTGAAGTTAAATGTTGTTGCATTTCAAGTATAATCGCAATTTGAGTGTCAAAAGAGCCTTTTCTATTGTATAATATCCCATTGCACAGATAGTAAATGAGTGTATACTATGAATAACATAACTTATAATCTGAATGGAGAGTTTCTGATGTACAGGCTCTGCTGTTTTACTGCAAGTGATTGTCTCTTATCAAAATTATGTTCTTCAGTTTATTGGGTATATTAGAGATTGTTTCTATTGCAGAATATCCCATCACATATATAGTAAATGAATGTATACCATAAATAACTTAAAATATGAATGGAGAGTTTCTGATGTACAACCTCTGTTGTTTTACTGCTAGTAATAATATTAACTTCACAATAGAACTAATAACTTCAGAATGTAAATGTGTTTTTTTTGAGATATTTTATTTGATCGATCATATGTAAGCAAATAATATTACAATATGATTTGAAATTAAAAGCTTAGGATAAAAAATTGTTAAATTATAACTAGTTGTCAAATTGGTGATCATACGTGGCAAGGAATTGGCTCCATGGACCTGCGAACTGAGGGTGTTTGCATACTGGCCCTTCTCCCCTAGAAACATTGCAAATTGTAGACAAATCCATGGTTCAATCGAGATAGAAAAAAATCCAAGATACAAAGACATATTCAATTAAATACATAGGTGATAGAGAAAGACTGAACAAATATGTTAATAACCAACATAAAACCAATCAAGGATCAACATAAAATTAATTTAAAGCGATGCTTGGAATAAAAATTTACTAAAAACAAAAAAATTACATAAACAAAATTGTTGCAGCTTAAAATGAACAACGTTAAATAAAAACTGAAAGACAAGGATTTATTTGAATCTTGGTGAGGTTGAAACCTCACCTCTATATGGCTTAAAAACATAGAACTGTAGGTAACATTTTCCTTGAGTATTAGTAGTGTGAATACACACTGTTTCCACCCTGCTTCAAACGATCTTGCCGCATAAAACTGCCATTCCAAAGTTCTCAGCTCTTGCGCCAACACTGGAGCTCCACAATAAAATACTCCTACACGTCCATCTAAAAACAAAATTTGCTTAATAAATGGCTCCATGGACCTGCAAACTGAGGGTGTTCGCATACTGGCCCTTCTCCCCTAGAAACATTGCAAATTGTAGACAAATCCATGGTTCAATCGAGATAGAAACAAATCCAAGATACAAAGACATATTCAATTAAATACCATAGGTGATAGAGAAAGACTGAACAAATATGTTAATAACCAACATAAAACCAATCAAGGATCAACATAAAATTAATTTAAAGCGATGCTTGGAATAAAAATTTACTAAAAACAAAAAAATTACATAAACAAAATTGTTGCAGCTTAAAATGAACAACGTTAAATAAAAACTGAAAGACAAGGATTTATTTGAATCTTGGTGAGGTTGAAACCTCACCTCTATATGGCTTAAAAACATAGAACTGTAGGTAACATTTTCCTTGAGTATTAGTAGTGTGAATACACACTGTTTCCACCCTGCTTCAAATGATCTTGCCGCATTAAACTGCCATTCCAAAGTTCTCAGCTCTTGGGCGCCAACACTGGAGCTCCACAATAAAATACTCCTACATGTCCATCCAAAAACAAAATTTGCTTAATAAATAATAAACATCGCATTCTACAAGCTTGTACTAGACCATGCGTATGGAGTGGAAATGCCAAAAAATATATGCAGGGACCTAATGGGAATAGACAAAAAGTCCATGTTGATATATTACTCACCAACTTTGGCATTGGGATGCTTTGTGCATATTCGTGAGAAGACCTTTCTCCAATTGGGCCTGGTAAAATGAGTGCGCACCTGTATGGAAAAATGCATATGCATACTAAGACTTATGGACAACCTACTTACAAAGTTACATGTACCAAATGAATCACTGCAAATGTAAATCTACATTGAAATTTAACAAAAGCCAACCGCCATATCACAGTGTGTAGAGATGATTACAGGATCTAGTCGTCGTCTAAAATGCCTCTCAGTGATAATATCTGCCATAGCCTGAAAAAACAATGAACAAAATCAGATTAGAGCCTTTTCTTACCAGAGTTCATTAAAGAGAGAACAATGAACAAAGATACATATGGGGTCATTAAAGAGAGAAAAAGTAATCTGAACTCTCTAAGAGAAAGCTAACAAAAAATTTACACCAACCAGATCCGAGGCCTTTGAGTTAGATACAGTTGCATTTATCTATAATAATATTAAACCATCGAAATCTGAACCCTGTTTGCAAAAATATTAGATGTGATGTTTGTGTAATAAAATACGAGAGCAGGGGAAATATAGATCAAAACGCCTCTGCAGTGAAAGGCAACAAAATTCTATATATTAACCAGTTCGAAAACCTTGGCGTTAAGTACAGGTAATTTATCTAAAATACATCCAAACCAACCCAATTTAATCCCGGTTTGGGATCTACTTAAATTGTTTTAAAAAAATTCGAACCAACCATATAATAGCTGTACATTTTACTAAATGAAATAAATTGCATCTCCTGTATCAAATAAGGCATGTATTTTAATATCAATAACAAGAAAAATGTGAGAAACATTAACTGCAGCCCACTAAAACAGAATCAGCTATCAAATTTCGGAAATCTATTACAGGACACCTAAACAATATTTACCCCTTAAAAATCATTGAACCATGCCACAGGACACGTACATAACCATTATCATTGTACATAACCCCAATTAGTTTGCTTACTCGTTGAAAAACTACATTTCTCCATTTGACCATCTAGGGTGTTTTAATGAAATACAGTTGGAGGCTTACCTTCGATGAACAAAAAGTGATAGTAAATCCATAAGCTCATTTTACACTTCGTTAAATGGTTGCAGAAGCTCCTTCAAGTTCCCAACAACATCGTTTATTATCACCTTCGTTGTTCTCCTGCACTGTTCTCATCACTCAAACAGAGCATGCCTATTGAGACCAAAAAAAAACCCAAATACAAGACTCTAAGCAACAAAAACACAGAGAAAAACTACAATAAAGACACATAAAATACAAAAGAGGCAAATAAAATGTTTCAAAACATATTAACAAAGAAAAAAGCAACTGATCAAAATAAAAAGAGCAGGGCCCTGCATGCAGACTCTGGACAACATTAAAATGCAAAAAAAAGATGCATATCCAAACGAAAATGGGAAAAATGGATGCTTCTGAACAGGGGAAATAAATTCGAAAAAATAATCTGAAGTGTAATACTTACGAGCAAGTATTCTGTCTGCCTGATGCTATGAAGCATGACCTCCGAAATGCTAATGAACGGAGTCGCTCTGCCCAGTCCAACCAAATCGAAAAAATCCAATATTGTATGTAATCCTGCACAGGAACATATTAACAGAGAAAAAAGCAACTGATCAAAATAAAAAGAGCAGGGCCCTGCATGCAGACTCTGGACAACATTAAAATGCAAAAAAAAGATGCATATCCAAACGAAAATGGGAAAAATGGATGCTTCTGAACAGGAGAAATACATTCGAAAAAATAATCTGAAGTGTAATACTTACGAGCAAGTATTCTGTCCGCCTGATGCTGTGAAGCATGACCTCCGAAATGCTAATGAACGGAGTCGCTCTGCCCAGTCCAACCAGATCGAAAAAATCCAATATTGTATGTAATCCTGCACAGGAGCCCCGTAAGGCTCGATAATGAGCTCCGCACAAGGTGGTTGAACATTTATTTGTTCCTTATCTAAAACGCGCGTGGAGATGGCAGAGGACAGGTTGCGTTTCCCTCTTTTATTTCCAATTTAATGCTCAACCCCTGTCCTCTTCGGTGGACCACTACCGGTCTCCACCAGTAAATGTGTTTTTTTAGAGATATTTTATTTGATCGATCATATGGAAGCAAATCATATTAAAATTGGATACAAAATTAAAGGCTTAGGATAAAAAAAAATGTTATTTTATAACTAGCTGTCAAATTGGCGCTCCTACGTGGCAAGGGATTGGCTCCATGGACCTGCGAACTTAGGGTGTTCGCATACTGGCCCTTCTCCCCCACCCACAAATTCAAATCAATTTATTTGAATCAACACTTCAGAAATGTCCAATGGTCAAGTGCATAGCTAGAATTATTTTTCCACCGTCCATTGAAACAATGCAACAAAATATGCCTGTAAAATAAACACCTATCAGCGCAACAAGAATTCTTGCACTCCTGTACTTTTTGTGTTACTGGGGCCTCCACCACCATCGCCGCAACTGCTCGCCACTATGAGGATTGTGTTCCTACTGCCATCCATAGATATTAATCTTTACAGCTTGATGTCGGCTCCTCTAGCTCCTTCTGGTTCATAATATCCTTATTATCCTTACTAAAAGATGAATAAATCCCCTCTTCTCAGATCCTACATTTTTCTAAGTTTCCTGTTGTTTTCCTTACCATTTCTTCACACGTTTTTCTAATTTTTTTTAATGACGTTTTGTTTATGGATATGTGCATTTCTTTGTAAAAGAGGGTGAGTCTGCCACCAAATTTTTGCATTAATAGCTTATTACGGTTTGCAAGTCCATTCCCAGGATTAAAGCAAAATATTATTATTACTTTTGCTATCTTTGGTAATAGTAAGTCGAGGATGATCTCAACTATATTTTTCAACTAAATATGGGTAAGTGATTTCTTCATTAGCTAAATCCGTACATTATGATATCGAGCATTCTGATTAAAGGATCAAATACCTATGCATTTGTATGACGTTTAAGGAACGCAAATAATGAACATAAAAATTACCATTTTTCTTTTCAAATCTTTATTTGGGGGATATTTTTTTTGTTTTGAGTTCAAATCTAGACTACTTTCCTTTTACTTCCATTTCACATTCCAAAGAGACCTCTGAATTATCTAAATTTTGTTATGTTACGCAGAATTACCTTGAATTTCATGGATTTTGTTAAGCATACCCTTTTTTGTCACCTTTAAATGTAAATTAAGGGCACAATGCTATAGTACTTTCCAACAAGAGTATATACATAAAATATGGCACCTTAACAAGGGAAAAAATAGGAAGAAGAAGGGAAGGAGAAGAATGTGGGTCTCGTAACATGCGTTAGAACACTCATTTAGAGTGTTGATTTTGCACATAATCTACTACAAACCAAATGAAAATTATATGACATCCTCAAGTTTCACACGACAACATCTTCCTACTGCCACAAACACAGTGAGGGAAAGAAAACATGAGTTTAATAACACATGATTTGACAAATAGGGAACATATAATCCATAAATTGACTCCTTTGACAGACATTACTCAATATTTTTGGTCACCTAGGCTTCCATTCTCTTAGATAATTCATTGCAGAGTTGCATGAAAAATCGCAACATGTTTTTGAATGCATTGATAATTTTGCTACCGAGCCACTGTAAATTGAATGCATCATCTCACATGTACACTTTGCTTGGCTTTGTGCTAACATTGAAGATTTTACTTTCGTCGAGCTCAACTTGATCCCTCAACTTTGATTTATATTGGATTATCAATTGGTATCGGGAACAATAGGAAACAATCTTTGTATTGGAGGGTCCTTCGAGATCGATATAGTATTGCATTATGGATCCCCTATTGAGTGATGTAAATTATAATTGTTTCCAAATGAAATCTCCTCGCACTACTTAGGGGATTACCCATGTATACATCTTCCCTCGACTTGCCTATTATTTCACTTCACATAAAATAATTTTACGTTCCAGTGGTCAACTCTCCAAATAATTAGGTGATGTAGTCTACACATGTCCCCATGCCTCAACATATGGGTTGGCATCTCTTCCAACCATCCATGACTGACATCTATGTATGTAGATTTTTTGGCTCATCAAAATATTATAATATTCACACTGATTAACGAAATTACAATCTTCCTACCGATTAATTGAATTATAGTATTAAACTGAAACATTCCCTTTTTATAATCTTGGATGAGCTACAGGATTAAGGGATCAAGATGCTTGCACATTTTTTTGTCTCCTAATGTTGGCTCTTTTTTTCCTTGGTATTATCTTTTGTTTCCCATAAATGTATCGATAAAAATGCTTGTTTGAATAAGTATGCCAAAATAAAATAATAGCAAATCCAATTTTCCCCATATTTTCAAATAATTTTATTTTTATTTCAGTTATGTAAGGCCCAGTTAGCATCGTACAATTGATGGACAAGTTAATGACATTGATTGAGATATCCCTCCATATGTCTAAAAAATATGTAGTGCAATGTTATTCTTAAGCTCGACACTATTTCAATCGTAAATTACAAACATGTGTATTATGCAAGTGATATTGAGATGATATAGTAGAGCATATATAGCAATTTTTGTTTGGAGGAGAGGAATTTGAGCCGTGGAATAGGTGTGGGACATGTATGTATTTAATTCCAACAATTTAATTCTAAATTTTCATTCATCTCTTCATCTTATCTAACAAATTAAATGTTGTCCAATTGAAAACCTAGAGAGTGTAAAAAATTAAAATTAAAATAATACTAAAGCCCATTTTCCCCATATTTTCTCAAAAAATCTATTTCCTTAAGTTGTGTGAGGCCCAATTATTGGCACCGTAGAAATGATGGACAAGTTAACAACGATGACTAAACGACCCCTCCATATGGCTAATAAAGACATAGTGTAATTTTATTCTTAAGCTACATACTTTTTTTGACTAGGTTGAATCATGTTACTCACCACATCTTTCATCATATCTACACAATGCCCTCAAAATATTCTCTCCTTGTTATGGAAAGCATTTTAACTAAAAATTTTGGACATTTTTCGCAATATCTTTCAAAAAATTTCACCTCTCAAATTAAAAAGTTTCACTGTTATGTACTTGCATTGGAAATAACTAACTCTCCGCAAACCATGGAAAGGCTAACCCTATCTCTCCTAAATGATTTTAGAGAGTTTATCATTTTAGATATGATGTCCCATGGAAGGATCACATATTAAATTTTCCACCTTAGAATTCACCTTTTGCTATCTCTCCTGACCTTTTCTGTAACACCCACATTTTCTATGCACAAATCCCAAGACAAAACTCAATACTTAACTAGAAGAAAATAGTGAATAAATTTTTTTGATTAAAAAGGGTTGCATCAAGTACTAAAAACTAGGTTTAATTTGTTTTTTGTTTACTAAACTTCACACATATGAAGGGTTGTTGATTACTAAATTAATAATTATCATTATTAATTTACACAACACTACTTCGGGATAAATCCCTTTCTAGGGTCTCCGATAATTCATCTTATTTAAAATATCAATGGGGTCAATAGTTCCTAAGTTAGTTTAATTCTTACTTCCCACAACATTTAACAATAATACCTCCCATGAGGTTGTCTATCTAAATAATTAAAAATTCCAATTAATTGATCCTTAAAATTCATTACCTATATTACCATTTTTACAATTATTTTATTTATCCCCAAGGACCCAAGCCATATATTCACTTAACTTTCTAAGGTTAGAATTTCATCTTTCCCTAACCATTAATTGGCACCATTTAACTCAGATACCCATACTTTAAAAATTACCCAACCTCATAAAGTGTCACAACTTGAAATGTGCAGGGTTGATCTCAACCCTTAGATTTAATGGATATACACCCTTAGATCTAGGTATTTTCAAATGAGCCATAAACATCCTTATGGGGTTTTCTTATTCTTTCTTTTTACACTAACTCATTCATTTGCTCCATTTTAATTTACAGGTTGGAGTGGAGGCCATGGAAACAAGAAGTGAAACCATGCAGAAATTTCTTTGGATCTAGTTTACAAATGGGTAAATCTTCCTCCACTCCATACTTCTCTTCATTTAGTTGGGTTTATTTCTAGGTTTATTATTACAAGAATATACATTAATTTTATTGTAGAGATTCCACTATGAATATGGTTTTTCTATTCAGTTATTTACATCCTTGAGTTCATTATTTGGGGAAAATCCCATTTCATTAGATCTATGATACTATACACATTTTAATGCCCATAAATGGATTTTTATGCTTAACGAAACGAGTTTGTTCATTTATTAGTTGCTAGTAGTTTCATTTTGAAGTTTTAAAACTCATATTTAGTTGAATCTATTTTAGAATTTGCACAGTCATGGATTATATTTTTTCGTCGAAAGTGATGAAACCACCGCCCAAAGTAGGCTAGCGGTCATGTGATTGCCGCCCCGTCTAGGTGACGATCTTAAAAACGCTGCCATGTCTAGGTGATGATCCTAAAACTACCACTCTGGGTAGGGTGGTGGTCCTAAAACTGCCGCTCTGCACAGGGCGGTCATTCTATTTCTCGAAAAAAAAATCTTAATTTCAAGCATTTTACTAAAAAAATTCTACTTAGGCTAGTTTCTAAGGTAACATTAACTTTAATTAAGGTGCCTAAAATTCATTATTTGATAGGTCGATGTAATTTCTTCGTTTCATGACTTAAATTACTAATTACATAGATTTTCCATTGCAATAGTGTATAAGAACAACTATAAGATTTCCTTTTCAATAAAATTGTTTATAATCTCTAAAAGAGAGAAAAGAAATTCAACAAATTACTAAGTACTTGTTGGTGAGAAATTTTTTTGGGTGGACAAACTTGTGGATTTATTGCACACGCTCTGGGAATCTAAGTCCCTCTACTCAACCGATGTACTTGTCGTATATGCATGCACATGAAAAGGTGGATTTTGGTGGTGGCCTTTCAACCAGGGATCCAACAGGGACACTCCACTGACCCTATGGCAAAGCTTATAAATACCTACAAGAGAGGACTTTTTTTGTAGAGAGGGAAAAGGGGAGTGAGAAATTAGATAGGAGAACTAATGTTGTAGGTAGAAACTCAGATTCCTGCATACATCAATTAAAACTTTTATCACATGTGTCAAAATTACTAGGAAACAACTCTACGTATAGCAACAAGACCAAATGGAATTTATGATCACAAAGTCTCAATAAGCCCCTTTCAAAAAAGGCTCGAAACTCCTTGTATTCATTACTTAAAACAAGTTGTTCATAGTATGAGAATGGAGGGAAAATAGAGAGGGGGGGAAAGGAATAATTTGGCTATCTCCTTTGTTCTCTCAAGGTATAATTCACTCTTGAGCTTACAAAATTAATGACCAACCCTTTGAAATGGGAATGGCGTTACAGTTTATAGAACGAGAGGTGACTTATCGTCTACCCCCCAATGGATTTTCATATGTCCTTGTGCAACATAAAAATTTTCGACTTCCTAGGAGAATATTAATTCCATTTTTATAACATAAAGGTGACTTATTACATTAGGAACATTAGGACATGAAAAAATGCAACCCCAACGTGAAATTAGAATATTGGAAAGTGAGAGAAAGCTGGGGGGAAGAGGAGAGAGAAAGAGAGACAGAGAAGAAGAAGAGAATATGTCATTCCCAATGAAGTATGTTGATTCTCGTTGATAGAAAGCTCCAAATGTAGTGAAACTCTTAATATTCGAACTCCTTGCACACTATGAATCTCCTTCAAATCAGCTAGTGAATGCTTGCCAAGTTGAGTGAATTGTTCCGCTGATGACCGCAACTCCCAGCCTGCGTATGATATACTATTTTTAGTGAGAGGTGATTTTTGCCTCTTCTCGACCATCATGATGTGATGAACTCCCTCCTTCGATCCTACGCACACTACCATTGCCTCATCCGCTTCTTTGGGGTGACTTACTATTTTTAGTAAGCACCCATATAAGGGACTTACTATTTTTAGTAAGTAGTCATTTTCACTTTTTTTTTTGAACACTCATTCTGGCTTCCTCATGATCTTCAATGCCTGTTGCCTTTGTCTCAGCTGCTTTTGATGATGACTTTCCAAACATAGCAAGTCTATATAGGAAAATTTACTATTTTTAGAAAGTGTGTTTCCAGTGCTCGATTTGTGATGGAATATAAATTTTTGGACTCGTCTAGTCGTTATGATCACACCCTCCAAATTTAACATAGTTTTTCCCACTAGAATGATTGGAAATAAAATTTGAAATTTTGACCTGGCAGTGGCTTTGGGCACAGAGCTACCATGGTGGCCATTAATGGAGCTTGAAATTTACAGGTCTCATTTTTGTCTCTGTTTGCGATGAAAACAACTCCATTACAATAGTTTTTTTATTTGGAGCCCATGTGCAATTTTTTAGTTTGTTTTATTTGTTGGAGTGATGGGAAATCTGACGAATGTGAGTCAGTGCACAAAGTGAGGATTTTGTTAGAGCAAATGAATTTTGGGCACCATTTGACCTCTTTTTTGTTGCATCTTGATCATTTTAAAAAATGTGAAAGTCTTCAAAATATGGCATATCGATCTGACTTGTACTTTGCAAGATATGAGGATTTTTCGATTGGGTGGCTTCGTAGTTATATGGCGAAAAATCTCCATTTTCTCTTCATTCTTCGTCATTTCACTCCATTTTTCTCTAAGGCCTGCATATTTCTATGCATTCATGGTGTGGAGAGTTTGTTGATCATGATGGAGCTGGTTCAGATCAACAATGGTGGACCGAGTGTCTGAACAAGGTTGAGCAAAGCCATGACATGATGAGGAGTTGTGGAGGAGAAATGAGAGGAAGAAAACAGCTAAGTGCCAGATTTAAATTTTCAAAAAATGCACATGGAGGGGCTGAGTGCATTTTTGTTTCCCTAAATTCCCTCACCTCAGAGGTGTGAGGGACATCAATTTCCACGGTGATCTTGGAGGTGACACGTCCGCGACTTAATGACGGTAGGGTATTTGAGCAAAAGGGCCTAACAAACACTTGGGGGCTGGAAACTAATCATATGGATGACCAAAAAACTATTCTAGAGGGATGGGCACATTTTTCCCATGTTTTTTTCCCTCACCTCAAAGGGACGTGAGGGGCATCAAATTCCACGATGGTCCTGGAGCTGACACGTGTCCTCGATTCGACGACAGGGAGTTTGAGCTCCAAAAATGCACTTACGGGCTGAAAGTCAGTCACGTGGGTGACCAAAAGGTCCCCCATAGGGGTTGGACACATTTTTCATGGGCTGATGTACCTAACCTTAGGGACATCGGGGACATAAATCCACCAAGCTCCTAGTGTTGACACGTGTCCTCCCGAAAATTGATTAACTCCTATATTGTCTGTAAGAGGATGACTTGGAATGATGATAACTTGAGCTCCTGGTGGAATTTATTAGTGAAGTTTTATATGATCCTAGAACTAAAAATGGAATTTTGAATCCAATGGTGGGGGTATCATGTCTTTATTCATCCATTTGATCCCTAAAAAATCATAATTTTGATCTGAAGACTCCACTTGTGCCTGAGAAAAAGTGCCTACGAATCCTATGTGCCAAGGTGTTGTGAAAAATATTATTTCACCATCATGTAGGTATTGGAATCCTATTTTTGGAAAAAAAAACATTTACTTCTAACTCCATTCAGAGCTCCTGAAATCACCTTTCGAAGCTCAGTGGTTGTTTTGGCCTATGCACTAACTAGGCTTGTGAACCCTAATTCTGGCGAAGACTAACCCAACTTCTTTAAGACCTTCCAAAATATTCCTGAAATAATTTCTCCATAATT
This sequence comes from Taxus chinensis, assembly GCA_019776745.2. Lineage (NCBI taxonomy): Eukaryota > Viridiplantae > Streptophyta > Pinopsida > Cupressales > Taxaceae > Taxus > Taxus chinensis. Next base: position 706,910,226 of record CM034154.1, read on the forward strand.
TCCCAAGACCTTTGTATTCACCTCCACATCCAATTAGGCTCTTTCGTTCCGCTCCAAGGGATTGATCCAGTCTTGGGAAGGCCAATAATAGCCCTTCCCAATACTGCCAGAAGATAACATCTTTTCAGAACTTCCTAAAATCATCTAGGGGGATTAAATTGACTTTCCTAAATCACATAGGGGAGAAATTTGACATCAAATAGGGGGTGACCAGACTAACGGATTTGACCTAGGGAGCCTAGGAATGATAAAACATGAAAATTTTGGCACAGGGGTATAGTTGTTATGCTTGGAAACTTCCAATTTCCCTTTTGCACATTTACATGTGACAACAAATGGCTCTAGCTTGGGGACGTGACATGGAATGAGTGCAAAAAAGACATGACATGGGAATCTAGAATCTCAATTTTAGACCACATAATTCATTGACCAGTGCCTTATCCATTCGGCCTTGCAGAGTCATGTATAACTTACAAGAAAGAGAGAAGAAGGAAACACACATGCACACGAAAAGGAAATGACACACACAATAGGAAGGGAAACACATGCAACAGAAAGGGAAACACACCTAGCAATCACCTATGGTATAAGGTGGGGGACAACCCTCTTTCACTGAATCTTTTTTCATTTCTCAAAATTTACCCCTGAGAGGGCAATATCAATTGATGATGTTCTGTGAAGCCATTGAATGGTTCCAGAAAGTATCCTCCTCTCCTCAGCTACTTATGAAAGCTAGGTGCTTCCACATTTGTATGTGCACTTTGTAGGAGTGAGCCTACATGATCTTTTTGATGCTCAGGACTTCTCTTAGAAATTCCATTGCCTTCATCCTCTTTGAAATTGGTTTCATAGTGTTAGTTGCATTTCACATTTATCCACATAGATGATTCTTCACCAAGCATCTCATCATTGCCCCAAAGCTGATTATTCATTCAAATTAATTAAAAAATTTGGATTCTTTTCTTTCCCAGGTCTATTCTTGTTGACTTGTTTTCCATGAGAAACATTATACTTATCCTTTTCCTTTACTCCACTATGAGGTGCTTGAGTAATGACGGTAGGATTGGGATCAACCTCATAATTTTCTTGTATGTCCATGGCATGAGTGAAGAGATCAAGGATCAGCTCAGGGTCCTCCGTAACTTCTACTGCATCAAATATTTCTTGCATGGAGTTATGCTTCGTCATTTCCTTCAACTCCTCTTTGTATACCTTTGAAGAATCTTTATTTTTTAGCTCAAGGAAACTATCTAGAGGGATTACCTCATCATCTTGGAATTTTTGCACTCTACCGATCCTTCATAAAAAAGAGCTTCATCTTTAGAGGTCTCAAAACTCCTTGCTTCAATTTCTTCATCATGGAAAGAGTCTTCATCTTCAAATGGGAAAGAAAATATTTCCATTCCATTATTGCATCCATCAATCATTAGCTCAAGAGCGGCATCATATTTTTCATCTTTCCTTATCTCAATATGTCCAACCTTCACATTGGTTAAGGCTTCCAAATCAGCTTCACACTTGTCTTGCAGATTTGTGGCTTGCATCAAGAGTTCGAGACTGAGCTTGGGTCTTTAGTTTCTTCTACGACTCTAAGAATTCTTTATAGACATTTCTTTCAAACCTTTCACGGGGTCATCACAAGTTGATTCTGTCTCTCCATAGATGGCCTAACTAAGATCATCTTCATCCCCAAATGGGAATGAGAATAACTCCTCATCTTGGGATAATCATATAAGCTGATTTTTCTTCTTGAAAATCATCAAGAACCATCTCCTCTTCCTCATGGTTTAATCATCTAGCAATTTGGGGCTTCCCTCTTGTAACTCGAATCTCCTCAATGCTTCTTTAAAGTCCAAATATCTCTAGGAAGGCATGTCTAGACCTATCAAGATGGGAATATCCTCTTCCTCCTCGGTTGTCACAAAGTGATTCATCTGCCTACTACCCTGGTACAAAATGTTAGCTTCTGGGCTTCCGGAATTTTGTACCATGTACCTCATCTTCTTCTTGGGAAGAAATTTCTCCATGTCTCCCTTCACTGGTATGGTTGTAGAAGACCAATTCATCTGAATTTTCCCTCCCAAGTCTCGGAAAAAAATTCTACTCAGCAACATTCCGAACAAGGTTGGGATGTCTACCACCAAAATCATCGTTGAAACTTTCTTGTCTGGAAATCTGGCAAGAGCCACCTGTGCATCTTTGACCTTCCCTACAAGTGGGACCTATTTTGACTCCAAAGAGTAACAAGAGCCACTAGGTGGAGTCATGGTAATGTTTGAGAGCCTTGGTGACCTTCAAAGGCATCACGTTGTCTGAGGCACCAGAATCTATTATGCAATTGTTCAATACATATTCTCCAACAAGAAGGGAGACATAGAAAGGTTCAACTTTATCAGTCTTTTGATGCACTCAAAGAAAGCATGTTTTGTGAGGGAGGTGTATGTGGGTTTGGTAGCATGCCTTTGGAACTAGAAGTTACAACATTGGGTGTTAGACTACCACTCATGATATATCAGATGAACCTCTCAAATTGTTCAGGATGAGTCCTCAAATATTCAGTTTCGTAATCTACACTTTGGCTTTGTTTGCATATTCTATGAAGTCAAAGGGAGTAGATGTGGACAAGGGGGTGAAGGGACTGATTTTTGAGTTTGGATAGGCTTAGGAGTAGGATTTGATGTTTGAGGAATGGAAGGTATTTTGAATGGCACACTAGGAGCTTTCAAGGAATTAGATTTTGTAGGAGCAGATTTAGATTTAGAATTGGAAGAGGTATCAGAAGACTTACTTGGAATAGTGGGAGCCTTCTTACTTGTTACATGATCAAGCTCCAACAATGCAAACTTCATGGAAGAGGAAGTACGGTGATCCTCGACTGATTATTTTGTTTTATAGAGTCACCATAGGAGGATCATCAACCTTATTTTTCTTTACAGCAGTGGAGGGGGATGCTCCTTTCTTGTACTGAGAATGAGTGAATACCATGCATGAGAAACTAGTTGCATCTTCTTCATCTTCTTCATAACCTCCAGAATACTCGCAGAATATGATTTGTGTATCATTCTCAAACTCATCACTTTCTAGGAAACCACCACCTTCACTTTCTTGTTTAAAATTTTCTTCATTTTCCTTACTCCTACAACTTACATTGACAGGTGGGGCCTCCAAGGAAAGCCTTTGGGGTGCTCCCGCAATCTGATTTTTGTTTCTTCTTTGGGAAGAAACTCATTCAAATAATTCCCTCTTCAAAGATGCTATCTCATTCGCCAAACTTTTGCAGTGATGGATTGGTTCTCTCATCTCCAGGATGTTGGGTCTTGTCTTTTGATGGATTCTTGATCTTTCCAAAGAGGATGAGATCATCATCAAGTTCAATGGCCAGATCCTTTATGCTTCTACAATGTTCCTTGGTTGGGCTCTTCGCATAAAAAATCCTACTTCTGATGATTGAGCCATTGATGAAGAATCTCTTGACATTGTTTTGAGATGGTGAATCCTTTTCAGGTATCCTGCAAAGCAACCATTCGAAATGAGCCACGAAGTCTCTCATGGTTTCATTTTATCCTTTCTCTATTTGAGCCAACTGCACCAAGAGGTCTTGATAGTCTTCAGTTGATTTAAATCTTTCCTTGAAGGTAGTATTGATGTCATTCCAACCAGTGATGGATCGGGAAGGCAGGAGGTAGAACCATTATGTTGCTTTTTTCTTAGAGGGACTCCACAAATAGTCTTACAACAACATCTTCATGTTGAACACCAAGAATTCCACATGATGTCGTGAAGGCAGTGATGTGTTCTTCAGGATGTTGTGTTTTGTCACCTTTGAAATTTGGCAAGTTCTTGCAGGAACTTGTTGGTAGATTGTGGAGAGGTGGTTCAAGAGCAAGCGGGCATGTATTCCTTCCCCATGGAACAATGGGTTGAGGGTCTTTCTTCTTCATCTTCCATTTTTGTTTCTGCTTTACTTCAGCTTTTGCTTCTACAAATTCTTCTTCTTCTGGGACTCAATGCTCAATGGTTGTTGAAAAATGGGAGAATTTGAAGGGGGAGTATCAACATGAGTTTGGATAGGATTTCTAGGTGAACTTCTCAAAGAGCCAGATGGAGAGGAGGCTTGAGAGAAGAAGTATGGATTATATCTAATTAATTCTTGCTGATTTTGCAAAGCCTCGAAATTGGAATCAACACCGCCTCTCGACCTGTTCAACTTGGTGTATCTTCCTTCAGTCAAATTTTGGAAATTCTTGAAGTGGGAACATGAAAGGACACTATGGAATATGAAGGGTCACTCACAAGAAATTGACAGTGTATCTTTCGACAATGGACTTTCATGAACTCTTTTTTTGGTTTTTTCAATATTTGATTTTTTTTGAATTTTTGGACCTTACGGTCATATTTTGGGTGTAGATGCTACTAAATTTGCCCCATGGTGGGTGCCAAAAACTGTTGGCTATAAAAATTTTCGGGTGGACAAACTTGTGGATTTCTTGCCAACACTCTTGGAATCTAAGTCCCTCTACTTAACCGGTGCAGCTGTCGTATATGCATGCGCATGAAAATGTGGATTTCTATGGTGGCCTTTCGACCGGGGATCCAATAGGGACACTCCACTGACCCTACTGCAAAGCTTGCAGATACTTGTAAGAAGAGAGGACTTTGTTTGCAGAGAGGGAAAGGGGAGTGAGAAATTAGATAGGAGAACTAATGTTGTAGGTAGAAAAATCAGATTCCTGCATACATCAATTAGAAGTTTTATCACATGCATAAAAATTAGGAGGAAACAACTCTACGCATAGCAACAAGACCAAATGGAATTTATGATCACAAAGTCTCAATAAACCCCTTAGTCAAAAAAGGCTCGAAACTCCTTGTATTGATTACTTAAAACAAGTTGTACATAGTATGAGAATGGAGGAAAAATAGAGAGGGGGGGAAAGGAAGAATTTGGCTATCTCCTTTGTTCTCTCAAGGTATAATGCACTCTTGATCTTACAAAATTAATGACCAACCCTTTGAAATGGGAATGGCATTACAATTTATAGAATGAGAGGTGACTTATCGTCTACCCCCAATGATTTTCATGTCCTTGTAACTTTAAAACTTTTCATACTTCCTACAAAATATTTAAGTCCCTTTTTATAACATAAAGGTGACTTAATTTACATTAGGAAGTCAATTAGGACTTAAAGGCATATGAAAAAGTGCAACCCCAACGAAGAATTAGAATATTTGAAGGTGAGAGAAAGTTGGGGGGAAGAGGAGAGAGAAAGAAGAGAGAGAAGAAGAAGAGGAGATGTCGTTCCTGATGAAGTCCGTTGATCCTCGTTGATGGAAAGCTCCAAATGCAGTGAAACTCTGAATCTTCAAACTCCTTGCACACTATGAAACTCCTTCAAATCAGCTCATGAATGCTTTCCAAGTTGAGTGAATTGTTCCATTGATGACCGCAACTCCCAGCCTACGTATGATATACTATTTTTAGTGAGAGGTGATTTTTTCCTCTTCTCGACCATCGTGATGTGATGAACTCCCTCATTTGATCCTGTGCACACTACCCTTGCCTCATCCGCTTCTTTGGGGTGACTTACTATTTTTAGTAAGCACCCATATAAGGGACTTACTATTTTTAGTAAGTGGTCATTTTCACTTTTTCTTCTCTGAACACTCATTCTGGCTTCCTCATGATCTTCAATGCCCATTTCCTTTGTCTCAGCTACTTTTGATGATGACTTTCCAAACATAGCAAGTCTATATAGGAAAACTTACTATTTTTAGAAAGTGTGTTTCCAGTGCTCGATTTGCAATGGAACATAATTTTTTGGACTCATCTTTTCGTTACAATCACACCCTCTGAATTTCACATAGTTTTTCCCACTAGAATGATTGGAAATAAATTTTGAAATTTTGACCTGGTAGTGGCTTTGGGCATGGAGCTACCATGGTGGCCATTAATGGAGCTTGAAATTTGTAGGTCTGGTTTTTGTCTCCATTTGTGATGAAAACAACTCCATTGCGATAGGTTTTTTATTTGGATCCCATGTGCAATTTTTTAGTTCGTTTCCATTGTCCAGAGTGATGGGAAATCCAACGAATGTGAGCTGGTGCACGAAGTGAGGATTTTGTTGGAGAAAATGATTCTGGGAACCATTTGACCTCTTGTTTATTGCATCTTGATTGTCTTGTAAAATTTGAAAGTCTTGCAAAATATGACATCTCGATCCGACTTGTACTTTGCAAGATATGAGGATTTTTCAATTGGGTGGCTTCGTAGTTATCTGGAAAAAAATCTCCATTTTCTCTTGTTCTTCATCATTTCACTCCATTTTTCTTTGAGGCCTGCATATTGTCTGTGAATTCATGGTGTGGAGAGTTTGGTGATCATGATGGAGCTGGTTTGGATCAGCAATGGTGGACCAGGTGTCTGAACAAGCTTGAGCAAAGCCATGGCATGGTGAGGAGCTGTGGAGGAGAAATGAGAGGAAGAAAATGACTAAGTGCCAGATTTAAATTTTTCAAAAAAAATGCACATGGAGGGGTTGGGCACATTTTTGTCATCCCTGACATCCCTCACCTTAGGGACATGAGGGACATCAATTTCCACAGTGGTCCAAGAGGCGACACGTGTCCTCAATCCGACGACAGGGGATTTGCTTGAAAAATGCACTTGGGGGTTGAAAGCCGGTCACGTGGGTGACCAAAACACTCCTCCTAGAGGGATGGGCACATTTTTCCATGTTTGGTGTCCCTCACCTCAAAGGGACATGAGGGACATCAAATTCCACGGTGGTTCTTGGAGCTGACACGTGTCCTCGATCCGACAACAGGGAGTTTGAGCTCCAAAAATGCACTTGGGGGCTGAAAGTCGGTCACGTGGGTGACCAAAAGAATTCCCATAGGGGCTGGGTGAATTTTTCAAGGGCTGATGTACCTGACTCAAGGATTTGGGGACATAAAATCCACTAGGATCCTAGTGCTGACACGTGTCCTCCCGAAAATTGACTAACTCCTAGACTGTCTCCAAGAGGGTGACTTGGAACGATGATAACTTGAGCTCCCGGTGGAATTTCTTGGTGAAATTTTATATGATCCTTACTAGAAATGGAATTTTGAATCCAATGGTGGGGTATCATGTCTTGATTCATCCATTTGATCCCTAAAAATCATAATTTTGATTATTTGAGACTTTACTTGTGCCTGAGAAAAATTGCCTGCAAATCCTATGTGCCAAGGTGTTACAAAAAATATTATTTCACCATCATGTAGGTATTGGAATCCTCTTTTGTTTGATGTTTTTTTTACTTCTAACTCCATTCGGAGCTCCCAAAATCACCTTTCGAAGCTCAGTGGTTGTTTTGGCATATGCACTGATTAGGCCTGTGAACCCTAGTTCTAGCGAAACTACCCCAACTTCTCTGAGACCTTCCAAAATATTCCTAAACCATCTCCATGATGTCCCAAGACCTTTGGATCACCTCCAAATCCATTTAGAATTTTCTGTTCCATTCCAGGGGGTTGATCCAGTCCTAGGAAGGCCAATGATAGCCCTTCCCAATACTGTCAGAAGATAACATATTTTCAGAAATTCCTAAAATCACCTAGGGGATTAAATTGAATTTCCTAAATCACCTAGGGGAGAAATTTGACATTAAATAGGGGGTGACTAGACTAACGGATTTGACCTGGGGTGCCTAGGAATGATAAAATATGAAAAAATTGGCATAGGGGTATAGTTGTCATGCTTGGAAACTTCCAATTTCCCTGTTGCACATTTGCACGAAAACAATACCATTTATTTTCTTTACACAACAATAGTGATAACCATTCCAACAAGGCAATTCAAGTATACATTTCATACATTCTTCCAACACAAACACAACCATTTTACCAAATGAAAGCACAAGTAACTATGATACATTTCTAGATTTGATAGGAACACATTCTCAATAAATTACAAATTTCAAGTTCTTCTTTAACCATTTTTAATACATCAAAACTTGATGATAAACTTTACAAGAAATTCTATTTTTACAATAATACAAATTTCAACAAGACAACAATGCACTTCTTTTTTCTTAATGAGCATATTTAATTTTATTACAATACAAAATCTCTTCTTTCCAACAATATGAAAGAATAGTTTACAAGTTACAACTTTCACTATTTCAACATTGAATCAAAATTTCAAAGGTGGTCCTTTTGGTTTCAACATAGCATGACTCCTCCAATATTCAACTTCAAGCACAACAACAAAATAAAGGGAGTAGGCAATGCTCTCCACCCAACCTATAATCCAATGAGAAGAAGAAGTAATTCTCCTCATTGGCCCCCAAGCCTCAAAAATAAAGCAATGAAGGGTATCAAGCAACCATGACAACTTTCACAAGGCCTCCACAATAACCATTGACACAAAACTTTCCACGCACAAGCACAATACAAAATAACAACAAACATACCATTTTTCCCAAGCACAAAGGCTCAAATTCAAGCCAAGGGAGAGAAGAAACATGGGGAATCACTTATGCCTCCCAAGGGGTTTAGGTTTCCACCTTAAAAAGCCTCAAAAATTTATTTCACACAACCACAACCAAACTCTTATCCCTCCCTCAATTTCACTTATGTCTCCCTTAACTCTTATTCCTTCCTCAATAAACATATCAAGATAAATAAAATATTTTTCTTATTATCAAAACATGGAACACCCAACCCCAAAACTCCCTCCAAAAGCATAATATAAAATCTTATCTCTCCCTCAATATTTTTCCCATTTTATTTCTCCTACACAACCTTAAGGCCATTCTAATCCCAAAACCAAAATACACAACATTTATTCTTTTACAACCATTTGCACAACACATAGAAATAAAAAAAATACTTTGGTGAAGTCCCTACCTTATGATCTGTAAACTCTTCAACTTTAGAATTATCCATAGAATCACAATTAATCGTTGTTGTTCTACTTTATATTAGAAAATAACAGAGATAGCTAGTGAATGAAGTATACTTGTGCTTAGAATCAACTATTTGTAGAAAGGGAAAGAATATAGACTCATACACTAACAATTTTATCCTAGAAAACCTCCAGAGGAGGAAAAACCAGTTAGGAAGGGAAATTGCTCTTTCTTCCCACTTTTCTTGGCCAATTCAATAACAGGTAAAGAAATTACAATAAGTATGAAATAGAAGTAGATAATATCTCACACTTCTTCCTAGTTACTTGCTTACTCTGACTCAATTACTCCTTGCTTATACATATCACAATTCCAACACTAAGAGCTTCTTACTCACTTGCTTCATTCTTAGATGATCTTTGTTCTCTTCCATAACATGCATTTATAGCCTTCCTCATATCCTCCCTTGCACTAGAGAATGGGAAAGGTCATGGAGGAGAAAGGAAGCAAACAACCTTTCAAATTCTGAGGCTGTTCATTTTCAGATTTTGTTTTCTGTCCAAGAGAGCAAGGACCACCGTCTTGTGTAGACCGGCGGTCCTAGGACTGACGCCATGGTTAGGTGATGGTTTTGTAACCATTTCCCTGCACAGGTCAGTGGTCATGTTACTAAAAAATAGAACCTCCGTGTATCATTTTTTCTTCTTCGTGTTGGCTGATTTGATAAAGTAGAGTCATTTTGGATCCCTATGGATCACACCTCCCCTGCTTAGGAGGATTTTGGTCCCACAAAAGCTTAGTGGGGGAGTAGATGAGGAAATAATTCCCTCACTTTCTCCTTTAGGTGCCATTGGCCTTGCCTTGGTGTCTTTCCTTTCAGTCCAATCTGCCAAGACTCCTACGGGCCTCTCTTAGTCTCTCTGACCTTTTGTTGTAGTACCACGTCCTCCTCCAATTCGCCTTGTGATTCCAAAACACAATCCTCAATGGAAGGTAGTAACTATAGTTCTTCATCTTCATCTAGCATGGATGGCTCATATAGGTGCAAGTTTTCACAGTTTACTACAGAGTACATCCTCATGAATGATGGTATATCAAGTCGAAAGGCATTTTCTCCAACTTGCTCTAATATGGTGAAGGGTCCATATAGTAGTGGCTTGAGCTTTCGTGTTTGACCTTGTAGTCTCTCCTTGCTCAAGTAAATCCAAACTCTATCTCCAACATGAAGCTTATGTTCCCTTCTATGTTGATTGTGCCTAGCTTTGTACTTTGCATGAGATTTCTCTAGTTGTTCCTTGACTTTGAGATGGATTTTCTGGATCCTCTCAATGAATTTTTTTTCTCTAGTCACCTTTGTGTCTCGTGTATCCTTCTCATCCTGATGTCCAAGTGTTATGTCCAGCAGATTTGTAGGTAGATATCCCAATCATGCTTCAAACGGTGACTTCATAGTGGATGTGTGTACTTCCCAGTTATAGGAATGCTAAATGTAGGCTAAGGACTCATCCCAAGTCCTTGGGTATTTGTTGTTATACCCTCTTATCAACTGTACCAAAGTCATGTTTACCACCTATGTTTGTCCATCTGTCTGTGGATGGAAAGTTGTGCTCCTTTGTAACCTGGTATCCATCTTGTCCCACAAAGTAGTCTAAAACTTCCCCAAGAACTTGGAATCCTTGTCATAATAATAGACTTTGGCAAACCAAAATGCACCCATATATTAGCAAAGAAAAGATCTACCGCCTCATGTGCTTTAACTATCTTTTTACGTACCATAAGAATATACATCTTATTAAATCTATCAACAACAACATAGATGATAGTCATGACCATGTTTAGACATAGGTAATCCTCCTACAAAATCCATAGAAATGTCCTCCCACAGATGAGTAGGTACTGACAAACGACATATACAAACCTTCCTTCCTAGTCTTAGGCTTGCTAGTACAACAAAGTTTACATCCCCGTATAAATTTTAATACTTCTTCTTACATATTGGGCCAATACACGTACCTTTGCAAGTGGGCTAGGGTCTTACCAACACTGAAATGTCTCACTACTTTCAAGGTATGTGCTTCCCTCATTAATAGAATTCACTCTTCTTTTGGCATGCAAAGCTTCCCCCATCGGTAGAGCATCTCGTCTTTGAGATAACAATCTTCAATCCCTGTCCTTTCAGCCCCTTGGGACTGTAACTACTGAAATGTCACCCCAAAGTCTTTGTCTTGGGCATATGCCTCTTCATAAGCTTCCTTCATGAAGGGCTCGATCTAAGAGATAGTGGCCAAATAGGATAACTTCTCCTATGTGGGTGGCCTGGACAACATGTTTGCCACCAAGTTTGTACTACCATTCTTGTATTTAATCACCAGATGGAACTGTTGAAGGAACCCCATCTATTTGTAGTGTCTTTCCTATTGTAATTTAGATTGTGCTTGCAAATACTTGAGAGGTTTGTGGTCAGTGCGCACAATAGTTTCTTTACCCAATAAATAATGCTTCCATTTCTTAATTGCCTAAACTAGTGCATGCATTTCCTTATCATATATTGAATATCCTTTAACTGCTGAAGTGAAAGTTTCATAATGATAACATACGGGTTTACCTCTTTGAAGCAACATTGTACCCATGGCATAATCACTGGCATTTGTCTCTACTTCAAAAGGCTGCTGAAAATTAGGAAGAGCAAGTACTGGAGCATGACTAATCTTGTATTTCAATAATTCAAAGGATTTGTCTTGTTCCTTACCCCAGTCAAAACCCTTACTCTTTGTGGCCACTATGTGTAGAGGTGCTGCAATCACAGAGAAGCTCGGAATGAACTTCCACATGTACTGTACTACTTCCACAAAACTCTTAGTCTCTATGGATCCTGTTGGTGTTGGCCAATTAGTGATGGCTTTCACCTTCTTTGGATCCACTCGTAGCTCTCCTCCTCCAACCACGTGCCCAAGATAGACAATTGATTGTTTGGAAAATTCACATTTCTTCATGTTACAAAGTAGTTGTTTCTCCTTGAGAACTTGCAAGACTTGTTGCAAATGCATTAGATGTTCTTCCCATGTGGCACTAAAAATCAAGATATCATTTAGATATACAATGACACACAAATCTATGAAATCCTGCAATACATCATTCATCAATCTCATAAATGTAGCGAGTGCATTACATAATCCAAAAGGAAGTACTAATCATTCATAAAAACCCTGTTTTGTTTTGAAGTCAGTCTTCCATATATCCTCCTCCTTCATCCTAACTTGGTGATAACCAGACTTGAGATCCAACTACATGAAGAATTTGGCATGTTGAAGCTGGCCCAAGAGACCATCTATGTGGGGAAGTGGATATCTGTTCTTTATGGTTATCTTGTTCAAAGCACAGTATTCGATGCACATTCTCCAAGAACCATCCTTCTTTGACACCATCACAATACGCGAACCACATGGTGAGGTGCTCGGACGTATCACCCCTTGGTCTAGTAGTTCCTGGAGTTGTTTCTTTACTTTAGTATTCTCAAGCAAGGATTGCATATACAACCTGATGTTTGGTAGAGGGGACTCTGTAATGAACCGTTACACCAAAACCTTTAGGCGTTAGTGAAATCCACACATGAGGATCATAACATCCCACCACACTTTCGTAGTGCCCGACTCAGGCTAGGTTGACACCCGTACTCCCATACGTACGAGCCCCGCTTCACCAATGTTTAGGTGCCCCATGGGCCCTAGCTACACGACATAAACCAATCAAGTGGGATTTGAACATGGGTGGTTGCTTTGATACCAAATGTTACACCAAAACCTCGAGGCGTTAGTGAAATCGACACATGAGGATCATAACAAACTCTGGCAATAGCTGAATCTCATGCTCTACTTCCCGTTTTGGAGGTAATCCACTAGGAGCCTGAAAAACTTCCTGAAAATATTAAATAATATTATCCAAATCATTCTTTCCTTGGTTAGAAATATCTACAACTTCTACCCCATCTTGTTTATCCTTCAATAAAATTAAACAAAACTGATTATGATTTGCCTGAATAAGTCGTTTGGCTTGGTTAACACTTACCATAGTGACCCGTGTCTTATGATGGTGTGCCCGGATGTTGTAGTTGATCCAATGCTTAACCCATCTATACTAGTTTTCCCTCCTCGTAAATATAGCATCCCTAACATACAAGTAAGGAATCCCAAATACAACATCAAAATCATCAAGTGGAACAACGTCAGCTTCAAAAACATCAATATATTCGGAGTTTATCCAAAACTTGACCTTACATCTTCTTGTTACTTGAATTTCAACACCCTTCTTCACCTAACCCCAAAGGATAAGGGTGTGGATGCTCGTAAGTCTCAAGACCAAGCTTCTTTACAACTGCGTTAGAAATCAAGTTAAACTGAGAACCAGTATCAACCAAAGTTTTTATCTTAGTTCTCTTGATCTGGATTTTAATCTAGAATAGTCTACTCATCTCCTCTTCTTGGTTGTCCATGTTGGTATTCGTGCATCCAAACCTCTCATTTACATCTAAGTCATCTTCGATTTCCACCTCCCCTTCTGTTTTCACAACTATCATGGACTTACTCGAGTCCTTCGTTTGGTTCTTCGGATGTAACTCTGGATGCAACTTCCAACATGTAGCGTCAGTATGACCATTGATATCACAGTTCTTGCAAAAATTCTTGGGATCTTTACAAGTATTCAAAGTAGTGGCAGCAAGTTTACCTTTCCCTTTCCACTTACCCTTGTTATTTGTTAACCCAAACCTTTTCTTCAGCTGATTTGTTGACTAATTTACCCTTGGCTCTGCTTCTCCTTACTTCTTTTCATCATCTATATAGTACACCTATACGCATGCTTTGTTGAGATCTTTTGGTTTTATGGAGATGAATTTTCTTTGAAGGTGAGTGTGAATTCCTCCCAAGTACTTGGTCATAATATCCTCATCCTCTAAGTCCATGTTAAGCAACATGGCTTGCCTCTGAAAATATATAGTATAGTTCTACACACTTTGAAGACTGCCTTGTCTAAAATATTTTCATTTAATTATTTGGTCAGTCTTATAGCCAATAGGATAGAAGTTAGCTCTAAGTAGTTCTTTAAATTCTTGCCAAGATTTCACAATAGGACGCTTTTTCTTTACACAAGTGGCTAGATGGGTTCCCCACCAAACCAGAGCATGTCCTTCCATTTTGAGACATGCAAAGGTGATCCTTTGTGCCTCAGTGACATTATGGACGCTAAAGTAGACTTCTAATTATATTAACCATTTATCAAGCAACTCTACATCAACTCGTCCTTCAAAGCTTTTAATATCAACTTTCGTTTCAACTTTAAAAAGGAGTATGATTGGATTTTACCTTTTCTCTTGTGTTAGAAGTCTCTTTTTCATGCTCTTCCCCATAACTTTCCTCATGGTAGCTCCTTCCTATGCCAAACTTTTCAGCTAAGCCCTGAACCACTGAGTCCATGGAGTCTTGTTTGACAGAAGTTGTCTTCTATAAATAAGCAAGCTCTTCTTGCCTTCTAAACATCCTATCCATCATGGTCTCCAGCATCTCGATTCTACGGACCAAAATTTCTTCCTCCATTTGTCCCCGAATTCTCTGTTTCCACTTCTTTGTAGAAATTTATGGATCGCAAGGTAAATCCTCTTCGCCTTTAGATCTTGTCACTGTCATACAAATCCAAGAACAAGTACCACAGTCCTAGATAATTATTAGCTCTGATACCAAAATGATCTGTGAACTCTTCAACTTTGGAATTATCCACAGAATCACAATTAATCATTGTTGTTCTACTTTCTATTAGAAAATAACAGAGATAGCTAGTGAATGAATTATACTTGTGCTTAGAATCAACAATTTGTAGAAAGGGAAAGAATATAGACTCATACACCAACAATTTTATCTTGGAAAACCTCCAGAGGAGGAAAAACTAGTCAAGAAGGGCAATTGCTCTTTCTTCACACTTTTATTGGCCAATTCATTAACAAGTACATAAACTACAATAAGTATGAAAGAGAAGTAGATAATATATCACACTTTCTCCCAATTTCTTGCTTTCTCTGACTCAATTACTCCTTGCTTGTACAAATCACAATTCCAACACTAAGAGATTCTTACTTACTTGCTTCATTCTTTGATGATATTTTTTGTATTTCATAACATGCATTTATAGCCTTTCGCATGTCTTCATATGCACTAGAGAATGGGAAAGGTCATGGAGGAGAAAGGAAACGAACAACCTTTCAAATTCTGAGGCTGTTCATTTTCAGATTTTGTTTTTTGTCCAAGAGAGCCAGGACTGCCACCCTGTGCAGACCAGCGGTCCTAGGACCGCCGCCTTGGTTGGGTGGCGGTTCTGTAACCGCTGCCCTGCACATGGCAGCGGTCTTGTTACTAAAAAACAGAACCTCCGTGTATCATTTTTTCTTCTTCGTGTTGGTTGATTTGATAAAGTAGAGTCATTTTGGATCCCTATGGATCACCTTGCCATTGCAAGAGTATCCAATACACAAGCACAAGCTCTAAGTTTTCTAAGTCCAAAACAAGCTCCAACAATCTTCCAAGCTCCCAAAAAACACTCCAAAAAATAAGCTCCTCCAAAATGCAAGAGTGAAAATAAAACATCTAACCCCAAAACCATCAAATAAACTTGTATAAATAGAAAAATGGAAGAGGGTGATGTGGCTCCATGTAGGATGCCACATCACTTCTCTTCAACTCCACATCACATGGTCAAACCCCAAACCCCAAAGCTCAATAAATTGGTGGTTGAGGAAATGACAAACCTCTTACACACACAAACTCAAACCCACACCTCTAAAGGAAAAAATTTAAAACTCAAGTAAGAATGTGCAATAAATATCACCTTTTACCTTACAATTCACATAATGGGGTCTATTTTTGACCCCTTAACCCATAGATATAGTTGGTAGGTGAAATTAAGAAGTGTGGGATAAGCCTAACTTGTCCCACAAGCCTCCAAAAATGGCTCTTAAGCCCGAATCCGAATTTGACCTACAAGGTTGAGTACACAACACTCAAACCAATGAAAATCCTTTCAAATCCATAATACAATCAAGGACAACCTATCACAATTTAATATCCCTCTGGTCACATCCAATTTACAATAACTAACAAGATTAATCAACTTAATTAGAGCACACTTAACTAACAATAATAAAGTAAATCACATTACAATAATAAATTACATACTCACAAAACAATTAAATAAAAAGGGAAACCAACACATCTACCCAAGGTCACATTTGAGGCCACCCCCCAATGGGGAAGTCCTAACAAATTTATCAACAACCAACAACATACAAAAACATAAGTTGCCAAAGTGACCAGTTGCCAATACCCAAAATTCTTTCATTGTTGGTTTCCTATCCCTTTTTGTTTTTTGTGTTACAATTTCTTGCAAAATCGAAACAATACCTCTCTAGGCCTCGTGGCCATATCAATAACATCAAAACAATAAAACACACATACACATAACATAACTAGATCATCTCTAAAATCAATCAATTTCATCAATTGTTTATAATTCCAAAACATTTCAATTCTATCATGTCATCAATAATAATTTGATCACAAGACTAGTTGAATTGTCTAAACAACAATCTATACGTCAAAATCCAATGTGACATTATGTATATATAAAGTGGTAACTCTAAATCATCATCAATATTGAATGTCAATCCATGCATATAATCCACACTATGAGTCACCACATATCTAAAATCAAAATATCTATAATGTCTAACAAAATACTAATCAAATATAGTAATGCCCATATATCAATGTCTACCGATCAAATATGATAACAAAGTTTATACCTCCAATCCAAATACGAAAAATCATAGTGAGATCAATGTCGAAGAGAAGTGGGCAGTACATTTTCTCCTCCTTAGACCATTATAAAGTGAATGCCTTGTCTCTCCCCTAGGCTTTGATTGGCTTCATGCTAGCATTGGAGATTTTACTTTCACTGAGCTCAAATTTATCCCTCGACTTTGATCTGTATTGGATTCATAACTGGTTTCGAGATCAAGAAGCATCAACATTGAAGGTCCTCTAAGCTCGACATCGTATTACATCATGGATACCATATTGAGTATTACAATCCATACTTTCTCACATCTAAAATCTCCTCACACCACTGACGAGATCGCTCAAGTTTACAGCTTCCCTTGGCTCGCCCCAAATTTCACTTCACATGTGGTATTTAAAACATTCCAATAATAAAATTTCTAAATGACTAGATGATCTAAGGTACACTTGTCCCCATACCTCGACATATGGGTTGACATCTCTTCCAACTATTCATGACCGACATCCATGTATTCAACATATTCCATGCATTCAAATTTGTTGGCTGATCAATAGATTATAATTTTCACATTGATCTACTAAATTACAATCTTCCTACTGATCAACTGAATTATTATCTTCAAACTAAAATGTTCCCTTTTTATAACCTTGGATGAACTAGAGGATAGAAGAAGGACCAAGACGCACACATTAAAATCCTCTTTTGTTAATGCATCAAACATTGATTACACTAAGAAAAGTTTTCAAATATGTGTCTCGTTAACTAAGTTTGACACACATTGGGAAAATGACCTGATAATTCAGTCCCTCAATTTTAACTTCTTCTTCGACATATCCATTACATATTTCATGTGTCATTGCTAATATTAATTTAATACAAAAATATTGACCTCCAATATGAATACACAACTATTGTGAATTAGATATGTCCTTTGGACATATATACAAATTTCGTGGCGGCATTACAATTCCTCGGCCACAGATCTCAGATTTTCACATAGTACGGAAATTAAACACCACAGATTTTTCAAATTTGCGAATTTAAATTGCTAAATCTAATTTCTAACCCCAGATATTCGAAGACACAATGGCGATGCCGCCGTTTTGATTTTCTTCTCAATGAACAAATACTGACGACTTTTGCGAGTTTGGGAATCCCACATTTTCAGCTAAAAAATGGAGAAATCATGCAGTCTGTTAATCAAGGATCACTCCAGCCAACAACCCTCTCCGCAAATCCCGCCCCTTCATAATTTAGTTGGTTTTAAATTATTAAGATGTATCTTACGTTGAGTTTATAACATAGTTTTTTCTTATTAATTTTAGCTTGATTCAAAGAGGACATATATATAAATGAGTAACAAACATGTTCGATTAAGAGAAGAAATGTCCAATGGCATTAATGAAAAGTATTCATGTTGCCCATGGAGTTTTTTGAAAGACTGATTAATGTATGTGGAGAAGTAGATAGTATGGAATCTAATATGGGCC
This sequence comes from Taxus chinensis, assembly GCA_019776745.2. Lineage (NCBI taxonomy): Eukaryota > Viridiplantae > Streptophyta > Pinopsida > Cupressales > Taxaceae > Taxus > Taxus chinensis. The sequence goes on from CM034154.1 coordinate 706,928,443, forward strand.
TCCAAATACAAGTTTTGATCATGTCTACCATAGATGTTAAACCAAAAACACACTGAAATGGAGGTTATATATGAAATGATTTTTTATTTTATTTTTTGGCGGGGTACAAATACATATTCCATATATAATTGTTTGAGATATAATGGTATACATCTCTTTCGAACCAATGGATACTAATTAAAGCCTTTTGAGAAAATTGGATTTTGATTTACAAATACTAAATAACTTCAATTATGGGGCCCTTGTATGCTTTACCCTTAACATTGAAATAATGGGGCTTTTCTCTCTCTTCCAACCACACACAATCCTCATACTCGTTATCATCTTTGTACTCTTTCCCTGTCAAAGAAAAAACACACAGTAAATTCATGCAACAAAACCAGTTTACAATTTTAAGACGATGGTTTATCTATGTGGCGGCCTCACTTAAACGGGCCTGGACATACAAGTTTTAACCTATATGAAAAAAATGTTAACCCATATGTTAACAGCCACAGCAGCTCTTCCAACATGTATCACATACATTTACAGTGAAGCCCTGAATCAGGATGGATGGAATAATAAGAGGGTTCCCCATCTGCGTAGGGTGGAGAGAGTACATCCAATACTGCACATGATGTTAGTGCTGTGAAACTATGTATATTTCCTCCCTTTGTTGGGTATAATACTGAGCTCCCACTTGATGCATTGTAAACAGTGTCCACCTTCAACTTGGCCAGCCTCATTCCATCAACTGCAAACAAATACATCCATTTCCCTATTACTGATCCAACTTAACATTCAAACGCTTGCTAGATTAAGAAAAATAGTTATGATAATAAGGGAAATTATTTAAGTAATGTATTCTCCTTACAATGTTCAGGGTACCATTGATGTTGGTCATACCAATCATAAGCTAAGACATGCATTGATCCATACAAGACCTTGCTCAACACTGTCATTCCAAAGTGGTTGTGCAGTGGAATTACTGCTGATTTTGGCAGACAAAATATTCCCATCTGCACTTAAACCAAACAAATATTGAACACACTAAACCCAATTCCATAGAGCATTGCAGAAAACGTTTGGGGATTTTATATTTACCGAGAAACTATCACATTCATGAATGTGCACGTATGTGATGTCAGGTGGATAACGAAAAGGTTGTGGTGGAAACAGATCAGATGCTGCTGTATTTCTGCTCAGTTTTCGCCTCTTGGATGGACCCAAATAAGTATTGGTCCGTCTCTCTTCCTCATTTTCTTCATTCTCGTCAAGGCCAACGTCTGGAGGCTTCATTCCATCTGCAATTTCATCAACAGTAGACAAAATGAAAATTTTAAAACAAAAACCACATTGTTCCAAATTTACTTACAAATAATGTAATGGATATCAAAACCATCATTCAACAAGAATATTGGTGTTAAAATATCTTATGTGGTGAATAAATTTAAGATAAGATTGAATTTTGAAGAATAAGAAATCAATAACATACCAAGAACAGCCTTCAATCTGGCAATTGCTGGCGGTGGAGGTATTTCTCCTTCATCTGAAAAAATCTTCATGCAGATCTCATACAGCCTCTGCACTGCACTTGTATTCTTCATTTTTCTAAACTAAACAACACAGATCCTTCAACCTGCAACCACCTCTATCGAAATAGATTTTGGTTATCGCTGTAGGGAAGGAAAGTGGTGTTTTATTCTTGCAAAAGGAAAAACCAGGGGCTGTTTAATTTCCAGGGACTGTGGGCCTCCTGTTTACGTAGTAAAGTTTGCTTAAGATCCATCATTATTCATCCCGTGACTTTCTTGCAAACACGTGGATGTAAAGTTATCACACATTGAAGGAGAGATAGCAATTTTAAACTATTATAAAACCATGGATTAACTACAGTGGAACTTTTCAAATTGCAAATCCTCGCTAGTCAAACGTTTGAAGAATTTAATAATATAAAAATTCCAGATATTTTGTAGCCTACTAAGTTTAGATTCCAAGTGTGGTAAAAGCTCGTTTCGTTACGAAATCTTTGGAACTTGGAAAGCCCGTAGTTTTCGTTTACAGCGCTTGTTTTCCTTGGATACCATGCCTCGAGGAGGTCAATTTATAATGCCTTGTTGTAAACATTGATTAATATAAGTTTAGGACCAAGTGAAGTGTATGAAAAATATTTATGAAATGTTATAGCAATTTATAAATTGCACAATTAAAAGAAAGCATGTATATGTTTATGAAAATGTTGAGGCTTGTCATTAAAAAGCGGTTCCATAAGTGTTTTATTTAGTTGTTTTTAAACTGTTATTGTTGTATCTTACGTTGAGTATATAATATGGGTTTTTCTTATAAATTTTAGCTTGAATAATTTTTAGATTGATTGAACACGACATGTATATGAATAAGATAGCTAATAAATTTGTTCATTTAAGAGAAAATGTTTAATAACTTTGACATTTGTTGGTAAAATAAAAGATTCATGTTGATTACTAAAATTTATGAAAGGTTGGTTAATGTACGTGGAAAAGCAGATAGTATAAAATCTGATCTCCAATTTCAAATGCAAGTTTTGATCATATCTACCAAAAAGGCAAATAAAAATATAATGGAAAATGAGGATTGTTAGAGGTTATATATGAAATGAATAAGAAACATTTTTTTTTAGTACAAATACATATTCCATACATAATTGTTTTAGATATAATGGCATGAAATGTAGGGGAGAGGGAGAGGGTACTTGAGGAGGGAATACCCAAAACTTGAACAAATTTAAATGAGAAGTAGTTGTACAAATTACATATTATTGTACAAGTGGTACCCAACAAAGATGTAAAGTAACCAATCACAAGGCGACACATCATTTGTCTAACTTTTAGATACCCCATGCATAGCTTTAGGTCCAACCATTTTTAGTGCATTTCAAATTTAGTATTTTAAATCTATCCAAAAGGTGAATTTCCCTCCAAATGAACACATGAAACAAAATATGTATTTTAAATACATGTTGACTCAACTATGTGACAAATTTAATGTGTTAATGTGGCACCATTTGATCTCCACGTAGACCTACCAAGTTAGGTATCACAACTTTTGGTTCCACTCCCCTAATTAAAACTTGAGCTAGTTAATATAACATAATTAATGACCATAAATACAATATATCTAAATTGTTACAAAATAATTTAAAGACGATTTATTTATTTAAAATTGACAAGATAATAAAGGGATAAGATATTTAGCTAATTTTGACTATTTATTGATCACAGAGGCTGCCGCAAGATCTAGAAATACTCTATTTTTTTCAAAAGGCTCAAATCAAAAGGAATAGGCAAAAAACTTGCCTAGAATTTGTCCATAAGGTTAGACGCTTACAGTGATTGCCACTATTAAGGTTTTATTTTAATGTCCAAGAGAGATTTGGGGTTTGAACCCCTTAGAAAACCTTTACACGTGTCTACAATATGATTTCTTATATGTGCAAGATCTTCAATCCTATGGTTGCAATGATGCCTATTTTTTTCTCCTTTGTCCAAACCCTGATTATGTACACGTGAGCACAAAAGACTTTAAAAGGGGGTTGACATTTTTGGGTTAACTAAACTCAACACGCGCTCGTGGGTTAACTAAATTTAGTCTAGTGGATCGCTCTAGGGATTCTCTCCGAATTTTTCGTATGTGCACAAGCCTTTTAATAATGATCTCCAAATACAAGTGAGATTGTTATGAGAGAGAGATGGGTAAGACGTAATGAATGAACTATCAGATCATTTATATATTTAGGTTATTATTCATTAATTTCTTGCCATATGGAACCCATCTAACATGGCTAAGATAATCTAATGGATATTTCCCTATTTTAAAACTAGTCATCGAGGACCCTTGGATGCTATCAACAAAGGTGAGACACCCACAATATCTTGAACTCCTTGGGTCTATTATTTCTATACTTAGGATGCAAACATGGATCTTGAGTATGGAGATTGTCTGACAAGGATCCCTAAGGTTTTCTTGTATAGACTAATCTAGCCTTGAATAAGTATGACTGAAAGATGGAGGTGGTCAAGATAGTGGAATGGTAAACCAATGGATGAAAAGTGCACTAGAAGTGAGATATATGTCAATTTTCTAAGTATGTCAAAGTGTGCCAAAATTGATGTTACCAAGTTTCAAATACCAAATTTAGGTGTCTATAATTGAACCGCTTTTAATCTACTATTTAATTTATTTTTTAAATATTATATTAAAAGGATAAAATAACTGTGTACCTCAAATAAATGCCATGGGTATTGACTGGTGTAAATGGAATGTTCACCCTTTTCTCATGTGAAAATACACAAAAGAAAATGTGTAGATTAATGGACCTCATAATGATAAACATAATTTAAAAAATAAGATTTTTCCAATTAAGACTAATTACTATGTGTAAATAATGATTTACAACTAGAAATATAATCAAAGCAGACAACTCTTGAAAGCTCTATATATTAAAATTAGGGTTATAATTAAAATAATTACATCATTGAACAAGATATGGTAGTGTAACATAGATACAAGCATGTAGAAATGGTTTTTGTAGAGTGTCATCATGGTGCATATAAAATATGAAGTCTAGAAAATAAATGTAGATCTAAGTAGCCTAACTAAATCACTAGAATTTATATCGTTATGTGGCTAATTTTTCCCTTTTTGTTCAAATAAAAAACTAGGCTCTAGAAATTAGTTCATTAGTATCTATGGATCTGAAATCTAAATCTTGCAGTCACACTTATGTACCTACAAGATGGCTTCCCCTCACTGTTTACCTGAAAGGCCTGTTATTCTTATTAAACTAGATTGACCTCACCCTAGCCCCAATTCATGTAATGACCCTTGTACTACATACCAATAATCCAAACAAGTATCATGCCGCACATGGCTCTCTCTCCCATTGGATGTGTAAAAATGTGCATAAAAATTGGTTTTGGTAAAACCAAATTAAGGCCTCCAACACTTGGAAATTATCTTTAGTGTTAGTTATAAAACAAAGTGATCTAAAGTGGCAACATGAGATCATATTTGAAAATTTTCTAATGTGCTTTAAGGATCAATAGTGCAACATGGTTAGATCCCAAAGTATTATTAGAGTGTGCTTGGGTGTGTTCTCCTAGATAACACAATATGTTCCTAAATAGTACATGGTGTATGTCATTTTATATATATGACCTGTGTGAATGATTTTCTATTCAATTGAAATCATCCCATCACAAGTTCCTTAGAACATAAACTTTTACCTATTGTACTAGAGAGTATTTACTTTCCAACTTTAACTTAATAAAATGAAATAACAAAATCAAACTGACCTCAGAAGACGACGGGTTTTACCGATACCTGTGAGATAGTTGATGTTGATCTTGAATGATGGTTGAAGCTTCTAAGTTCAAATGAATGCGCAAGTCCTCCTGTCCTCGAAATTACTTTACGATCAAAGACACTAAACAAAAGATATTAGATAAATGGATAAATGAGTTGCTCGGGAAAGGCCGATTCTAGGAATCCAAAAGGACTTCCTTGGAGGATGTCAACTCGCTTTTAGACAATTAAGTAGATTGATAAAGATAATGATAAATATATGTAGTAGACAATGATAGATAGATAGTAGATAAGAAAATGTAGAACTCAAGGTTGAAAGGTAAGTCTTCTACGGCTTCAAAGGTGGCCTAGACGAGGGTGGATGCGATTTAAATAGACTCAAAGAAATTGTACCAAAATTCCTCAGTCTCTTGTTGAATGTAGCGAAGGAACTCGATCTGATCCTCAATGTCTTCGATATTGGTAGCAAATCATATTACACACAATTTCAAGTCGTGAAGAATGTTGTATTGTTCCCAGAAGAAGGGGTGTTGGACTACGGGAAGGTCATAAATGCTTGTAATTGAATGAGAACGGCTAGGAACTGCCATCTAAGAGAAAGCCATGCTAGGAAAGAACAAGTTAAATGCAAAGATATTGATCAAACGGATAATAAACTGAAAAATTAATAAAATGATGTTCTTTGAGAGGGATCATTGGCAATTCAATCCAATCGTCAGTGATCTATAAATTAGCAAATTGATGTTTTGATAGGAATCATTGGCGACCTAGGCTAATCGTCAACAATTACAGTAGTCGCTATCGATTATTGTTAAAATGGACATTTTTACTAAAAATGATTTAAAAAAAGGTCTAAATTGATATTTTTGATTACTTTTTGATGTTTGACCAGAACGTAAATGACATAGAGAAGTATATAAATACCTTCATATATGATACGAAGCTAAAAGATGCCTCAAATCGTTGCATGGAGTTGGTTAAGATTGATATTGTACTTTTGCGCTTCCCGAAGGTCGACAGATGAGAAAGGCTATCAAAATGTCAGATTGATAATTGTTGGAGGTTAATACAAGCTTATGAAGATATCTGAAATGCCTTGAATTCACTACAGAATTGAAAATGTGGCATAGATATGATAAAAAGGTTTCTGAAGATCCCTAGGAAAGGAGGAAAACATGTATTTATAATCACTAGTGATTGGTTAGAATCGTTGGCGATCTGAATTTTTTAGGGAAAACGTTTAGAAAATGGTTTAAACTACTTCTAAACATGGTCTTTGGATTTTTGAAGGGGGAATATGGTAATGGGGAGGTTGTAGATGGTTTGTAGAGGTTGAGATATAGGAATAAAATAGGTTTAGGTTGTTTTAGATGGGTATGGTAGATTACAAGTGGTTAGCTAGTTTAGAGATAGTAAATAGTAATTTTATGAGGGTGTAAGATTATTTTAATGCAGGTGTGGAGAGGATGAATTAGGATAATGAATTTTAGATATGTTTTGGATTAAACAATGAGTGACTAATATGAAGTAGGCGGGTTGACGAAAACATGGTGTCTATATGTTCCTATTTTTATCAAGTAGTTGGTGACAAGCAAACTGCTAGAAAAAAATGGTGTGAGATAAAGTTTACTTTGGATGGGTGATCCCCCCTCAAACTGGGGGTGATTGCGGTGTAGCACAAGAATCCCCAGGTTGATCGAGTTTGAAAAGTTTGACACAGATTGAAGATGCCCCAAGATGAGGTATCAAGACAAGGTGGCTAGCACCGTAGGATGAAGTGAGGGGGGAACCTAAAGGTTTAGTGTTCTATGGATGTATGATTCGTAGTAAAGGGGTTATGGAGCCAAATGATAGGAGAACCAAAGGGTCCGTAGCCTATTGACATATAGTCTTACTGGTGTTGTTTGTGAAGGATAATTTAACTTTTGAAGCATTTTGAGAGGTAGACAAACCTTTCTTCTTGTCCATCTCTCAATATTAAGTTGAGAACAAGCCTCATCTACATCCATGGGATTACCAAGAGGGAAGGTCTCCTTAAATGGATATGGAGTCCATCAACATACTCCATCGAGAGGTCTTGATCCACTATATGTTTTCCCATTTGGAAAACCTTCTTGTGAAACTCATTTGTGTACTCCTGCATGCTTTGAATTTTGTTTCCTCAAATATTGCCAGACATGGACCACTCTTCTTCATAACAACTAGGAAAAGACTTATTCTTGATTAACATCTTAAAATCAGCCAACATAGTAATAGGAGGAAGTTTTTTAACAACCTAGGTACGTACATAACTTTCAAACCAAGTTAGAGCATGATTGGTTATTTTTAAATTTACAAAATAAATCCACTAACTTTCATTAATATGATGCAAACTTAAATATACCTCAAGTTGATCTAGTAAATTCTATAGCTTCTTAGTATTCACATCTCCATCTGAAATCTTTATCTTCATCTTGGCCTTGAAAGGAGGCGGAGCTTGGTTGTCGTGGGGTGATTCTCCCTTCTTCTCATGCTCAGGAACATCAAGCTCCTTGTTATTCCTTAGTACCTCCGTAGAAATACCAAGCTTTTCCCATGATGAACTCCAACCAGTCAAGTTTACACATAGATAGGGAGATGTTAGCCACATCCTCTTCAAGCTTTTGAAATCTCTTTTTTTTTTCTCGGGCATCTTCATCATCAATATGTACCATGCTACAAAAGCCTTGCTTCCACTTTCTTATGAAAATCTCTTGAACCTACTTGTGTCATCATCTATCAGAAACTAATATATTTATCTTATCTTATCTTATTTAATTCAAAGGGCATTGGGACACCTTCACCACTAGCACTGTTGGCTCTAGTAACGGGCATAAAATGCAATGCAACACACTAACAATACCAAAAAAAGAACAATATTGATAATAACCAGCTCTTATATGAATATGATCCGTAAGCTAGGTGGATATTCCACATTAAGCTTCACCAACACAGATAATTATTTTTTGAATTCAAATAAAGTGATGACTAACTCAAATTTACATGAAACTAGAGCTATAACATGTTGGAAATGAATGTGCAACTTATAAAACACATACAAAAGGAAGAAGAGAACAAGTGCAAGCAATAAGAACATAATATTTATCCTAAAGAAACCAAATAAGGGAAAAAACTCCAATTGGTCAAGCACTAACACTCCCCTTTCACTATGCAATTCTCAACTTGTACATCATACTGCCATTTTCATGGCTTTCATGGAAAGAAAACTCTCTGTAAAGCTTGTACAACACTTAGCACTTTTCAAACATTCTTTCCACTCTACAAGGATCTCATACATTACCACTGACTACGAACAACTTGAGTTTCCTCCAAAAACACCCTAGCTCCAAGGAAGATTCTCATTATGTAACTCCTCTGGTCATTATTGATGAATTCTAACATCCCCTTGACCTGGATTGATTCCTTCCACCTTAGAATACTGCAAAAAAGTCCCAAAATAGATTTGGGAAGTTGAAACATTCACAACAATTTCAAATTCACACTTTTTTGGGCTCAAAATGGAATTGTTTCCTTCTACAAGAGGTTGTTATGCAACTGCCGCTGCTGAACGAGCGTTCGATAGTGATGAACATGCAACCACTATTCATTAATGCATGTTCAACGGTGACTAACATGCAACTGCTATTGACAAACACACGTTCGCCACCGACCAATGTGCAACCGCTGCGATGGTTCTATATTAGGATAAAGTCTTCTAACTTCTAGAGGCCATAACTTTTGCATACGAACTCAAAATCACCTTTTTTTTTAGTGTGTATTTTTCAAGAGGAACCGAAATCCAAATATGTAATCAAAACATAGAGGTTATATTTTTACTTTTATACTAAATATCTTTTTTCAAGTGTGCACAATATTAGTGACAAGAATTAGACATATCTAAATCCAAAACCATTAAAAGATTTCGAATCAATGGTCCCAAAAAAATCACAAAATTTAATTTTGAATTACAGATATTAAATAACTTCAATTTTAGGGCCATTGTATGCTTTCCCGTCAACATTGAAATGATGGGGCTTTTGTATCTCTTCGAACCACACACAATCCTCATACTCGCTTTCATCTTTGTTCTCTTTCCCTGTCAAAGGAAAAGGACGCACAATTACTATCAGTAGCTGATTCATGCAACAAAACTAGTTTTCAGTTTTAAGACAATGGTCGAGCTATATGGCCTCACTCAAACAGGGGCGAGTTCATGTTCAATAACACTAAAAACACATTAAAAAGAGCTAAACATTCTGTATATTAACAGCCATTCAACACCAACTAATTTGCTCTTCCAACATACCTTTACAGTGAAGCCCAGAATAAGGATGGATGGAATAATAAGAGGGTTCCCCGTCTGCGTAAGGTGGAGAGAGTACATCCAATACTGCACATGATGTTAGTGCTGTGAAACTATGTATATTTCCTCCCGTTGTTGGGTATAATACTAAGCTCCCACTTGATGCACTGTAAACACTGTCCACCTTCAACTTGGCCAGCCTCATTCCACCAACTGCAAACGAATATTTCATCCATTTCAGTATTAGTAATTGAACTTGCAATGCCCCTTCAGCCATGGAAGGGAATATCTATCACATGTTTGTGCATTTGAGCAGCCTATGGACCCCCAATCAATGAATATTTTGTTATTTTAATATTCAATGTCGACCACCAATCAACAATATTTTTTGTAATACGAATTTCAATTAGAATTAATGGCTACCCACCACACAAATCTGGTGAAATTAAAACTTTAAAAGGTCGATTATTCATACACCCAACACCAACTGAATGCAAGAAGATCTCTTATATGTTAGATCTTTAAAAAAAAATATATACTTGCATGCTAGGTCTTGTATATATGTTTAATCCATGATTACAAGTAAAGCATTCCTCCTTACAATGTCTAGTGTACCATTGATGTTGGTCATACCAATCATAAGCTGAGACGTGCATTGAACCATACAAGACCTTGCTCAACACAGTCATTCCAAAGTGGTTGTGCAGTGGAATTACTCCTGATTTTGGCAGACAAAATATTCCCATCTGCACTTAAACCAAACAAACATTTTCAGACCCTTGAATTCGTAAGGCATTGCAGAAAATGTTTGGGGAACTTATTTATGTACCGAGAAACTATCACATTCATGAATGTGGACGTATCTCAGACGAGGAGGATGAAAAGGTTGTGATGGAATCACAGCTGCTGCTGTATTTCTGGTCAGTTTTTGCCTCTTGGATGAACCCAAATAAGTATTGGTTTCTCTCTCTTTTTCATTTCCTGAGCTCCATATTTCATTCTCTTCGAGCCCAACGTCTAGAGGCTTCATTGCATCTGTAATTTCATCAACGGTAAACAAAATTACATTCATAACTCCCCAGGAATAACTAAAAACAACTAAAACATACCGAGAAAAGCCTGCAATCTTGCAATTTCTGGTGGTGGAGGTATGGCTCCATCATCTGAAAAAATATTCTTGCAGAGCTCATACAGCCTCTGCACTACACTTGTACTCTTCATCTTTCTATACAAAACAAATCTTGCAACCTGCAACCAAAAGTTCTTTAACATTACTCTGTATTTAAAACTTTCATTGAAATTGGATTTAGGCTATCCATGGAATGAAGGAAAACAAGGGGCTGTGGAATTTGGGCCTCCTGTTTAGCTGGTAAACGTTGTTTTTTAAGCACCCGTGGCGGCGCGGTTTCATCATTGTTCTTCCCGTGACTTCATTGCAAATACGTGGACTGTCCATAGCTATTACACACTTATTCTCATTTTCACACTCAGTTATCACACGTGTACAGTGTATTTAACCACGGAGTATATAAAGTCTCACTTTTGAACATTTTAATAATATATAAATGCCAGATTTTTTTATTTTATTTTCTGTGGTGTACGAGGTTATAGCTGGAAGAATCCAAATGTGAGAAAAATTCCTCATTTCGTTACGAAATCTTTGGAAATGGCCCCTAGTTTTCTTTCTCAAAATCATAGCGCCTGTTTTTCCTTGTTAAATTAAACTTATTCCGAATGGATGCATTCACACGTGTGTAGACCCGCGAAGAGGGCACCTCTAGTAAAAGACAGAAAATATATATTAGCCAGCGTACATTAATTGGAAAGCTTTTCATCAAATTTGAAGGGTTGGTTTTAATTTTAAGTTAGAAGATGTTTATTCATCTCAAGAAATTAATTATATTTTAATTGATAAGGAATATACACGTCATGAAACGTACATTAAATAAAATATTATTTTTTTATTTTTAAAAATTTTAATTTTAGAGAAAATATGGTCATTTGAACATATTTATGTTTTTTAATTACATTAAGAGGTGTTCCTACAGTAGTATCCGGGGGGAGCTGGAAGGCTATAATGACATGCGCTTACTTTTAATTAGTAGCCAACATAGATTTTTTTTATCAAACATATACATAGTTCATTTGGTGAACTCACTTTCTGTCTAAACCCTAACTGACCTAGGGTTTCCCTCACACGTATCCAACCATGTTCATTATGCTTTTTACCCTTGACTTCTTTTTGTGCAATGTTCTTACGACTTGTTACAATATACTTTTGGGGTGGCTTTGGTTCCTCCTACAGTTGCATTAGGGATTCCAAGCCCTTTAATACATTTACCCTCGCCTGTATCCTATTATACACACATCTAGATCTAACCTCCATCTCCTCTTACTAGTGATCTATCAATTATGCCTAGTCTTGAGCTTATACCAAATACAGATCCTACTAATGATTGCAATCATGATGATGATGTTAGTAGTAATTATAATGTTATAGGACATAATGATATTACTTTGCCTACTTTACATGTTCTTACTAATAATGAATATACATATATGTGTTTAAAATGGCATGAGCAGTCTTGTTGTGCCTTATCTCTTCCAATGTGTCAACTGATTCTCATTTTTATGTGGATAAATCTAATGGCGTAAGTGAATGTGATTCTTGTGATGTTTTTATTGGTGATACAAATGAGCATGTTTATTTTGATTCTCATGATTCCTTTGATGCATGTATATTTTTATTTCTAATAAAATAAATGGAGCTAGACATCTAACTCTAGGGAGGCCAAACTTGCTTTTTATGCTCGTGTTCCATGGGAACTTTATCCTAAACATAATCCTAATAAAAACCTTTTAGTTGATGAGTCATGCCTTATCATTAGTGAATCTAGAGGATATATTCCCCACGAGTCATCTTATATCATTCGGGTGTCCTAAGGATCTACTTCTTGAGAGTTATCCCCTATCATCAACACATCTAGAGGATCTATTCCTCATGAGTCATCTCCTATCATTGGAATGGCTAGAGGATCTATCCCTTTTTATTCATCTACTAATTGTTGTGTCTAAAGGATCTATTCCTCATTAGTAATATCATATCATCATTACATCTCGAGAATCTATTCTTCATGGATCATCTCCTATCATCAATGGATCCAACGAATCCACTCCTCATGAGTCATATCCTATCATTGGAACATCTAGAGAATATATTCCTCATGAGTAATATCTTATTGTTAGTGTGTCTAATGGATCTATTCCTTGTGTGCTCCTCTTATCATTGGTGTATCTAGCAAATTTATCCCTCCCAAGCCTCCTTCGCAATCCCCTATCCCACTTGAGGGCTAACCTTTATTACCTCAGGGGAATTATATGTGTCCTAGTCCCAATTCATTTTTCCCTAGGCCTAACCTTGGTTGCCATCGTGTTACTCATACATGTATACCAGCTCCACATGTCCCTCGATGATATTTCACCCATTTCCACTCCCCATAATGGATTCTTGGAGATCTATTAGATGATAGCCTCATTTATCTTCCTTGACCTACCTAGATCGACCCATGAAAGATTCCCATAAAATCATTTAACCCACATACCTACTCTGACTGTCACTCGTGTATTGGCCATAATACTAATAAATGCTATAAATCTTGACATGTTATCCAATACTTGATTGATGATGATGTTATTGCATTCGAGATATCCCATACTACTGATCTATGTGATAGGCCACCTCTTTTGCCTCTTAATGCATATTCTTCTAAGAGTATTGACCAATCCCTTGCATCTCTTTTCATTGAACTTGGTCCACTTTTTCACCTTACTGCATTCCTCAACATATCAAATCATGCCTTAAGATTCCCATATTTTTGTTTACTTCGCTTACATGACCACTTTCTCCTCATGATAAGGATCCCTTTATCTTATCATTGCTTGCTCTTACTACTGATATTACCACGTCATATTGCAAATAACAACATAATATCAACTTGTAGGGATTATTAGAAATACATACACTCAAAATTAGAAAAAAATATAGTAATATGAATCATAGCATCTAGAATCTAGTTTCTAAAATACTAATTTTTTTAAAAAATGGACAAGATTAGCTATATTAAACACTCAAAATTCAATGACTTGGTATTTTTTTTTTAAAAACGCCTATAAAATTATAGTCCGTTTGCCCACGATTTGGATGACCAAAAATTGATATACATTTTTATCCTTTGGTGAGAAGTTAGATGCCACTATCTATCTTGGGATGGATTTTATTTTTTATTTTTTTGATTAATATTTTATTTTTTATGATTTTTTCCGTGAAAGTGGTATGAAAACATAAAGAAAACAAAGCACTTTTCGTTTGCCCGCCATAACTTCATCAAAAAATATTGAAATCAAATATTTTTTTTTTGAACATGTATATAATTTCACCACGGTTGGGATGGTATAAGTTTTATCACATTCTGATAAGTGAAACAAAATTTGCAGTCTTAAACCTAGACATAAACATTCACAGGAAAAAGTGTCTTAAAGACCTACTATTAGTAAAAAATTATAAAATGATATTTATCCTATTCTATTCACTTTAAAATTAGTATTTCTACAAAGCTAACAGTCTCCTCTACGCAATGGTACCATTTTTATGACATATTTTTTACTTTTTGGCATGGTTCAAGTCCGTGGAAGACTAAATTTGATGTTTTGTTGTTTTTAATGTAAAATTCAGGATTTGATGTCCACTTAATTGTCCCCCAACTTGGTGCACTTACCCCATTATCTAGTCTCGATTGCATACTACTATTCATTGGTTCCTAAGAAAGAAAGGTATTGATTCTGGCCATCTTTCTTTTCTATTGTTACTTTTGGTCTTGTACCTTTATTGGCCTAGTATATCTTTTCATGCTTTTTTACCTTTTTTGGACTTGAGAGCCCAACCAAGACGCTAGTGCCAGGCGCCCTCATCCCCTCTAGGTGCCCCTAGTCCTCTTTACACTTTACTCTCACTTTTTGGGTCCTTTCTAGTTGTTTGAGCATCTTATATTTTCGGTAGTCGTCCTTTTTGGGGTTAATTATGAAATTTAAGTGAAGGAACCATATAAATATAAAGTTATGTGATCATAATAAAGGACCAAACACTAAGCATCTACTATCTCCACCTAAGGTTCATATCCATCAAAGGCATCTATAACTCCATTTGCATCCATCTAGCTCCATCACAAGGGACATAAGGATAGTTCATCTGCATCACACTTCATAGGAGGGGAGTCTATTATTTCCATACACACATTATTTATATTCTACATCTAGTTACTTTCTCGCTACTCACAAACACGACTGGCACAAGAGAAACCTAGGGCACAATTCCACACACACACACCTAGAACTACATTAGGTCTGAGATGTAGTACAACGCTTAGTGATAAGTCCATCAATTTTGCAACTGAGGACATTCTAACCCCTTCATATGCATCTTTATTTTTTTAGGGTTTTGATTCTTTGTTTGGGGTTTTGCAGGTGATTCCTTTATTACAAGTTTATGACAACATCAACAATCTAAGTGCAACATACACGCGATAAGCAGCGAAGGCTTTGCACCATCTAGCGACTTTGTGAAATTGGTTTCCAGAATTCCCACACAGACCAGTGCATCCAAATTATAGACCAATGCACCCTAGGCCTACAATCCCTTTTCCAGGCACCCTAGTTCAACCAAATCACCTGGATCTACATTTTCTCAAGCTCATGTGCGACGGTTTCCCATTCTTGTTCAGCTGGTCTTCATTGCGACACAGTCCTGCGACATCTTCGAATCAGCTAAGGCTCTTCTAACCCTCTTTAGCACATTAGGGTTTATACATTTTATTGTTTAGTTTTCTTAAGTGTATTTCAGTTATTTCATTTTTTATTTATTTACTGCAAACTTGCATTAGATTAGCCTAGGATATTACATTTTAGCATAATCATTTTGGTGAACCACACGCTTGACACCACCTTCTACTTAGGGCTCTTATTCTCTTATTATTATGGCTCAATATTCTAAAGAATTTATTGAATCCCATCTTAAAGCCCTCAATGATCATATCGTTGAGCATCCCCAAGATCTAGACTTGGTTTATATGTTGCTCGTGAGGAAGCTACAAACCTTACAGAGCTTAATGTCTTTTGCCGCTATTCCCACCACCATTTTTACCCAACAACTTTCTTCTACTCTTCCACCCATCTCCACCATTCTTGTTTCTATCCCTACTCCTACTAATCACTATACCCCACCTCTTGTTTCTCATACACAGTAGGATCCTTCCGTTGGCACTCAAGATCTAGCCTCCCTTTATCAAGACCTTTAAGCACAAATTCATCAATTACAACAGGATACTTCTCATGCATCTCCATCTTTGGATTCCACTCTACTACTGCATACTCCATCGCACCCGCTATATCCACCTATTCACTTCCACCAAAAAAATTTACCCCTAAACTACCTATTTTCAATGGCCATGGTGACCCACAAGAGCATCTCCGAGCATTCCATGTGGCTTGTCTAGATTTTTTGGATGATCACATTCTCCTAGCTAAGCTTTTTCCTCATAGTCTTCATGATTATGTGATGTGTTGGTTCTATGACCTACATGTTCACTCGGTAACTTCTTTTACACATATTACCAATGCTTTTTCTCACTCACTTCTCTATAAACATCAGCTCCAAGATATCTTATGCTCAACTCACACAACTAAAACAAGGATCTAATGAACACTTAGCGGACTATGTTTTGCGATACAAACAACAACTTAGCTAAGATGTCTAATGTGCTTTCTGACTCTGAGCTTCAAGATTTATTCATTCAGAGTCTACTACCATCTCTTCAGGAAAGTGTTCTCTTCGAGACATCTCCCTCATTCGACCAACTATGTCATACTCTTAAGCTTTGTGAAACCAATATTTTATCCATCAACAAGCTTAAGTATCATGAAAAGGCAACATCTTCTACACGTTTTCAAAACAAGTCAACATTTAAACCATCCACCACAAAACCAAACGACACAAAAATTATGGTCAATGTGCAGTATCCACCACCAAAGAGCTTCAGTCACAACCACCTCAATGTACATTCACCAAATTCCCTATTTCCCACATCTCATATTACAACAGCTTCTTGAGATAAATCTTATCATGCTTCCTCCACCACTTGAATTAGACCCATCACGACCAAAAGGAAGAAATTACAATGAAATTTTGATGTGACTATCACCGATGTGTGGGACACTCTACAAATAGGTGTCTCAAACTCTGCACCATCATTCAAGATCTTATCGATAATAACAAGCTTGAGTTTCCAGAGCCTACAAACTCTGCACCAGTCAATGAAAATCGTAAGCTCAAAATATTTAATAACTCACTTCCACAACATGACAAGAAAACTGTTGATGCATCGGCTAATCATACATATTGTGCAGTGCCTCCTCCTGCATATGGGGGCCCTTGATTTCTTGGTGGAGCTAACACTGACATTACTCCATTAGTTATCTCTTTCTCTGATCATGATTATCATGCCTCATTCTCTTCTAATCACTTACATATTAGTGCCTCTATCAGATCTATCCCTATCAATAATACCAAGGTTGACCCATCATGGCCCATCAATGCATGTTCTATTCCACTTCTTACTACTATTGGCTATCCTGCTTTCACAAATTTCATATCCCATGAACAATTCATATGGTGTTGTCAAACTCCATGTTATGGTTGGTCCTCTCACTATGCTTGTACCCTTCCTTGTCAGACAAGCATTCGATGGGTGTGACATGGTCTTAGGTCTCAATTGGATTCGTAGGTCTAAGTCTATAATCTCCATGAATCATTTCCGTCTAAAGTTCATTCATGATAATCAAGTCATTTTTATCGATGGTGTGCCTCCTTCTACTCCATGGTCCCACCCTCCTCTCACACCAGTTAATGCATCCTATTACTTCATCTACTATGCCACAACCCATAGAACTCAAAGCAAAATCTATCTCCTAGTCTCACCTACTCATACACGTTTTACATGGCATCATCCCTGTTAGTCCAACACACTGGTATAGGCCCATTCCAAGGACCGTTACTACATCTCGACGTAAATCACCACCTCGTTTTATTCCACGTAAGTGTCCATCACCATCGCGTTCCACTTTTCATAGATCTCCATCACCTACACATTTTTTTGCCAACATGCCCATCATATACTCATTCATCACATGCATATCAACTTCATTCACCTGCACAATGTCTCTCTCACATACCACCACTCCTAGAGCATGATCACATGTTTTAATCACCATAATCATTGAGTAGATGACCTTCATGCTTTACTTTCATCGGATAGTTCAATTATCGTGAATACACACTTGGGGGCAATATGCATCATTTCAACCCCATTGATGACACACATCTTCTACTACACACATGTTAGCATAACATTACCAGATGACACACTCTTGTTCTTCAATTCACACTTGACTACTGAGGGCATTACTATACACATGAACCTCACACAGTGCTACACACACTACACACATGCTTCTTCACACACCATGAAAAACATCATTCACATCCTACATTTCACATCTTACATCCTACATTTATTATGTGTGATACATCTTCTACACCTATATCATACTACACATATTGCATTGCATCCTATACATTGCACATTACACTATAACCTACTACAACATCTCACACATTTTACACATCTAATTTTATGTTATGCGTTGCACTCACTATGATGACGCACTCTAGTCTCACTGGTCCATACTGGACTGTTGAGGGTATACATCACAAATGGGCCACATCACTTTCACACACTCAACCATTCAATATTTTCTCATGCAACATTCCTAGGTTAGTGATATATGACATAGGTCTACATCATCACTTCATCTAGCATCATTTAGTGATATACACTTTAGGCTACATCATCACTTTCCCTACTCATCTTATAGTGATATATGCATTTAGGATAAATCATCACACATCCTCACACTTCATCTCTATGTCACACATCATCACTACATACTTGTCACATCATCTACATACAACACATAGTTCGACCATTTCCCAATGACACACTCTCGTTTATGGTTCATTCTTGAATTTCTGAGGGGGCATAAAAAATGAACCTCATTGCATAAAATTCCATTCACTCGGGGGGGCACGCAGCTCCTATCATTCACTTTACATTCCATTCCATCCATCCACAACATATTTACATATCTTGGTTTCATTTACTCTTGCTTGCATTTACTTCTACATGTTCACTTTATTACACATGCTAGATAGATATCTTGTATGTCATTACATTTTTCATACACACATGCACATTCACTTTTTTTCTAGTTGTGATCACGGATTATACAGGTCTATTCACACAACATGGATGTTTGTCACAATGCCTATTACTAGTCCCACAATGGTTCCTAGGAGGCATCCACATTTTGTACACTATACAGGTGTTATTATTTCATTTTGTTCATAGCACACTACTTTATTAGTTTATACACACTTTTGACATACATTTTATCTTTCTAACATGCTAACAGGTGTTTCATGTGCAAAATTTTTATGCAGGGATACTTGTTTCCATGGTTTGTTACATTATTTTTACTTTATTTGTCTTTATTTGTCATTGTTTCGGGATTTGCCCTTTTGTGTTGTGTGCACACTTGTTGCTTTTGGATTCAGCCAGTCTTGCCTTGAGTATCTTGTGACATCATGAGTGGTGTCCCATGTTTGCAACCCACTTTTCATGGTCTACATTATCTTCTTGGGTGTTTACATTATTTCTTGTATACTATCTTACACATTGTCTTTGTCATTTACACTTGTCTTCTACATGCATGTTTGTTACATACTAACACTTGTTTCCTAGCCACTTTGTTTACATGTGCCTTGGTTTCTACCAAGCACATCCCCTTCCCCCCTACAGGGCACATAGTTTCAATAGTTGGTCCTCTTTTGGGACACATCCTCCTACAATGATGTTGCATGCACCCCCAAAGAGGGGGCATCATTTGGGTTTACACACAGTACACAACACAGTACCAATACAGTTCAGTTTTCAGATTTTCATCCATGACACAGTGGGTTACATAGCAACAGTTGGTTCAACACAATCTACAGAACTCCATACACAACGACTTTTACAGGGAATATTGTCCTTAGCACATGCGTGGGTACACACCATCTACCAGTGGTGTTTTATACAAGGGAAGTAGTTAAAGGTTGGAGGAAAACACAGGACAGTTTCTCCCTACACTTCTTCCATTACATTGGCATCAGATCACCCAAAAAACTAGATAATACAAATATCTCTTCAGTTTTGGGAAGTAGTTACAGGTTGGAGGATAAATCAGACTTTCCTCCCTACACTTCTTTGGCCAGTGGCGTGAGATCTCCCAAAAAACTCACACTTCATCAACAGGATCCTTTCTACACCCTTTTTCTCATCACGAATCAGGTGCACATGTTCCTTTTTCATTTTTATACTTTCATTACATACATACATACATGCATCTTTACACACATTTTTACACATATACATGCATATTTGACTACTTGATCGTCTTCTCTTTTGTAGGTCCATCCGTATGGAAAGCAAGTCAAGTCAACATCAGTGGGTACATCACACACATGATACTAACCATGTAGGTACATCACACACATTGGTATTTACACATGCACTTCCACCCTAGGTTCACTCTCATCACCTTTTTACACTTTTGGCATCTTTAGTCTCCACGCTCCATCTTTTTATCACTCCACTGCTTTTGTCTAGTCCCTCACACATGTTTTCTACATTGATCTACGTGGATATCAAGTGTGCATCTCTATCTACTTTATGTTACCGAGCATTCTTCTCACCAACATAAAGTGGGGGAAAATGTAGACACAAAATCACACACTTTGAGTCATTATCTAGTCTTGATCACATACTAATATTCATATGGTTCCTAAGTAAATAAGAGTACCAATTAACCCATGTCTTTGGCCATCTTTCATTGCTTTCTATTGCTACTTTTGGTCTTGCACCTTTATTGGCCCAGTCTGTCTTTTCATACTTTAGTTTTCACCTTTTGGACTGGAGCACCCATCCAGGACATCAGCACCAAGTGCCCTCATCCCCTCTGGGCCCTTGTCCTCTTTACACTTTACTCTCACTTTTTGGTCCTTTCTAGCCATTTGAGCATCTTATCTTTTTGGTAGTCATCCTTTTCGAGGTTAATTATGAAATTCAAGTGAAGGAATCATATAAATATAAAGTTATGTGATCATAATAAGGGACCAAGCACTAAGAATATACTATCACCACCTAAGGTTGCATCCATCAAAGGTATCTATAGCTCCATTTGCATCCATCTAGCTCCATCACAAGGACACAAGGCTGGTTCATCTACATCACACTTCATAGGAGGGGAGTCTATTTGTTTCCATGCACACATTATTTACATTCTACATCTAGTTACTTGCTCGCTACTCGTAAAGTGCGACTGGCACAAGAGCAACCTAGGGCACAATTTCACACACACACACACCTAGAACTACATTGGGTCTGAGATGTAGTGCAGTGCTCAGTGATAAGTCCATCAATTTGGTAGCTGAGGACAGTCCGACCCCTTCATATGCATCTTTCTTTTTTTAGGGTTTTGATGATTTTTTTGGGGTTTTACAAGTGATTCCTTTATTTTAGGTTTACAATGAAATCAATGACCTAAGTGCGACATACACGACAAAAAATAGTGAAGTCTTCACATCATCTGACGACTCTGTGAAATTGGTTTCTGGACGTTCTCGCACAGACTAGGGGCGTCTAAATTGTAGGCCAGAGCATCTTAGATGGCCCAATCCCTTTTCTAAGTGCCCCAATCCATCCAAATCACTCAAAACTGCATTTTCTTAGGCTCATGTGTGGTGGTCTCCCATTCCTGTTCAGTTGGTCTTCACTGCGACACAATCTTGCAACATCTTTGAATCAGGTAAGACTCTTCCAACCCTCTTTGCACATTATAGGTTTTATACATTTTATTGCTTAGTTTGCTTGGGTTATTTAGTTATTTCATTGCTTATTTTATTTACTACAAACTTGCATTAGATTAGGATAGGATATTACATTTTAGCATAATAAAAAACATTCTACATCGTAGGATTCCTCCATGTTATGTTCTTATTATTAGTTATTCTATGTATGTCTCATAATGTTAACCTTATGCATCACACACCACTACTCACACACTTGTTTTGATCACCATTTTTTCCACTATGTTCATTGATAGGTTTTCTATTTCATTTTCTCTACATGTCTCTCATACATCTTAGGGACCCATTATTACCATTAGGATGCTTATTCCATTCACATTTTAGCCTCGAGAATCTACCCTTTCTTTTATACTATGTTATCTTTCTAACTCTTGAGTTTGCATTTGATTACTTTCCGCTTTTTTCCTGAATAAAATGAATCACTTGATGCTTTACTTATCTCAATTCACTTTTATATAGCTTTTTTTTTTAAATATAAAAAATCAAATATTTACAAAAACACAAAATTAGGGACCTGGCATATGACTAGATATGTTAGTATTGCACTTTATACATGTTTTGTATCATATTACTTTGATTGATGAAACTATTTTATGTACTCTTTACACACATGGGTTCATGAGGTATGTTGATTTTGATGTAGGAACATAAATAGATTGATTCACAATGATGGTTCTTCCCTAGACCATGCCCATTTGACTGAGTTTTGTTGGGATGATCACCTACTCTTTTTCAAGTGACATTATTTTATTACTTGTCACTTTATCAATATTTCTCACTACGTTTACTTGATGCATGCTATATTTTTTAGACTAATATGACTAATAAATGTGTATATTGTACCTCTTTCTTATTTAGATCTATTTTCTCTTTCTTATCACTTTTTTTTATCACTTGCTTGATTGTTTAGCTTGTTTTTTCTCATATGTTTGTCTCTTATATGCAGCCTATGTGAATTTATTATGTGTGTGTGATACTACGATGTCCCTTATTTGTGGGTATCATATCCTATTTCTCATGCTTAATTGTGTGTGTGACACTCCTTTGTCCCTTGTTTTTAGCTTTTTAACTTATTGTGTGATTAATACATGTGTCATTAATTATGTACTTGTATGTTGTATTACTTTTATGCTTCTTTACCATTGAGATTGCCTCTATGTTTTTCTTGATTTTTCACTTGGTTACATGATTACTCACTCGTATTATATATTATTTGTGTTTGATCAGTCCAATTCATGATTTCTTTCTTGTATACTAACTTACTTGTATACTTTTTTGCTTCATAGCTTGCTTGATTACGATTATTTCTTGTTGCATATTTCACTATCTATGTGTGTCATGGTCTCTACCACACAAAAACCCTTAGTTTTGTAGATACAAGATCCGTGTGGTGGCTACTATTTTGGGAATGTTACTTAGCATAGACTATAAAAAAATGACATGGGTAAACTTATTTTCAGTCAATCACTACGAGCATATATCACTCTGCTCAAAAGAGGGGGCATTCGGTGGGTTTTTAGACAATTACAGACAATATTTTGAACTCAAAACTAGCTCAACATAGGATAAAAATACATTGGAACATGTAAAAATATAGAACATGAACAACTTTTACACGATGATAGAAGTGTCCATAGGGAAAAAATTGTGGTATGATCAGGTATAGAAGGGACAATTCCATCTTAGGGGAAACTTTTCAGTGAATATATATTCTCATGCATTTACATATAAGCTATGGGGATTTTTGGTGTAAATTAAAAATCTATAGGCTCAATCTAAAATAAAATTACTACACTTTGGATGGGTTGTGAGAGACTTCACTTCCTCTTCAGTACTACACAATTACAAAAATTTATATGTACAGGGTATAGAGGAAGATAACTTCCATTTCTCCTTCAACAGGTATGCAAGTATAAACATTTGATACTCACATTTTCAACCACATTAGACTGTAGTTGTGGAGTTTGTGGGAGTGGGGCTTGAAGAAAATTAGGTGACTAGAAAACCTTATAGTAACTTGTGTCTTGTTCTCTTGTTGGAAGAAAGAGGAGTGAATATAAATATCTATGATACTCTTCTATCTTTTGGGTAACGGGTTCTTAGGACTAAGTCCTTGGTACCTTATTTGGGTGTTGAGTTTAGCAAAACTTAAGTCCTTCATGTAGCTCTGACATCTCCTTGGCACCATTGGGGATTTATCACCCCCAATCCTTTGACAACAACTATAAATTAACAAATTTCTAAGCACATGGCATTCATGATCTTCTCTTTTGGTAGAGCTAGTAGGTGTATTCCTTTATTGTCTTTTCCCTTCTTGCACTTGTTATTGGTTACAAATTGCAAATGTTTAAATTACAAGTACATATTTCTAAATTGAGTTAAATTTGATTTCTATTTCTAAACAATGACTAAATTCTATGCTAAATTTTTCATTAGTGATCATGCCAACACAAGATTAAGATCCCACGTGACGTTGACTAAATATGAAATGTGTTTCCACACTCAGGTAATGTTTCCTAAATAAGCATGTAACTACATTTCATAACTAAAGGGAGGGGGAATGTGGACACATTTTTTTACTAATTTATCATTTGGAATTGAAAGCTTTGACTTCATCCCAACACTATGGCTTGTGCATACATCCTAAGCCTAGGTATCATATTCTTATTCCATTACATGACATTCTCTTTTGCACACTCTACTCTTGATCGTTAATATACTTAGTTATATTAATTCAAATTATAGCACAATTCTAAAGTATCTCATATGAAATTCCAAATTAATTGAATGAAATACCTATACAAAACCGTACAATCCAAGGTTTAGCCATACTACGACTTTGGATAACCCATACAATCCTATCTTTTCACATCAAACAACTATGTTTTTAATTTTATATATTTATTTAGGTTCCTGTTACTGTTTCTTCCCCTTTCACAGCTCATATTTCTCCATGCATTAATGCCCTCTACCCCTTCATCTCCTTCGTCCATCCTATCCGTTGTCAAACACCCTCCGGTTCACCCTATTATGACAACACCTTTTGGCGTAATAATATTCTATAGGATAAGAGTCACAACTAAGTAACTGAAGTTATTATCAAACAATAAAAAACATTAATTGATTTACAATTTTTTTTAAATGGTTTATATAGAGTTAAAAATTGCATACAATAATTTTGTCAAATTTGATCCTTAATTGTGCCTTTCAAAAATAATATAATTTAGAAATAAGTGATAAATGTTAAAAAGAAAAATGAAATACTTAGAGATAGTCGTTCCATTGCATATAGGACCAAGGGGTGGGTGGGAAGAAAACAAGTCTTATCACACAATTTTTTTGAATTATTAGAGGAAAAGTAACACAATAAAATGCTACATATGAAGAGATATTTATAGAGGATCTCAACAAGTCAATTTTGATCGGAGAAAAATGGAGAGTGATCAAATCTTTCAATTTTGTATACCATTTGGGGAGGATTATATCTATTCATTTTCCTTTGCAACTCCTCCACAATCCACAAATCTTCCTTCGTAACAATGCAAGATTTTGGAATGCTTCCATAATTTTTGTTGTTATATGTAACAACCTCTTGTCATAAAGAATGAAGACAATTGAGAAGACTATTACTAAGAAAATTAACTTAATTAAATATTATCGGTATAAAATCTAGAATATTTTTTAAATTGGATTTCGCTTTTATATCAGATTTTGCTTTCATATCGGATTATTTACCTAGGGATGGTATTGTAAATTTAACTATATATTTATAGGTGGAAGCGTAGTCACTTTTTGGTGCAAATAAGAAGCAATCATCATGAGAGCAAGAGGAATACCACAACACATTCTTATGAGAAGGTCAATCTATACCTTTTTGCTTAAAGTTGCCACAACAATATTACCTAATACTTTTTTGCTCAAAATGTTCCTTACTTCTACGTCTAGAAGACACACCAAAGGGTAGGGATGATATTTAGTCTAATTGTTTGCAAGTATGTTATACAGTTGATTAAAATTCCTAGCATGGTTATCAGGATCATACTATGTATCAAGATGCATGACAACTCCGTCAACAAAAGGCTAACTATGTCACTTTCTATTTGAGCATTGTCAATAAAAAGAAATGCAAGCCCACTCGCTTCTCTAAAGGTGTTTGACATATGTGCTTGACCCTCCCCACAATTTGTCAACAAAATACTTTTTAAGAATAAGTCATGTAGACCTTGCGCTTATAGGACCTTTAAATCATGTTCAGGATGATTGAGATTAATGTCAACTCTGGAAACTTCATACCTTCTAAGTTGGAGGCATTCAAATATAACACTGACTAGGCCTTAAATAACCATGACTCTCCTTGATTCATCTTCACTCTCAATGCACACAAGCCAATTTGCATTCTCCTCATGTCTTCTCTATTCTAATTTCATATGAAAGAAAACAAATATATATTGATTCACTTAATACTTCTCTTTTTATAATGTAAAACGAAACTAAGAGAGAGACCAAAACATAACAATATACATAGTGATAGACAATAGTGAGCATCTTATTCAAAATGATATTAAATACGATATCTCAAAAAATGTAAACTAGACGACAAAAAATATTGAAAATGGTGATGAATAAAATAATAAGACAACACAAACATTTGAAACGACACTTATCAAGAAAAATGATTTAATAAGAGTCGCGAAGCGGCCAGTTCCTGTCGTTCATGCTAAAAATATGTGACTATATTTTAGCGATTGCCTAAGTGATATGTTAGCCAAGGGTTAAAAGAAAGAGGTATACGTGGAATTCCATAGTTTTGAAGTTGTTTTGTAGAAAGAGGTATAAGCTGAATTTCAAAATGTTCAAGGAGTTTTGTAGATATGAGAAATTACACATGTCAAGAAATATTCTAGTTTAGTTGGTTCTGTGTGGCGATTAGAATGCTATTACAGCTCACTTGCAGGTTCAAATACATTAAAAGTAGCAACAACACCTCTAAAATTAAAAGAAGGTTTTGCTTGGAAGACAAGCTTATCAATCATGTCATTCATATAGAGTTGGACCTAGAGATGGGATTTATTTATCCAAATAGATTTGTAAGCACCGAGCATCTTGTGAAAAATTTTAGCTTGCTTCGGCAAGTTTATTCTTATTGTGGAATGACCCCTTTCACTGCAAGTCAAAGGATAATGGAGGAAATATGTGGTGTTGTTAAGAATAGTAGGAAAGTGAAGAAGAGATGTTAACAATGAACTGGATGTGGAGAGTAGCACATGTGTCACATGATCAAATAGTCTTATTCATTTGGCAGGAGTGGCATCGCAGTCACCTATGTTTGGATTTGATAAATAGAAAAAGGGAAAGGCTCTAGTAAGACTCTTTTCCAGAGGTGTGGCCAATCTGAAGGAAACAAAGTATGAAATGATGTTTCAAATTCAACACAAAATATTTTAATACTTTTTTTGAAAGTCTCATATAAATATTGTCATGGTGGATGCAATTAAATATCAAAGCATGATATAGAATATGGAGAATCATAATATATTTTTATATGCTTGTAGTGCTTTATTCACAATGTTTATGGTTAAATCTAATATTGTTGTTGTTTGGAGATTGTCCTCGTTTCCAAATCATATTTTTCACTTTGCAAGATATAGGGTTTTTTGAAATCGAGCAAAAAATGACAGAGGCACCTGAAATTGCACCCATTGGAGTTGTTCAATCTATACAATCTAAGAGTAATTCATGCTTATATGGTGTGGATTATATTGAAGTCAAGATTAAATCAATGAAACCCAGTTCATATATGTGTTATCTTGTGGATGCAGGAAGATACGAGTGCATACTAAATGCATAATGTAACAATGAGAAAAAGTTGTGAATATTTGGTCCTCAAGGTGCATAATGTAATTCATGCTTGTAGATGAGGTGATCGCATGCCATTTGAAATGGTGTTTTAGTTGGATTTACAATCTAATTAATTGCATGAGACGGAATGTACCCCATCTTTTTGTATTAGTGAGATGGCATTGGGGTTTTCAAATTGGTTTCATATATAATAATGAATCAAATGGCCTTCTTTTGTGTAAGGAATACATTTATAGGGGTGGGACATGGTTGTTCATTATGTCGGCACTCTTTCATTAGCTTAATGACTACCATACTAATTGTAATTAGAAGGTTGGTTACAAGTTACTCTTAAAGTTGATGAACATATCAACAACCCTAATTTTTTAGCAACAAAATCAATTGGTATGAAATCTAAATCATTGGTCAAATGAATCACCACAACAAATATGTGTCTCTCATTCAATAAAAGGGCTACTTGCCTTTTGGATAGAATTGAATAGAACCTAAGCCTCCTTGCCCAATCTTATGGCTAAATATTTTAGTTTGTTATCAACATCTTGTTGTAATGCCCCGCCTCGAGACATAGAAAACCACACCAGATGGTAGTTAAAAATTTGGGTAAATTTTTTATTTTTTTAAATAATAAACAATTACCATACTTCTTTGATTCCCATTATTACTTATTTTATACCAAATCTAATTTACCCAATTAATTAACTACTTGTCTAATTCGAAATTAATTATTTATTTCTTATCATGGTTACTCTACTAATTAATTGCTAGGGTCACAAAGGAAGTCTACACACCCCTTTCAATTCAATTAGGTTTCCCCCCCTTCTTATTATTTTATTTACCCAACTCCCACAGAATCTCATAACTTAAAAATTGTGTAGGATTACATTTGAACCCTGGGATCAAACTAATCTTGGATCTTGATTCTATGTTGCCCTAAATCTAAAAACTCTAAAGTTACCATCTTTATTTCTTTATGATTTATTTTCCTATCCTTTTCCATGTGATTCATTTTGTTTCTCTGTTGTGCAGGTTGAGGAGGAGCCACGGAAGTTTCTTTTTTGGAGTCATTGGGTTGCATCAAACTATTTATTTATTATTCTTTTTTTTACATTTCCTTAACCAGATATATTCTCTAGTTGGGTATATCTTTTATACTCATTTTTTGAAGTAGAAGCAAATTTGCATATATATCCGAACAAAGAGAACTCGGATTTCAAGAAAATCCCCAGTGTATTGTATTGTATTGTAAAGGCTGCAGGTGTGGGAGTGGTTGTCAGTTTTGTAGTGGAGGCGATGGTGAGGAGGGAGCCGCGGGAATGGTCTTGGGGTGTGGGGGGATTTGGACAGTGTGCGAGGGAAGTTTGGGGGAATGGGTGCGGTGGTGTCGGGTTTTGGCGTAGGTTTGGGGAGGCCTCGGCCCCTCCCCACTTCATTTTTTTGTTTTAAAACATATAAAACTTCCACCGAATCTTCTTATTAGTATTTTTTTAATTTCAAATTTGTAATTTTATATATATATATGATATTAATTATATTGTATAATACATTAAAATAATGCAAGTTTAAAACCGATAGGATTTTATTTGTAAATATATCAAGTTCACTTGTTTATAAGTCACATTTTAAGATGGCCTATTTTAAAAATCTGAATCATTAATGAGAAATAAGTTTTATTCACATACAATCTTGACTATATAAGTCTTAAAATAGATTCTTAGAAATAAAATTTTTCCATTGAGAAGTAATAATCAAATCTCTACAACTAGTATGGAAAAAGGAGCAGATTTAAATTTGGCTTGCTATCAATTCCCCTATTTTATAATGCCCTTTTTCTTTATTCCAAGAATGGTATAAAAACTCCTCTACTGCAAATCTAAGTTTACACTACCTGTGTATGATGAAGAATTCAAGTTTTCTTTTCAAAGGAGAATCAATCAATCCATATAACTTCTACAACAAGATATAAAAAAATTCACTTCACTTGAAGATCAAAATAATAGCATACTAAATCGTCTTTCAATAGAAGAAGTTGCACTTAATAATCCTTCCATTTCCTTTCAAGATTCAAAGTTTCTTAAAATGTTTACCATGCAATAATAGCTTACATAACAATGAAGTTTAAGCTCTAAAATTAATACCACAAGGAAATCATATGTCAAGATGCTTAAGATGCACAAAGGAACACTTTACAATATTTCTTTGCAAGATTGAAAGAGGATACACAAACTAATGTAATACTAATTTCCAAAGCAATCCCAATCTCAAAATGCGAACTTTTCAAGGACATAGAACTTTCAGCAAAGTCATATTCACATGATTACAATAAGTATAACTTTCCCAAACCATTTGAGAAAAACAAGATGCCAACATATCAAGAAAAATCCAACCATCTTACAATACTTGAGCTCCAACTTTGTGCTCTTCACCAAAGAATCCAAAACATAGATAAAAGTTTGTTTGACACCCCAACCTATAGGCATCATTACATGTCTTTCTAAAGGTTAGAAGACATGCTAGAGTCCCCTAAG
This sequence comes from Taxus chinensis, assembly GCA_019776745.2. NCBI lineage: Eukaryota > Viridiplantae > Streptophyta > Pinopsida > Cupressales > Taxaceae > Taxus > Taxus chinensis. The sequence continues at coordinate 706,958,546 of CM034154.1, forward strand.
CCCACGGGAGAGAGAGCTAGGTTCCGCAAATGTGCACAAGAATAAGGGAGAAAATACACACAAGCATATCACATACAAGACTAATTCGTACACTCAAGAAACACAACTTTTACCAACCAAAAGAAAAGCGGAGAAAACCATATTCACCGTCAACAATGGGTAAGAGTAGATGAGACATCAAAAAGTGTCAAAGAGTGTGGTCCAACCATTGGATGCACACTTACAAGGTTCTTCATTAAACCTCTTTATTGCTCCACCCATTCACCTAAAATCCTCCTTGGGAGGATTATCATACCCATTGGGTATCCTATCCAAGGATTCGATAGGGGGTTCAAACCATATGATCCACCTTCCCAACCTCAAACCATATGAGGGGAAAAAAGATAACCAACATGGCTTGTCTATCAAGCCATGAGGTTTAAGAGGGAAAATCCCTCCCTCTTCCCCAATAAAGATCTCAAATCCATCAAGCCATATGATAGATGGAGAAAATAAAAAATAATCCAACAAGTAATCATTCAATGCATGCAACAAGACAAAACTTTCAACCATAAGCAAACCTAAATATACCATGTCAAATAACATAATATGAGATCAATAGAGCCTACCTCCACAAGCTCACCAAAACTCTAAGTTTTCCCCAATCCCTTGTCAAAGTAAAACTCCAACTTCCAAAAGTCTCCGAGAAAAAAAGAAAAAGCCAAAAAAATTCCTCTTTCACCCCCATGAGGGATTATTTGAATAAAAACCAATAAATGTCCTCACCAATGAGGGGGTGACGTGTCAACCCTCTATTCCCTCCAAGTCAAGATTCTCAAAACAAAATAGAGAAAAGATAAGCTCACATTTAAACACCCTTGTCCTAAATTATCCAAAAAGGAAATGAGACAAGTTTGTGCAACTTTTTACAACACACACATTTCAATCCATCTTATATGGATGGTGACAAAAGAGAGGCTAAATGGGAGGGAAACTCCGTCTATGCCTTGAAATTAAACCCCCTACCTAATAGGTAGGGTCCAAGAGCTTATTTTCATGCTAAGTGAACTCCCAAAACTGAAAGGGGTCACTTAAAATGCCATAATATAGCTCAATTTCGGGTTCAACACATTTGGGCACATATGTAGAGGATGTGGGGCCCACCCAAAGGTGCTCATGTGACCTCAATCCTCCTTAATTAAAACACACTTACACAAATACATACTTAATGCAAGTAGGGACCATTAAGTCTTAGTTTATACTACCCATGTAACGCACCAAAAATACCAACACAAGGACAACACAGTGAAATACAGGATAATTTTTTTTTGACTTACTTGAAGATAATACGACACTACACAAGTTCTCTAGGGAATACAACCAACCAAAGACATGCTTTCCACAACACGGACCCACTCTAGTTACAGATAGACATGAGGCACACACTAAGGACACAATGGTTCATCTAAAGTATGCAGTCTTACAACAAGGTCTTCCCACAGAAGATTTCTTTAGATTCATGTTTTAACTGTAAGTGTTTTTACATTCTTTACTTTTCGCAGAGGAATCACGATAGGAGCATCTGAAAGTCATGTCTCCTTTGCAGAATTTTTCCCTACCTTGATAATGTTAATATACAGTGTAAACCAATTATAGAATAGCAAGAGGTTACTTCATTTACTTGATTAACTTATTCATTTGTGAGGAGGCAGTTAATTTCTCATGGCTCTTAACTTGATCAATCTATTTTTCGACGTTGAGCTTTTGAACATTTATGTTTTACCTTTTCAAGCGGTCAATTTTATTTTATTTTATTTTATTCCAGTACATGACTGTCTAACTCTTGGATTCATCATTAAGATCTTATTAGTTGTTAATAAGATTTCATTGGGGTCAAGAGTCTAATCAGAAAAAAAAATTAAAGGTTTCACTTGGGCTTCACTTGAAGAGATAGAAATAAATATACTGTTTACATTTTCAACGGGTAAGACAAATCGAAGAGTTTCTTAGGCAAGTTCCTTCTATTTATTGTAATCTCGTTATCTTCCAAGAATTTAATCATTGATTTCACCTTAAGACCGTTCTAAGGACTCACCACAATAAGAGATTGTTGATTTGTTTACGCGGGATCACAAAGTATATTTGTTTCTCTTGTTTTCTTTTTGCTAGGTTCCAAAACATAGTCTTTTACCAATCGACACAAGACCAAGGTAACTAGAGCGATGCAAGAAGATTCAAGTTCGGATAATTTAGAATTAGGTTTGACAATTCAAGGATAAATCATATTCTGAAAAGTGAAAATTCAGCAAAGGATACACATGTCAAAACAAGTTCATTTAATCTTATTGACGATAATATTTCTCAAATTGACTTTCATACGATAACAACAACCTACATGAGAACAATACAAAAATTATAACACAATGCCTTCTAGATAGTCTCCACAATTTCCATACCAATGCTGTAAAGCAAAAGAAAAACATTCGTACAACAGCAGTTCCTAAGAAGGATGGAATCCACTTTCTACACGAGTTTCTTTTTCTCTCTCTCTTTTTTTTTCTTTTCTACTCAGGAAATCCTCCTGCACATTTGTTAGCACATGTCAGTTCGCAAGAACTGAGCACGATAAAAGCTATAACATTAAGACAATATGTTGTTATCTAACTGTTTCAAGGAGGAAGAAAAACACCGTTGATGAAGAAAACAATAATTCAAGAGTCTAAACAAGAGCAATTAAAGAGCTGTCCAAAAGCATAAAATGTCTAAATAAAAGGGATGGTACTAACTCTATTCAATTATCATTTTCACATAGGAGCAGTTAATAAACATCATAGTGAATTTCATCCATATCACAATAATGACCGTCATTAACAAGATAACATTTCGAAACAAAAACAATTACAGGAAGAGAATTAATTTCAAACGTGATCTATCCCTATTTGTTTAAGTTAGTTCACCAAGCCAAGGATTCACTATGCCACTGGAAGATCCCAAACAATCAATCAACATGAGAATATCTAAACCAACATGACTTATTAATATTAAGATGATGTGCCTATAACAGTTAATTTTGTGTCAGTACAGAATAAATAAATTGGACAGAAAAGGGATGAAACGCACAAATGACCTCGTATGGGTTACATCCTATCCTAACAATCCTTCTATTAAATTTTCTTCTAATCAAGAGAATGTCTTAAGAAAAAGGACAAACTTTGACAAGACCAAACATAACCATTATAAATCTTACAGGAGGGTTACTCAATCATTCACAAGAACACAACACAGGATACATAGCTTCCAAAGGATCTATCGTCAACAACAAGTCAACTTTAACCTTTTTGGTCAACACAACCATTCTACTACAATGACAGCAAGGAGGTCATATCACAACGATCAGCACAAAAACCAGTCAACCAATGAGTTTCCAAACACACCAAACTCTAAGTCACAGGAGAATGAAATTTAAGCATCTTTACGGAGCAAAATGTAGAGTAATTACTTACGCATAAAACCAACATCCCAATTTTAAGATTTGAAAACTTCCTCACTAATGATCAAGTAGCTCTCGTATCCTCCAACATGTGTGAAACAAAATCAAGGTAAGAAAGAGTATTTCCTCTAACATTTTAAGCTATCCAAAAGAAATGTGAGTATCGTCCAAAAGAAAACATTCCAAAGGTTCAGCTACATTCCTCAAAACATACAACAGTCACCGAGGGAGAGAAGGGGGTTCCAAAGACAACAATCTCCAAACGGTGAACATGAATTGATATCAATTATGAAAATCAAACATGACACTCGAAGAATATAAGTATTTCTTCGAGTGATTCAAAACAAAATAACAAAAGCAACTAACCTAGTTGCAAGTAATATCAACTTGGCTCAAATCGATAACCAGTCAAGCTAAGCACACACCAAGCCAACCGGGAAGGGTTACTAGAAACTAAAAGAAAAGGATAGAGACAGGAAAAGCATCATTCACCTATACACAATGCACTTGCAGTACTCAATCCCTAATTCGCAAATACTCGACATAACCCAGAACTAAAGATCTCGAACCGAAACAAGAATAAGAACAAGACAGGAACTATAAGGTTGAGTCCAACAACAATGTTTGATAAAACATCCAAATCGTGAGACCAACATAAGGAACTAGGGGGTGTTCATTACAGGACCCCCACCTCTTTTGTTTTATTAGACTTAAGAACAAAGTTCACTAACATTTATTAAAACCCAGAAACAATATAAAGGCTTCAACCAACGCAATCATTTCTAACGCCAAAACAAATACAACCGAGCCAGGAAAGTGGAAACCAAACAGTATACCATCACACGAGACATTAATATGAAGAGTAGAGTTATTTAGTGATTCAATTAAATAACAGCATAAGAATTAATGGTATAGAGAATATCGTGCCTGATTAAGCTCCCGCAGTCGATCACAAGATGGACGGGGCCTGCAACAGCAACCGAAGCCTAAATCCATTTTCTTCAAGCTCGTTGGGCGCCCAAACATCGAACATCTTCATGTTGGCACAGGAAGGAGTTCACAGCCAGGGTGGGTGGTCTAAAATACTTGCCATCATTCTCCCAACACCGCTCCAAGATCAGCCCTAGAACTTCTGTAGGTCCCATTCTGGCAATGAACTTAATCCTTCGTCATTCATCCAAACACCTCCACCATCTCCATATGCATCTGATTGCTTCTAATTTGGACCTCCTAACCTTGGTGCTCTCATATTAGGAGCAGCCCTAGTTTGAGACAAAGCAAAAGAAGATGGCTTTATAACCAAAAACAATCTCTTGGTACAGACTCCATATCCATAAAACAGTCCCTAGACTTAGCATCCTCAATTAAGGCTGACTAGTCACTAGATTGCTTCAATACAGCTGCTTTGCGAGCTCGTGCCAGTGCCACATTCATGCGGCGAATATCATCTACAAAGCCAACCCCATGATTTGAAGCTTGGACACAAAATATACTGATTACATCACACTCCTGGCTCTGGTAGGCATCTACCGTGATGATCGATAAACCTTTTTCTTCATCAGATTTGGGGGCAGCGTCAAAATCTCGGTGCAAACATTGCAGCTGCAGCTTGAATGGCGTGATTATTCCAACAGAAAACTTTATGCTGCCAGCTTGGTGACACGCTGAAGAAGCTCATATAATAGCAGAGTAAATTGTGTTTCATGAATATTTCTGATATGAAACAGGCCCGCCTCTATGAGGTCCTCTTCCATGAGTTACATCGAAGAACAAGCAAGGTCTCGGTAGGGAGTCTTTGTAAAGAAATTTCATCAAGTCTGCTGGGAGCATTCCCACTGTCACACAGTCGATTTGGGGATACACACTCAGTGTATGTTCTGGATCTGAGAAATATTCTGCTACCTTCATCTCCCAAGACATTTTCTCCAACATTGCATAGATCTCCTGCCCGTGGGTGTGATCTGTCCCTTACACAAAAGCATGCACCATTTTATTGCCTGCTAATATAGTGACTCTAAGAAGATGCTCATATAATTGCAAAGCAAAAAGTGCTTCAAGAATATTCAGATATGAAACTGATCCACGCCTATGGGATTCTCTCCCATGCGTTACAGCGTAAAACAAGCAAAGTCTCAACAGAGGATCTCTGTAATAGATTTCATCGGGTCTCCTGGTAACACTCTCACTGTCACTTAATCGATTTTGAAGAAAATATCTTAAAGGAGAGTCCCGAATTTGAGGATGCGTTGATACGGAACAGAAACAACAAGTTGGACAACCTGCTGGTTGGAGCGCTCAAAAAGGCCTCTGCCTCACTATGACCCGACTGCTACCTAGATAGGAGTTTTTGCAGGCTATGCCATGGATCCCTGACCCGAACACACCTCGAGGCACCCAAAGAGGAGGAGGTAACACGCCTGTTACACGAGCTTGCAGCTGTACGCGGCCAACAGAAGAAGACAACGCTCCATGCATTGTTAAGCTCCAGCTCGATGGCCTTTGCTTGGCCACTATATATTGACTCGGCCTCGCTATCCTGTAGCTGCTGCAAAATGCCAAAAGCTTCCTCACGCCACTTTCCGAGGAGAATTCCAGTTCTACGCTTCACTGCAGCTGCCTGTACAGCACGATTTTGAGAAACCACACCCACCCACGCAACGCCAGGAAGACAGACCTTCATTTCACCATCCCTGAAATCCTGCACCATCCAGAACACGCTGTAGCAATTCATCTGTTGCAGCATTTGATGGGGCGCAAACAAGCATTCGTGGTTTAGCAGAAAACAACAGGTAGACCAAAACAAGGGGCGGGGACAGAAGACTGCAAATCCATTTGCAAAAGCAAACAACGATGCGACCTGGAGCTGTTCGGCACGCAAGAGGGGAGGGGAATTTTAATGTTTTTTTGGCAGGTGTTGGTTGAGCCACCCACCTGCACGCATTGAAGGAGGATCAGCACGAGATCTGGGTGAAGGAAAAACGAGGCTCCACCCACTCCTGTCTCCCTCACGCACGGATAGAAAGGAGAACGCGGTGGACATTAAACCCGTAGGTCAGGTGGTTGGGAGGGGGGGGCAGGTAGAGCAAAAAAAATACGATGCCCAGCTGGGCATTGAACACAATTAATTTTACATGAATTATAACATTAAAAATAAGATCACACATGGTTCCCAAACAATACAAACAAACGATAAGGCCTCATACAACTAACATGGTTAGGACCTAGCCCCGTGGGCCGCTTGTGCACAATTTGCGTAGCCACCCTAAAACTCAAGTCTCATGTGCCTTGTAACCTGCACACTCAATGCACACATTAAACGCATCTGCCCAATACAAGTGTAAATCAACTACTTAGGAAACAATCAAGTCTAAACATGAAATCAATGATATCACAACATCAACATGGAATTGTAAATGAGAAACATGCATAATTCCACACAAATTCACCATGTGTTAGCCAGTGCAATACATATAAATGACATACATCCATGCTATCATGTGTTCTCATCCAAAATCGAATAATCTAAATCATCAAGACATGTGACTAACTATGTATCCACAACATCTAATAAAATATGCCAACATACTAATCAAAGGTAAATTGGCGCTACGCGCCCAAATCACCATACATGTCCATGAAGATCAAATAACATAACATAATGTCCAAAAAATGTCCAAATCCCTGCCAAATCATAACTATGAATAAATAAGTCAGAAGATAATTGAGGCTATAAAATGTGGTTACTACACTCGTCCCAAGTAAATGCATGAGATTTTAATGAATTTAGAACCAGAACAGTTGAGTGGTCTGCAATTCACAGGATGACAATATTACAAAGGTTCTTAAAATTTCCTGCATGGATGAGTCTATGTATACAGGCTGAGCGGTAAAAAAGTAATTGCCAATAATGTTAGTTTTCTATCACTTTTAATGGAAATGGTATCTTAACTTGGTGTTACTTAAAATGGTAACAACACATTATGTTGTAAATTTTTCTGTTAAAATTGATGGTGATACTTGTCAAAATAAGAATGCAGTATACTTGTTCAAAACAAAATGTGTGCCTAAGAAGTAAGCCATGAACCCATTTTTCAAGCACACATTTTGTTTTGAACAAGTATACCACATTTTGTTTTAAGGAAGTTGTTTTTTGTGCAATTTTTGTGTAATTTTGTAGTGAAAGGGCCCGAGGTGGACATGCACAAAGGTTGTGCATTATTTATAACAAAATTAAAATTAAATTCACTCAACCAAAATTTTGACAGAGCTTTTGTGTCTCCAATAATTCTTTCGGCAAATTGCAATACCAATTAAAAAAGCTAAAGCAATTTTGCATGCTAATAATGATCCAAGAATAATCTTAGTTTTATGATTGTCTGAGTGGGAAGATAGATAACAACCCCCCTTATTCATGCAAAGGTAGTAGATGCCACTGTATCTGCACACCACATCATTAAATAAATGATTGGCAGAGGGAAAACTTAATGTTTTAAAACATTGAGAGGTTTAAATACGATATTACCTAATTTGCAATGTGGGGCAATTGAGTAGCTTCGGAGGAATTACGCCACTGAAATTATTGTTCTCTATAAATCTGCGACGATTACAAAAGCACCATTTGTTGTTTACATTAACAAGGAGGTTACTGTTGATTCTGTAAAATAGATGATAATTTCATAAAGCAATGGGAGGAGGACTTATAACTCTCTAAGATTATGCAACTCAAGGAGTCAATCTAGAACAATGCTACTTAAACTATTGTTTTGTAAATGCCTACAAAGCTCAGCCATAGTCATGTTTCTAAAGCATCGATTTCTAATGTTATTAAAAACACAACTTTTAAAAGCTTGCAGTTACAGAGTCTCCATCTTGGATAAATTGGACAAATTTTGGCAAAGCTCCAATCAGATGGTTGTTGTCTAGCAACCTACTCTCCAATATTATTGCCAAACATTAAAAAGAAAATAAAAAATTGAAATTCATGAATACCCATTAATGGTACAGAAAAATTCAATGTGAAATTTTGTTCTTACAAATGAATAAGTCCAGTCAATTGGGCCAAACTTGGCGGTATTGATGTTGTCAATTGTTTTCCAGACAAGTTGCTAACCAAAAAAATAAAAAGGGTTTAGAGAAAACATTTAGTCCCATACTTCAAGATGCTTGTCATAAGGCAAAGTTAAAAATGAAGAATGGCACAATAATGTAAACTTACATTTGCGAAACCCTTACAACTCTAGAGTTGTTAGTACACGGGACTCCCTCCCAGGGAACAACAAAACATGGATCAGAAATCCAATTAAATTATCATGGCGAGAGGGACCGACTGCAATTAGGGTGACTGCTAATTTGCATACGAAAATTCTTGAAATCTCATAGTTTTGTCACTCACTTAAAAATATATTATAAGCGGCTGCATTAATGAATACATACCTTAAATTGAGAGTAGGCCTAGGTAGTGCAGTGTATCCACTTTTGTAGGGTTGTAAAAGATTCAACACGGGACTTATTTCTGAGTCCGACTGAAGAAACATTTGAGGGGAAAAGCTTTGGCATTTTAAATGACTGTGCAATTCACCCTACCTGGTGGCAAATTTCACAGATGGTGTTCCCTTTTTCATTGCACCAACATTGAAGCATTTGATTTGAACATGTTGCATTTACTACTACGCTTAACAGAAAAAAATCTGAACTACAGTATAATCGCATGAAAATGTTGAATGCATTCATTTCTTAAAGCACAAAAATAGTTTACATGTCCTGCGAGAAATCTAGAAACTATGGTGGTGAGTGGAAATGATATACTCTACAGTTTTTTTAAAAATAATTGTATGATTTTTTTATATCAATCTAATCAAGAATATTTATTTGTCTGTCTAAATATCAAATCTGAAATTAAAGAATGTACAGATATCTCTCTAATTATTATTATTATTTTAAATTGAATAAATTTATGTTGCAATAAGGGTTTATATTTGTTAAATCAACACTTATTAACCAATAGATAGATAGTTAAATAGTTTTTTCCCAAATTTTTAAATAAATAAAAAATGGAAATAAAATATAAACATTGGAAAAAAATTATAGTGAACAAAAATTCCTGATATTTGATTGGTGGGTTGGGAAGCAATTAATTATTTACATGAAAAGTATAGTATCGCCCGAGGCACGAACTAACAAAGACCTATCGACCAATTATAATAAAACGAAACCCTCACTTTATTGTACGACTTCCCATATTTGAAAAGGGAAGAGACATGGAGATTCTAACGGCTAAGTTGAGACACCCGAGGAAATAGTACGCCGTTTAAAAAAATCCCTTCGATTTAGGCCAATTGCCAGTATAATTCAAAATAAATTGTAACGGTCACTTTGGCAATGTGAAATTTAAACTTCATAAGACACACAAATCAGGTCTCCCTTGGCATTCATTCACCCACCCATTCGCTTATGCATTCTAACCTTGGATTCCTGTTCGTTTCATACACGCCGTTTCAGTAAGTGGGCATTCAGCAGGATCAGTAGTCTTCTTCTCTGAAGGTCAGCATTTCCCCAGGTTATTCTCCTTGGAGCTTGCATTTTGAAGGGAATTTCACATTGCATTGCCCATTTTCAGTGTGGGTATCTTATGGGTTTTGACATTTGTATTTTTTTTTTTCTGAGGGGGGGCGGCGGGGCGATTATGAGTTGTATTAAAAATTTCAAAGAATGTGGCCAAGAAAATCTTGATCGGTGTCTGTCATTAATATGATTGAGTGTTTTCAGGAAGCCCTGTAGTGCCCTGTGGTGTCCTCTAGCCTTCTCTGACCTAACCGTATTGTCTGGGCAGCTCCATATATGGAATTTTATAAATTGTAAACAAGAAATATCTTGCATCAGGCTATTTGTTGGAATTTTCAGAGGGGAAAAGGGAAGAGACGATCTTGTCAAATTGAATTTTCACATTTTTGCAGAAGCAGGGTGCATGGATTTTTTCTTTTACAGAACACTAACTCGATGGTATTTTCATTTGATTTTTGCATTAGGTCTTTTCACTTTCTCTAGGCTGTAAGGACAAACCGGTATATAGCATTAGGTCTTCTCTTATCGGCCTATTGTGGATTGTTACACAGATATCTGGTATGCATTAGATCCTTTCTCTATGGTCTTATGGAAGTCGCAACCATGGTTGTTCTTGCTCAGTTTATAAGTGTTTGTGGGTAGTTATACAGTAGGTCCGTTGCTTTAGTTTTACGTGCTTTTATGCTCTTGGATTTACATTAAAAATCTATCGTGATTTATTTAGACTTTACAGTGCGTATGAGGTACTTTCTCCCTTGCTTTTTTGCGTAACCATGGATGATTTTGCTTCATAGATGTGTTCCCATGGGCAGCTTCGCTTCATTTGATGGGATTAACTCCATTTCCTGTTTATTTGGTAGCCATGCTTCATTTGTTATTGCTGAGATACTCTGTTTTTAGGGTTGTGTTTTACTCTTCAGTGATGATGCTTTTTGTCATCATGCGTCCTAATTAATCTTTCTTCTCTTGCCTTCTTCAAATATTCTGTAGGCCCTGGTGATTAGCTTGAACATTTGAATTTCTTTTACCAATTATGGATGGCCTGCTAAGTATTTGTCTTTGGCTTTGCAGTTCTGTTCAACTGATCAATGGAGATAACTTATTCTGAGACCCAAATGCCGGGATCTCAAGCATTGGGATCTCAAGACAGTGCCACAAACCCTGGTAATTCCTCTGGTTTTCACTAAGAACAGTGTCTTGTAAGTTAACTCTGTGCTGGGGATTTCAGATTTCTTCTGCATTTTTTACATAATGATTAATAGGTCATGTCTTATTTGTGCATGAGAAGGATCTGTTTTCGTAAGTGACATGAATATGAGCAGCAGTGGCCGTCAAGTCCTTCTAGACAGGACAAATGATTCCCTCATTTCTGGCCTTTCCCTTGAAAGAGGTGATGGCACAGAAGCCCCTGCTTCAAACACCAAGGGAAACCCTCTTTCTGTACCCGCGCAGACTTCTGTGACAGATGAGATATTGCTACTTTACAAAGCAAAAACATTAGTGCAGAGGGTTGATTCAAGTTGCATAAAGCCTGCTTCCAATGGATACCAATCCTCTCCAACCAGGCTCTTGGCTCCCACACCCACAAATACTCCTGAATCAGTTGCACCTAATTCTTTTCCAATAGCTAACAGCAGCTCACTTTCAAAGAAATCTGATCAGACCATTGGGCGTAATGAAGATTTGGGCTCGTCTCCTGGACCGTTGTCTTCAGTCTACTTGTCTGAGACACCATATCCAGAGGTAGGTTTCAAAGTTTCTTTTGCTTTCCTCGTCTTTGTGAACTTCATGATTGTTTTGTGAGTTTGGTCTTTGACTATTGTTCCTAATTCACAACCATTTATCATGAAACTGGGGAGTCTTATCTTTGAAAATAGAGTTTGGGAGTTTCATCGTCTATTACTTATTACTGAATGATATGTGAAAGGAGGCTTTTGAAAAAAACTATAGTCATCATCTATTTCTTATTACTGTTTTCTCATGTGCAAAAAACTGTTGATCCACATTGCGGATCACATCCCTTAATCTTCCTGTTGGTGGATACGGATCACACCCCTGAATCTCCTAGTGGTGGATGGATCACGAGATGTGATCCAAAACATCCAAAAGTTTTTTGGCACAGTTTTTCTTCCAAAGCCTCTTTTAAAATAATATGGATGGTGAAAGTCTTAAATATCTGTCTGATATATTTTTCCAGGCAATTGATACAGTGGAGTTGCCCAAAAATGTGTGCTCACCTGAAAAACCCACAACTCGAACACTGTTATTTGAATCAGTGGAAAAGGACATAGAAACCACAGTTTCATCCCCAAGCTCAATTGTCTCATCTGAAGACAGCCAGCGGGTGAGAAATATGGAAGATGACAATGTCTCACAATGGTCTGTACAAGTAAACTTCAGTTCACCAGGTCCAGAGCAACAGGTAGAGGACCAAGCTAATGAAACAGATGAATATGATGATGAGCAGGAAGAGGGTGAGGCTATTGAAGATGAAGAATGTGAAGAACTTTGTCAAGGATTGAACAAGATCTCAGTTCATGACAATGACAGCCTTCCTCCTTTCGCAGGCAGGCATACTCGCTTTGTCTACAACAGTGATGATGAAATTGAAACAGAAGAAGAAGTTAAATCAGCCTTGCGATCTCCAAGTGTGATGCATTTGAGGGGAATGCCCACTCCCAGGGGAAAGCATCTCCGTTTTTCAGAAGGAGATGCTGATTCTGCAAATGCATCAAATTGATTGATATTTATATCTTTCTTCCATGAGGGCATTACTGTATTTGCAGAAGATTGCTGCCACGATGAGGGGTAATGAGTTCTGAGTTCCAAATCTGGATGGAACATCTGTTTTTTTCTTATTTGAAAGTTGATTAATTGGCGTTCATGTAAATTGAGCTTTTCTGGAAGTTTTGGTGTCTTGTTGACAGCAATAGAGGCTTCTTGGGCCTTCAAGAAATGGAGCTTGTTTATTTGGTTTCAGTTTTCCTATTGACAAGATTCAATTCAATGTGGGCATTAGAATAAGTCATGTTGGTAGGTAGATTGTTTCTGAAAGTATTGTTTTTACTGGTTTGTGTAGGTTTTGTGATGTTTACTTGACAGCTATTATTAGTTTTTGACTTGATTATATATGCAAAAAACGAAATATAATTTCGAAAACAAGAGTTGGCTTTACATTGACCTGCAATTGTGTTCTCAACCAAGATTAGGAACACAATTGCAAAAATTATACACATATATTGGGAAACCAATTTAGGCACTGAATTCCCTCGAGTTTCCTTGTTAACTGACTTTGGCAATGACTTCCTTCCTGGAACGTTGAAAACTTGGCAATTTGGTAAGGGTAAAGTTCAAAATTAGGTAATGTATTACTTTGTACCATTTTCAATTCATCAAATTACAGCCTTGTTGTGGTGTTTAGAACGTTGATGAGGAACATGGTAAGTGTGTATAACTAGCAATTGCACACGAGCAGTGCGATGTGAACGTCGAAAGGGAGAGCAAAGGAGGTGATGCCAAGAAATGGAGTAAAAGAAATATAGTAGAATGACACCCATGCTGGCCAACTACGGCTTCTGTTCTCAATTGATAGAGTTTTTCCTAACGATTAGTGTATTTTTTATATTTTTCCATGTCGTCAATGTATGGATCTTGGTAGGTTTGTTATGCATTGGGAAAAAGAAATCCAACGCGAATTAAATTATAAGATTGCTTACTGAAAATTTAAGAAACACACACCTTAGGATAGTTTCAGACAGGGATGGAGAGGCCACACACATCCATAACCATACATGCACCCATATTGAAAAAGAAAATCCAAAGAGAATTAAATTACAAGATCGCTTGTTTAAAATTTAAGAAACACACACCTTAGTTAGTTTCATAGAGCGATGGGGTGGACAGACACATCCATAACCATACCCGCACCCATATACATGTTAACTATGGCCTCAATTCTTAGCGTGAAGATCATACTCGGATGAGTAAAACAAAATAAACAAATAGTTAATTGGGTTATAGGCTAGCTAATTTATTTGAAAGATCGAAGAAATGCTTATCTTATTTTGGTTCTAGCCAGCCTACTAAAATCCCCGCCTTAACTCGATATCAATTAGTAGTTGATTTAAGAGATTGGATTGGGTTTTTTCAGAAAAATAAAGAAATCCCACCTCAGCTCATCTTCACCAATTGTTTCAATTTATTTGAAACGTTAGATTCGTAGAATTGTTATGAACTGGAAATAAAGAAATCAAAGAAGGTTTAGATTACATGAGAGCTTTTGAATCTAATTTTTTTCACAAAACGCCCACTTTAGTCAGTTTCAGTCAGGGGTTAAGAGGACGGACATAACAACATTCAGTCGCATGCCAATAATGACCTTTGTTCACTTCTAATGCCTCATTTTCAGATGACTAAAACATATGCTTCTTTCTGTATGAGAGTGACATATTTTTTTAGTTTCATAGAATTGTTATGAATTGGGAACAAGAAATTAGATCATAGGATTTTTCACTTCTAAGAAGAGTTGAAAGAGAGGTTAGGCATTGATAAATGAAAAATTAAACCCCATTTAAGCTCATATTCAATTACTGTTCAATTTAGACAATGGCTTTACATTTAAAAAGATCAAAGAAACTCCCATGTTTTTCTTTTAGTCATGAATTACTTCATAAAATTGTGTGTAGTTCTGGAAAGTTGAAGTATAACTCGCAACATATTGGAACAATTATGGTATTGGACGGGAAGGCTCATTTTATGTTTCAAAAGTGGCCCTGTGTAGGCCTCCTATTTAGATATACCATGGGTGGGGATAGCAATCCTTGCAAAATCATCCAGAATGTTGCCACTTGCCTCGACAATATTCCACGGCTTCTACAAAAGTGGGCCATTTAGGTTGCCAGGATTTGTACGCTCATGTGAGCTGAACAACAAGTAACATCCATACTGGAAATAGAACATGAAACTATTCCAAAAAAAATCCCTTCAATCGTCCATGCACTAAAACAATCTAGAATAAAACATGTAATTTTTTTCCTTTGTTTCCATATAGGCAAAACCTCTAATATCATAGGCATCACAAATCTACATTAACAACCAAGAGAGCTTTACCCCCTTTTTCGCCAAAAACTATCGTCTTACCAGAGACCTAAGGACACCGAACAACAAGATGTTGCGTAGACAGAAAAAAAAAATGTCAGTCTATTATTTTCGAAGGCAAGTTTTTTTTAAAAACATAAAAAAAATCAAACTCACCATAAAATAAAACCACACAACAAGAAGCAACATAGTAAAAACCTTAACCAATCACAGTAATTCACCAGTAACACTTATTCTCAGACATCCATTGAAACTTGTAGAATAGGGATAAGTTGATATACCTTCCTTGTAAATACAGAGATGTTGAAACCAGTACATGCGGCGCACAAATCAAAATAGCCAAAATGAAGTATATGCAAAAATGTTGAAACCAATGCACAAATCAAAATACCCAAAATATTAAATGTAGAAAGCTAGATATACCCTTGAGAGGGATAGAATTACATTTTAATACAGAAGTATACCATTTGGAAACTTGACCATATTAACTGAAGGGTGAAGCTGATCAGATATCTAGAGCAATAGCTACATGCAATGGATATTGAATAAGGAAAAAGAAATCCTCAACCTTCGCTTTGATTTTGTTTTCTTCCCTGAGATCAAATTGAACCTGTAGAGAAGAGGGAGTGAAAGTTGAATGGGATGAGCAATTTCTCTTTGATCTCTTCGGGATGGAAAGCTATTCATTTACCTTCCACATTTTCAACCATTTTATTTTTCCCCTTCGGGATGGAAAGCCATTTGTCTAATATTTCTCCTATGTGGTATGGGGACTTACCCCTTTTATTGCCACACCTAGAGAAAGATCCTCTTTTTTGCCCTCTGTGATGTGGGGACTTCACAAGTTAATAAATTTTCTTTTCAATATCGTCCACCATTTGCTAAAGTAAAAAAAAGGCCAGATCATATGGGATGTGGGATGCATTCTTAGAATAAATAAAGATGGGGATTCAAATAGAATCTCCTCCCTCAAAATACACATGGCTGACTTAGAAGCATTTGCACCCAACACCTCATGTCTAAATTTACCCCATATAAGATTGAATGAGGTGTTGGGAAACAAATTGGAATACATAAAAGACAGGAGAGATATAGGAAAGCCTAGATAAGAAACCAGACCTTATACATTTTGTGGTAAAGAAGAAACATTATGTCTCCTCCGAATTTGGCAAATAAAGGATATGACGAATAAAGCTTACCTTTATATTGGTCAAAAGACATGTTGGAGCCTTGGAGGGGATTGAATCCATTCTTCACCTTTGTTATGTATCAAATGATGATAAATTACAGATAAAAAAGACTTACCATTTTCGAATGAATGAAAAAAATAGAGGGATACAAGGAATGTCACCATATGCCTGAGCTTTCAAAACCTGCACATGCAACGCACAAATCAAAATACCCAATATATATATGACTGGCGAAGAGGAAATTGAGTTTAATATGACTAGGAAACCCAGACACGGAATCCAGACTCCCACGCTTAACATTTCGTCTGACGCCCCCGACGTCCGACCTAACCCTTCGTCTCGAAACAAAAACAACAAACCAGATGTTATTGGGTTTTTCATTCATTTCATTGAGACCAGATGTTTTTTTAGCGGGTCATTAAAAAAACACAAACAACCTGCAAAACAAGATTTGGGTGGTGTTTTTCTACTCCCTCAAATGCTCTACAATGTGCATAAAGCCACCAGATCAAATGCCCGAAATACCCTCAACCCTGCTATAGAGTATAGATTAACAAATAAAGAACTCTATGGGCTTTTCCTCTTTAAAAAAAATAAAACAAGCATGTGATAATAATAATAAAGTATAAAACTGTGATTTTCCAGTCATCAACTCCTCTACCGCTCTGCACACGGGTCATCACAAAACCCTTACTACCATTCACGAGATATTTTACATTCACGATACGTTAACTCCTACTACACATGAAGCATTATGTTTCCGGCCACATTTTTCCGCAAACTGCACTTCGAGCATGGTCGTTTGCTCTCCTCTCTTCTACTTTGTCCTCGCCACTGTTGCACCCTCTCTCTCCTCTACCTATCCACACAACCGCCTTCTTGTCTGTCCTGGGGTTTCCAACCTCGCCCATTCTATGGCTGGCAAGCTTTTGTACTCAACGTCGTCTACCCACCCCTCTCCACTGTCGATGCCTCTGTGATCTGTCATAGGGTGCCCAGCCTCGACCCAACTGAAGAACGTCTTTCGGTGTAATTATCCTTCTTTTATATATTTTACAAAGTGTCTCAAAACCGAACATACAACAATGGACAAGAGTATTATAGTTGATGCCATGTAGGTTTCTTTTATAGATTTTTGAACTGACAATCGCACTTACAAATTGGTAAACTGACTTAGGCATTGAATTTCATTGTGAATTTTCTTAGTGTAGTATTCAATACATTAATTGACGTGAAGTTGGTATTCACAACCTTATTGAGGAGTTTGGAACATTGAGGAATGTGACAAAATGTCATAATTCACCCTACTTGAGCATCGAGATTTGAGTGTAAAATGTGCTCATAAAATTAGATTGATTGGGTGGTTTAAAACTTCAATAAACTATGTGCATGCATGTCTCATTCCAAAAACTTGAGAACTCTTATGTCCCATTCACAATATAATGCACCATAATATCTTTCATGCACTCGAGGGTCAAGATTTAAATAAAATGTCCCATTCACACCATAAGATTGATTTGAATAAAAAGAGCCTCATGGGTGATTTCAAGAAGCATCAATAACAAATGTACATGCCTATAACATTCCAAAAGCTTGATAACTCTTATTGACCACACACATTACGGGAAAAAACTAGTTGACGTGGCAAACTACTTAACTTATTTTAATGTAAACATTTTATTGATAGTCATGCCTCTTTTTCCCGCTCTAGGTTTTATTATAGCTAGGATAGGCCGGTGTAGTTAAGGCATGACGGATCATAAAAAGAGCCTCATGAAGGAAGTTCACCAAACAGCGTCGACCCAACTATGGGGGCTAAAAATTGTGCACTGATCATGAAGAGAAATAAGTGGAAGATGATTCACTAAGTGCATGGTTTTATGGAGGGGCTTGGGCTCCTATTTTATTGCAGCGGAAGGTCCCATGCTTATTTTTAAAGTCAGTTATGGGAAATAGTAGAATTTAGGCCTAAAAAATAGTTTAGAGTTGATAGAATCTAATATGCATTCCCACCATTATTTTTTGGTGATTTTAGAGGGAAATATGATTTTATTTACCTACAAATAACCATAAAAATCCAATGGTTATCTCCAATGTGTTGTTGCAGATTCAAGTTCAGGTGAACAAAGTTGCCCTGAAGGTGGACCACGTCCAGACTCAGTTACGACATTAGGGGGATGCTCCATGCAATGTCGCTCGGGAGCCAGCCTTTCCATCTCGACACTCCTCGCCACATGGTCATGGTAGTCGTTGCAGCCGATCTCAGCGGTGATCATTTAGTCGGGCTCGTTGCTCGCCCCACCCTCAACACTGACAAAGTCACTCACCAACAAAACAAGGGTCCCCTACTCGTCATCTCAAGTGGGGGGCTCACTTGCTACCCCTGAGACGTACACGATGGATGGCTGGAATCTACCCTCGCTGCCACCACAACTCTCTGACAAGCTCCCCTACCTCTCTCTCGTTATACCCACTCGAGAGGAGGTAGAAAATGAAGAAGAAAATCCCACTGGTTGGGACATTCTGGATGTCGGCAAGGACCTCCCGGATTCGGGTTGGCTAGATGACCATGATCCTCCTGCTTTGGGAAAGTTTTATGTTGCTGCTTACTTTTTTGTTCTATTAATCTCCTAGGCATTGCCTAGTTTGTTGTTCTCATAGGGTAGGCCTAGTTTGCTTGTTTGTGGTTTTGGGGTGTGCTCTCATACCCCTCATTTTTTTGTTGCAATTTATATTGTATCTTATTGAATTAATATAATATAGGATCTCTTTTCATCAAAAAATAAAAAATCCAATGGGATCCTATAATATCTCAACAGGTATTGTTGAGGAAACTAATAAAAAATTATGGGACCTTAAAACTATTAAAATGCTCTTAATTTTTCTCAGCAATGCCCATTGAGATATTTATGGAGCCCCACCTCCATGGGACCATGCTCTAAGTGGTCGCAAGCACAAATATGTAGATGATGAGGGATCTTCGGGATTTGAAGAGATAATGTCATAATAAGGGCCTAATATAGAAAATTTTGAAGTAAATATGCCAGATGTGGAGGACATGATGAAATAGGAAGTTGGAAATGAATTAAAGGGATTTCTTGCTCATTTGCATTATTTCCTTTTCCGTCCAAGGAATTTGGTTGTGATTTTTAAGATGAAGAGATGTCAACCCCTAGTGGAGGATTGGAAGGGAAGAGGATGAGGAGCAAGAAGAAGAAATTAAGAGGATATGATGTTAAAAGAGTATGTGGGAGGAGGATATCTACTTATGGGAATTTATGTACAAATAAAATGCCTTAGAGACAACTCAAAATAATTTGACATGTGTTTGGATGATCTAATAATCGAACTATTGGAGACTAACTTGCGATCATAAGAAGGGAAGAGGAGGAACAAGAAGAATAAATTACAAGGAGATGTTGGAAGAGTGCGCTAAGGAGGATCTATATTTATGGGAATTTATGCACTAATAAAATGCCTTAGAGACAGCTAAAAAGTAGTTTTCTTTTGTATTTGATGTGCATCTAGATGAGCCAATGATCGAACTACTGGAACCCAACTCTCAATCACAGTTCCCATACTAAATAGAAAGTGGTGTCCCCATATTTCACCCTAAAATCTGGGACTACCCATTTGAAAAAAAATCATTCTTTTTAAAATAATGGGTCTTTTCATGTTTTTATTGCCAGATGATGTCTGTATTACATTAAGATTTTCCTAGTGAATCATATGAGCCAATTTCAACAAATACCCAGATGTCGAAACTCATTTTATCCCTCTGCCAAGTTTTCTCTGCGGGAAATTTTTATTTAATTATTTATTAAATAAATAAAGCCTTGTTTGAAGTAAATTGTGCTCCGGTTGAACCCTGTTGAATTTTTGCATGCCAGTATTCACACATTTCAATAGGATTTTCACCAGGAATGAATTCAGAGCATTGTCTACAACTTCTAGCAACGTTTTTCACTTTTATTTATTTTTTTTTGCGTTTTTTTCTTCAATTTTCTTCGCAAATTGTCCTGTGAAATTCACCTGGGTTTGTTCTTTGTTATGTATAGTCTATTTAATTTCCTGAAGCATTTGGAGATCATTTATAGCATTAACACCAAAAGGAATCAGCCTCAGAAAGAAAGCTTCTGACAAAAAAAGATGAAGTCATGCACAAAAATCCTCTCCTAGGCAAGTCACACTTTTTAGAATGAATGGGTCTAAGCTACAATGCGATTTTTTGGTAGTGGCAGGCAGGCGGGAATTTCTTACCTGCCTTGCAGGGTACTTTTTCCCATGAAGACAAAGTCACTTAAGCTACAATGGGAATATTAGAGGTAGTAGGCAGGCGGGGAATTTCTTACCTGCCTTGCAAGGTAAAAAATTCCCGTTATAAAATAAAGAAAAATCACTGAAAGCACCGATGGGAATTTTTTGCCTACCTAGCAGGATAACTTTTCCCACCGAAGAGATTTAATCACCCATGCAAGTCACATTTTATCAAAGGAAGCTATTTTTAATGCATGTCGCACTTTTTGGGGAGAGGTTTAATTTGCCAGTGGGAATTTTGGCAATGACATGCAGGTAGGAATTTCTTACCTGCCTTGCAGGGTAAAAATTCCCATTATATGGAAGTCATATAACTTAAGTTGAAGAAGGGATTTTTGGAGCTGCAGTGCAGGGTAGAAATTCCCATCAGAGTTGACTTCTTATTTTTAGAAATCACCCTTGCCAAAAAGTATGACCCCGCCTTGGCATTAAACAATGAATTTAATGATATTTATTTATGGCTTTTTCACCTAATTTTGGCATCATGAATGGATGAAAAGTCAAAGCAAGAAGTCAAGCCAAAGACAACTGAATGATGCACTCTAAAAATAAATAAAATAAACTTATTTAAAAAGCAACCAGCAACATACATAATTGGGCGCCCAATTTGTGTGAATAGACATGATTATTTATTAACTTAAATTGCCAGGAATAAGAAGGGAAAATAATTATAAAATAGTATGTTGAGGATTATATAAGCATGGGCTGTTATAATAAAGAAGAAATTAATTCTTTTTTGCTAAGGATTGTAGCCCAAACAATTTTGGCGCCAAGGAAAGGAGGTTTTGTGCATCAGAAGGTGTTTTTCATTGCTAGGAAGCTTCAAGGTTTGGTGCCTAGGGTTGGAATAACTTGATTTGTGTTATGATAATTATCTGGATGTTGGTATAAGTGCCCAGGTGAATTTAAAAATATTTATGCTTGCTTTGCATGCAAGAAAAGAATCAAATTTTAGGGCAGCAGGCTTTATATGCAGATTTTTGGTGACAGAAATCAAATTATTCATGCTTTGAACTCCATCTTTTTCTAAAATAATTACAAGTATTCATTACAGGTGTTCATAAAAGTGAAAGGGATTTCAAATCAATGTTAGTTACATCGAATGTATCTTCTAAATCTAAATAAATTGCTAGATCTGCACAAATTGATCCAGTTGCAAAGAATTCCGACAAGATTAAAAGAAAAAGAACACAGAAAAAGATTGCTCCAGCCATGATGAAGCGTGATGAAAGAGAAGGATCAGCAGAATCATGCATAGCTTCCATATTTGTTGATATCAATGACACGAACATAGGCCATGAACCCATCTCTGAAATAATTGACAGATCTAGGGCTGGAAAGACATCTCTCATTGCGGGCAATAAAAAAGCAGTGGAATTATTGAAGCATCAACATTTTCAGTCATAGCTCAATTTCTTGAATTTGTTATGGAGTGTGCAAGGTCATATTATCCTCTTTCCAAAAGAATCCAGGATGCTACAGGAAAGACAATAATCAGGTTGGATGCACAGTTTATGAATTATTGTCTGAAGATTCTGACACGATAGGTGGTGATTGCAATTGGCATGTTGGATGCTGGCAACAGATGGGAGAAACAGAAAGTAGATTGTGTGAGTACAATGAATAACAGATATATGAAGAAGCCCAGGTCTCCATCAAATTTTTTCGAGGACTCTTCCGTGCAATCCAATTTGGTGTAGGAGGTGGATGATATTACTAAATTGCTTTATAGGTTAAGTGGAGAAGCCAATACTCACAAATTCCGCTCATGGGTTTTATGTTTTTGTAAGGACCATTGAGATCAATAGAGATGATTCAATAATCAATTGGGCAGAGATCATTGGTGACAACATCGGTGAGCAACTCCGGAGTGTGAGGCGGATGTACAACTTCAAAAATGACTTCATACCTGGTATATGTAGTAGCCTCGCAGGGTATATTTTCCAAGCTAGATAGACGGGGGCGTACTCATGAAAGGATCCTATTTTTGAGTGCTTCCCACATTTGACAGTTCATGAATGCCACAAATATTATAAGGCGGTCAACGATGGGTTCTTCTATGAATTCATCTGCAAATTAAATAGTGATATGAAGACCAGCGGAGAAAGTAAAGAAGCTTGGGAAGTTGTATCCCAACATGGATGTATTTTCATCCAGTTTGCAGACTTCACATATCTTAGGGTAACCAAATTTTCGGGAGAACCAGTGAATTTTCCCAGGTATCCAAGTGATAAGTGGGTCATCATGAAGTTGTGCAGACAACTCGTGAAGATGCTTGACTTACAATCAAAGTGGCACAAGTCTACAGGGTTCTTTCCAGTCGCAGTGGGTTATTATAGTTGTCAGAGCATTCCACAAAGATAGAAGAAGTCAAACTTGAAATGTTTTATGAGTATGAGAGCATGATTTCTTCCCAGCACGACTGAAATTTGACCCATATGGTGTAGCGAAGAAAACAATCTCCCAGGATTAATCACATGTACCTTCATTGGAAGACTTCTGGATGAAGTACAGAAACGAGTATGAAGTTAGAAAAGAAAGAATTCAGCAGGTTATCAACACAACAAGTGTCTGATTATGGTTTGGCACAGATACCTACAGATCTCACAGATGATGGACATGTTATACTCAACTCATATCATCAGATGGGAGGGGATAGAGTTTCTCTTCAGGAAAACATTGGTGGCTGTCAGACGATTGAGGAAAGATCTTCCATAGTTCTGGTTAACACTTCGAACTGGTTGTTAACAAAGGGGTATTGCCTAGATGAAGCTTTAATGAATCAGATCAGAGGTAAATTTATCGTAGGATACTCTAGAAAAAGAAAGCACGAAGGTGAAAGTAGCAGAAGGCCAGAGAAGCTTAAAGTTCACAAGAAGTTCTCACGCACAAGAGAAGACCAAATCTACAGCTAGCGTGCTACTTCCAACTTCTCCAGCATCAACTCATAGTACTTCGGAAGTCCCTGTAACCCTAGAGAGATCTTGTTGTTCCTCCATTGAATCTAGCATTATTTTTTTCTCCTCAACCACTCAGATCCTCACCTCTCCTTACAGAGAAGTTGAAATCACAAATGGCGGAGTTTGAAAAATCACTGTCTTTGGACAATTCATAGGGTGGCAGTCACAACACGATGGAAAATTCAAGTAGAGAAGAATTAGAGCATGAGATCGTGGTGCACTTAGTGAATTCTCATTCCCCGAGAAGTAACTTTTCATATGGTTGGCTTTACAGACAATCCTGAAAGCCAGAGAGGAGATCAACCTGGAGGAACACGACTTTTAGTATGCTCCTGAGTTTGGGCGGAAGAGATAGAAGACCTAAAGTTGCTAAAATAACTTCTAGGTTAATTATTGAATAATCAAGACAGAAGTTTGTTGAGTTGTCAGTTCCAACAGAAGGAAAGCACAAGGGAAAGATCACGGCAGCTGATATAGTAGTGACCAAAGTGCCAATAGGTCAAACTACCACAGAAGGATTAAATCAAGATACACAGACACTAATGAATGTTTTATTCCTTAAGCTTGACAAAGAGAAGGTTGAGAGAGCCAAGCTTAAAAAGCAGGTGTCCCAACTATGTGAGATCATTTCTAAGGTTTCCAAACCTTCCTCTCAGCCCATTCTAGCACATGAGTAGGTGAGTAATCATCTGATGCAAGAGGTGGAAGATGCAGGGGACTAGGTCAAAGCTATTGCTCAAGTGGAAAGAGAAAATCATTCACCAAACTTCATAGTAGTTCGAAAGAATACCAATTAAATTGGAGAATATGCACAGAGCAAATATCTCAGCTAAAGGAACTGATGACATAGATAAAATATGAGAACATAGTTGTTGAAATTCATCTGGATACTTTAGCTAAGATACACTCATTTCCCGAGGATGTGCTAATTGCAGAGAAAATTGTATCTTGGTGGATTGATGAAAAAGGGGAAGCAGTTAGAAATTTTAGTTTCCTTCCACATAGATATCCTCAAGCTCATATTGAAAAGGATGTAGTTTCTGGAAAGTAAGATGGGAGAAGTGTTAGAGAGCATCCCAAATGAATTACTTACTTCCCATGAGGAATTAATTCTGGTTTGTGCAGAAAGAAATTGATGAAGCCACCATACCTTTCATGATGGATTCAATTGGCAAACTCATAAAGCTTCAGGAAGATGTTGTGGGATATGGGCCTAGTTTAGAGAAGGTAAAAGACTAATATTTACTGCTTTAAACCAGAGGGTTGTTGTAGTTCATAACCGAGAGAGAGGCTATTATTAAAACAAATGGGAAGATGTTGAATTGCATGTTTGACAAGTATATTCAATATCAGGAAAAAAAAAAAAAAAAAGTATAGCTGTTACAGCTAGAAGATCTTCTTTCTTTTCTTCTTTTCTATGTTCCCAGATGAAAATGTAAGATTAAAGTTATTGGTTTAAAAACCATTCCTTTAAGTTATTTGGAAAGTATTTTTTAAGATAGGTGATAGATGTGCACAATTTTGGCTTAAACTCATGTTGCATGTCACTAAGAGAGGAATTCTAGGAAGATGATTGCAAAATGTTCCCTCTACTACTTCTTCATGTTCTAGTTCAGTTGTAGTTTCCCATCTATAATTTCCCCTCTACACACTATAAGTAGAGGAAGAACCCATGGGTTAAATGATTGGAATTTGTAATTAGCATTCTTGTGTTCCAGACTTTGAACTGAAATCCCTGATAGTTTTCTACAAGCAGAGGAATAGAGAAGAGATTTCCAGAGAACTTTATGTCAACGGTGCATTTATCTCTTATTTCTTTTTTAGATCTCTACATAAACTTTGTGTTGTCTTAGATCTAGATCTGAAACTTTCCCTTGCTTCAAATTCTACATTTTAAGATCTATTTGTTTCATCTATGTGTATGTGATCAACTTTGTCAACTATTGGTTAGGTTGCACATTTCCTTTCCTTTCTTCTCGCATTTAATTATTTCCCTTTCCTGCACATATTGCTTACGGCTGCTTACTTGCTGCAAAATTGCCTAGTTATGGTCCATGAGCTACGCAATTAAAGTAACACCAACAAATTGATACTATGAAATATAATTAACAAAATATTACATGGGAGCCTCACCGGTAAATGAGGGAGATTTATCTCATGACTGCCTAGGATTTCAGTTGTACAGAAAATCTAGCCAACAAAAAGGAAACAAAAACTTATGTTATTCAACCCCAATCAACTGATAGAAGATTAGCCACAAAGTACATTAATCAAGTTAGCCACCAGGGTTTTGTGGTAGAATGTTATAAATGACATAGCCCATATAGTTGAAAGAACAATTTCGATGAATAAAGAAAGCAAAAAATGCTTGTGGAGAAGAAATTGGTAGCCAAAAAAGTCTAAGGCAAGGAAAATAAGTAGAAAGATCATTCAAGAGGATGCTCCTCTAATGAGAGGAATCTCCTTGGATGGATTAGGGCTCATGAACAAAGTGGAGAAGATGATGGACAAACTCTTTCTGAAGTGGACAATCCTCCTTGAGGAAATGGGAGCAACAATGGTTTAACACATAAGAAGAGGTGTGTGATAAAGCATTAAAGGATCTTAGAGACAAGGTGCGCATAGCCAGAACCTAACAAATTGAGGTTTTCAAAGTTTTTAGTAAATGATGAAGTTCGTTGACAGGCCCCCTACTAGAAGAAGAATAAAAATAAAAAAACACTCAATAAGAATGTATTCTAAACCAAAGATAGGGCAGAAATGGGTTAAGTTCTTGAGGACACAAATGTGCTAAGAAAACAAATAGAGCATAAGTGTAACAAAGTAGATGAAATTATCAAAATGTCATAGTGAAGAGATATGGATAAAAACAATGATGCATGAAGTGGGTGAGAGTCTCACTTTTGAAATATAAGTAGGGAGCCAAAAGGTGCAATGACTGAATGAATGGTTTTTTTCGATCACAAGACCAAGTAGTCTATGTGACACAAAGCCCACAAAAAAACAAGGAACATGTTTTTTCACTGAAAAATCTATTGGCATAAATCAAAGAGTGTCTAAATGATGCATGTAACAAGTAGTTATAACAACACCTTGAGCCTAGTTTGGAGGTTATCTTGTTGTTTGTTAAATATAATTGATTAAAGATTAAATTCATGGATTGTTTTTTAGACAACTTTTGTAGCTTATGTTGTGGAATAAATATATAAAGACCTACATTGTTGATGGACTAATCCATGGTTCTTTAACATTTTTATATGCATGTGTTGCTCATAAGTCAAATGATTGAATGAGTATCGGCTTCTAATTTTTATTACGGTTTGATTCATTTAAGCTATATGTATGGATAATTTGATGGTTGAATATTATACACATAGTTCTATAAATGTGCCTAGATTAAATAGAGCTCCATTAATGAAGATAGGACCCCATTAACAACAATCAATTGGAATAGTAAATACTCAGTGATCTCTCTGTTTTTCACCTATTTTAGATTTGATTAAGATTTATGTATAACCAAAAAGGAATAAAATAGAAGCTAAAGGGGGTTATTATGATTAATTAACTTCCAACATTAATCATTCAATATCAAAATAATGCATTAATACTTGCAAGTGTACATTGGGAGGTGCCCCTTGTTGATTTGAACATGTCTGGGAACCCTACCTGGAAAAACAATAAAGACCTATGGATGGCATTAAACGTACGTGGTTTTAAAAATTTTCATGTAAAGAATCAAAGGGCAGGATAAGCACATTTTGGTCTCTTTTGCCAAGAATGGAAAGAAACGGAAGTTGCATACAGAGGTAAGGCCTACACCATAAGTGAGAACATCATTGCTTATGTAATATGCCTTAGGATGGAGGGAATTGAATTTTATATAAATAAATTTGACAAATATGTTGAAGAAAAGAAATCTATTGAAGTAACTGAAACCCTTGCTTTTTTCAAATCCGGTCTAGTTTTTTCCTCCATCCCGACCCTACATGATGAGGATACTCACATGGTGGTTCATTATGTTACTCTAGAGGGTTGTTACATCACTCTTCCTCTACATGATTTAGTGCTTCTAAATAAATTTTGCAAGGGCCCTAGAGTGAGCATTATATTTTATAGTCTCTAGGAAAATCTATTTAGGAAGTACATACCCATCAGTGTGGCATCCCTTTACATCAAGGAGTCATTCTTCTGCTTCATCAATATTATTCTACTCACTCGGCCAACATTACTTCACATTCTATCTCACCTCCTGAACCCCCCCTCTTTAGTGTAAGGTGAAAACAAAGAATCATAAATCCCCTGCCCCTTTTCCTCATCCATCTAAGCATATTCTCTATAGTAGTGACAAGGGGAAGGAATTAGATATTATTGAGATTCTTTTATCCACTTGCCAAACTACTCATGATTCTGATATCCCCTCTGGACTTAAGGCACATATCATGTAGCATGATGATTGGATTAGGGATATGAGGAAGGATGTTGCTCAATTGTACAATAAAGGTCCCAAGGGTAAAATATCTCTTGACATATCTCTTCATCTCGAGGACAAAGTTAAGGAAATTTATGAGAAGCTGAATTCCTTGGAGGATTCTATTGGGCACATTAAGAATAACCAAATTGATCATTTAGCTATGCGTAGGGCCTTCTTGGATTTCATAGAAATTTGAGTCAAGAAAGTATGTAGCCTCCACAATATTCATCCTGGAATATGGAAATGTGGAAAAGATAGGATCCTTGCTACATCCACCATTAATATGACCAACCCCTCACAACCCACAACTCTCAATCTCTTTAATACCCTGGAGAAGGTCCAAAAATGTTTTAACAAGGTGTTCAAGGGAAGATCTATGTTTCTCCTCTATTTTCTTTTTTTGTTGGTCTCATGTGGTTTTAGAGTTGTAGTGGTGTTGCAGTGTTGTTGTTTTCATGCTTCCTTCTGGAAGGATGCTCTCTGCTTTTTTTCTTAACTAATATATTTGGCTTTTATGCCCTTTTTCTATGGGGTGTGGTCCCCACTAGACAAAAAACCATTGATGTTTCTTTATAAACATGGCTTTTGAACAATATTGTTGTTACGGTATGGTCCCTCCAAAAATCCATTTACCAATAATTAAAAAAACAAGTGTACACGATATAATACAAGTTCACAAACACAAGGGATCGAGTACATTTAGTTTTATTACAGATGATTATGGACTAATCTAAATGATAGAATAGGGAGATCTGGACCTAAGAGTGACTCCTTACTAAAACTATGACTTGGAGATTCTCCTAAGCACATGAATATACATTAGGGACAACAACAATCGTACGATCTTGACCTATTTATACACTATTGACCACAATTAGAACTATGATCTCTAGATTTTTGGGTTTCTCACTTGTCTAAATATCTTCTTCACTCTTTGTTGGTCGCATTGCGCGAACCTCATAATGTTATGATCAACATTTTAAACCCTAACAATGGATAAAGAGTCCTGCAAAACAAACATTAGTTGGGTTGTGGGCACCCTATACATCCTTAATTTTTACACTACTCCAAAGATGCCTCAAACCGTATGTTATTCTCCACCTAGCATGTGATATCAAGTTGAGTGCAATTAGATTTGATATCCTTCCTTTCATAAATCTTGACTTGAGTTTCTCTCTTGGAAATCTACTCAAGTGAGTGACTTTGAGTGTTTGCAAATGTGGCAAGCAATCCCCTAGACCTGGTGGGAATCTTCAAAATTATATATGGTGTTATCCTAATGAATGTGCAAAGGTATTTTTGGAGTGTAGGGAGCTTTGGGTACCTTTTGTGCTAGTTTTTACAATAGGAGTCCATGAGAGTCCTAGATATTGAATGAGGTGAGTTTCACTTGCTTATATATATATGCTTATGAAGGTGATTTAAGTTACAAAGGCCGACAAAGAAGGAGAAAATGACCCAAATAATAATGTACAACTGAAAGTTTGAGATCAAAATGAGAAGGGGGAAAATCGTACACTAGCATTCCTGCCCCTATTATATATTTTTGACCCTAGAGAGATAATATAAAGCGTTAATTTTTGAAGTTGGCCAATAGAGTTTCTTAATGGATTCCATGCATTCAATTCTAAGAAATTATTGGCATATGAATGTGTATGTGTAGACACCAAAATTAGGTCATACTACCCTTATAACCTCGTTAATTAAATTAACCATACTTTACCTATTTGTATGCCATAGTGCACATGATTAATTGAATTAATTACTTTAATTAATTTAATTAACATCCTCACTTGACCACCTCACCCATCTGAATCACCTAGCCACCTCATCCCATGACCCACTCAAACCCTATTAATGGCCTAAGACCAAGTCTAATCCTATCTTAACCAACTAGCACTTAGTCTAAACCTAGACTTAACTACTATTAACAAACCTAAGAGGACTCTTACTCATTCTTCTGTGATCAAATACTTGAGACTCAGACAAATATTGAAGACCGTGCCAAAATAGCAACAATCAGGCTATTTTTGGCCAACCTAGATATTCCTGCCTTAACCGACACCAGTTATACCTCAACTGATGTCGGTCCCCTAACCATCATTGGTTAGGTTAAATACATTTCCAAAATCCTTTGCTGAGGTTGGTCATTCGATTCAGGATCTCATACGAACAGAGACTTGGAGCACTCAAATTTTCTAAAGCACTTAGGAAAAGGAAAGCACCCGAGAGCACTACCAACAACCATTGACATCCATCACCTCCTTCACGATCATGGATTCACATAGAGAAGCACAAAGACTCAAAATATCATGACACGTATACGACATCCCTTCTCTCTGGATCTCTGTCATCATTTCTTTCATCACTTGCACTCTCCGGATCCATTCTTCACTAAGTACCTAATATCTCTTCAATTATCTTTATTTCCTTTCATTAATATCATCATTCCTCTCAGTAATTTATTCTATGGTACATCCGTACACCTCCTTCCTCCCTCCAACCCATTGCCTTACCATATCTAGCCCTTTCACCTATCTTCACCCTCCCATAATCATCTCTCAACCTTTTAGACCATTCCACGGCCTCACACCCACCATTTCCAGCCTTTGTGCAATCACAGAAGGTCTGGAGACCATTTCTAAGATCTTTTTATTAACTGCCCCTACTGATGCCGGTTAGCCAACTGACGTCGGTCATCAAAAAAAACCAGCATCGGTCACACAACCGATGTTGGTTACTGTGTCTGGCAACATATCTCAAACCAGTGAGCTCATACCCATTCCCTAACAACCTAGAATTACTCATAATCTTTTCCAGACCTTACCCACAACCTCTTACAGACCTGTAACCCAATACCACCGCATCACTTGACTCATTTTGACCTCAATCACCTTTTATCTGACCTTTCTTATTTGTTTTGTATGAGATACCTAAATGGTTTCAATTCCAATAAGATTGTTATTTCATGTTTATTTTGGATAGCATTAATATTTCTATTTAAAAAGTGGATTGACAGCCTGTGCAAGAAGCATCACACTTCCCGGATCTAGCTTCTGTTAGGTAGTCCACTTGTTGTTTTATTTAACTCTATCTAGTGGTATTGTTTTACATTTTACAGGTAGTTCCTCCTAGCCAAAAGAGAGTATTTACAATCAGCATTGGATCAGAAAATCAGAACGCGTGCACAACCTTCAACCAACATCACAAATAGGTATTCCTCCTTGTCCTATCACCCTCTATCTGTTTCATTAATTTATCAAGAATCTGGTGAAACATTTTGGCACCCCTGGTGGGACCCATCTAGGGTTCCTTGCATTCATTCATTCTTAGGGAAAGATTTTGTATGTTTGTTTCTTTTCGAAATGAAGTCAACATTAAATATTCTCCTTGGGAATCTTCTCTTTCTTCTATTTGTCTAAGTGACATTCGTATTTTGGGACTAAAAAGAATCATTCTTTTTCTTCTTTTTTGCATTAGTGAAAGTCATTCTCTCTCTTATTCACTCTCTGTTTACATCGAATATCACATTTTGATTTGGGTTCTAAAATACTTGCATTTCATACTTCTATGCTTGCATTTTTTAGTTCACATTAAAACTGAGGGTAACCTATACATTGGAAGTCATGCCCAACTGATGGTTGACATAATTGAATCATAGAGCACTTTCTCTTCTCTCTCTCTTTGCCAAACTGCACAAATAAAAATTCACACATCTTCTTAAACAACACCTTACCTGGAAGAAGTTGTCAACGATCACATGATCAGAGGATTGACAGTGGGCACCCAGGTGGTTTCTCTGTCCAGATCATTATCAGAGAAAGGACTGCCCCCCTCCAAAACATAACCTGAAACCACCCTTAGAATTTTCCTCTTCATAGGACACCTTCCTAACCAAAAAATTTGTTCTAATTCACAAAGTCAGTCTAAAATATAATAAGCTAAAACATACAAATTCACTTATAGGATTGCATGTTTTTCTTAGCTTTTTCTCTGAGTTATGTTTTGAGTTGTGAGGTTACATTCTTCATTTTATTCTTCCTTTCACACTTCACCATCATAGTTGGTGTATTTGACTATTTCTGAGTGTGTCAGGATCCATTATTATCATACTCAGTTTTTTGGGTTGATATTTCATCTGACTTAATTCACAAAAAAATCAATTTTTCTTCACTTTTCCAAATTTCACAGTGACCGGCGTCAGTCCAGTGACCGTCATTGTTGGTTTACATCTGACTGGCATCGGTCTACCTAACCGTTGTCAATTTCCATCTCTTTTTGGTCATTCTACCAAAAATAGCATTCATCACATCTTTTATTCTTTTTAAGCTCTCAGGACATCATCATACCCCCAGAATTCTAAAATCACAGTCAAATACAACTTCTATATTTCATTTTCATCATTTTTTACCTCATTTGCAAAATTGTTGATTTCCCACAGTAATCGGTATCGGTTTCCCTGACCATCATTGGTCATCATGTAACCTTCATCAGTTAACTTAACCACTGACGGTTCCTTTGTTTTGATTTTTAATTAGAACACTGACCAGTTTCACCTCCCGAAATCTATCCTTTTTCATTTCTGTTGTTTTTTGTGTCATTTATAGAGTACAATTTACTAGGTCTACGCTAATTCACATGGTTTTAACTCGTAACCAAGCCAACACCCTTGTGTTTCATGCTAGCCTTCAGCCGCTTCCACCTAGCCCATCACCACCTTCTATCTTGTCACCTATGGATCCAACTTAGCCCATCACCATTAGTACTAGTGACGAGGAGTTCACAAGAATCCTTGACCAAAATCCCACTGCCCTACAATACTATCTCACCCACTCATCCACCTGAGACTCCTCAGGATAGTTGGTATACGCTATGCCCATGTCTATCCTCCTGCCCTCACCCCCACTTCCGCGTCAGCTACCACTAGCTTGGCATTACCTTCATCCACCTTACCACCTGTGGTATCTCAACTAGACCCCACATCCGCTATAACTATTGCACCTACGACATCTATCACACCCGTGGTGTCAACCATCCCTTCACCAGCCACCCTTGGCATAGCCTCGTCTGCACCTGTCACCTCATATATACCTGTTGCATCACAACCACCCATTGTGTCGCAACCCACACCCCATTCCAAAACCTCATCCTTTCCATCCCGCAGTCTCTACGCCTAATTACCACAAGAGTCGTTTACGACTACCCCACCTATTTACATGCATCACCAGTAACCCTCAATCTCATCTATCACTTATTTAGAGATATCTTCCACCCGCATCTATCCCCCTTTGCAGTTCTCATACTTGGCACCCCAATATACTGGGATGTCATCCACATCATACATTCATCATCAACCCCCTTTACTGCAGGGGGTGCCCATTCCTCACAACCCACCAATGACCTCATTAGGATGATGATGGAAAAGATGTAAACATTAGAAGCATCAGTTTTGGTCTCTCGCAACTCCTTAACTTATGAAAAAATATGTAATGAGCCTATTCATCCATCTATCCCCATTCTCCCATACCTTGTACATTGGGAAATGCCCAAGTTCAACCATTTCAACAATAAAGAAGACCCATAACAACACTTGCGGTCATTCAAACATGGGTGTTATCTAATTTCCCATGAGTGATGCTTTACTCCTATGGACATTCCCCATGTCCTTGACAAGACCCTCCTTAGATTGGTATAGTGGTTTACCTAGACATTCCATTTACTCATTTAACCAAGTGGCTCAAGCATTCTTGGACCATTTCTCAATCAATGTTCAGTAAAAAAGTCACCATGACTGACCTATACTCGACATGATAGTATGATGATGAATCTATCACAGATTTCATTACTCGTTGGTGAAGCCTTATCAACTAATTAACATTCCAGTTACCTCAAGCTAACCTTATAGAGTTTTTCACTAGAGCTTGTGTCAGGACACATCTCACCAACTCTGTAGGTACAAACCTTCTATACCTTTGATGAAACATTTACCATGGCATGAAAACTAGAAATTATGTGCCATTGAAGAAAAGAAAATTCAATTGTGAAACAAAAATTCCATGTTCAAATCAAATGATGCTTCTTCATCTTCAAAGCCCCAAAATAATTATTCAAAAGCCAAAGGATCTTCCAACATGGTAATTCTCAAAGTTGGTCCATCTCATCCATCTAACCAAGTCAAACCTTCCTCCAATCTTTCTCCCATTCAAATGTTTCAGTTCCAATGGGAACAATGAAAGTACACTCCAATTGGAGAGCCCTATTCTTCAGTCTTGGAAAATCTTCTTAAGGCCAGAGCCATTGCACTTACCCCTATAAAACCTCATACCAGTTTCGATCCCACTCTTTCTATGCCTGTATGGTATAAGGAACATGACTATTGTAATTATCATCGCATCAAAGGCTATAATGATGGTTATTGCATAACCTTCAAGAACATTGTCCAGGAAATGTTAGATAATTGAGATCTTGTTGTGGACAACCCGAACGCACTAGCAAATCAAAACTTTCATATCTTTAAAAATTCATTTCCTAATCATACACCATCATCTAATCAGAATGGTGAACCTTCAACCAATGACAATAATGTCTGTAAATTCCATGTTGTTTTTTATATCGTACCAGTCATTCCTCAATTTCCACCTATTTCGTCTATCGAGGAAATTCTAGCACGATCTCCTCTACCCATAGAGGAGCCTACCTCATCTACTCCTTTACCCACAAAGGAGTCCCCTTCATCTCCCTCCTCACCCATGTAGGGGTCCATAATTTTTGTCAATATCGTGCAACCATATACCTCGCAAACTACTAAAAAATCAATGGTATTAACTCTCCTACCCACATGAGAATCATCATCACTTTCTTCTCCACTGAAAGAAGAATCTACTTCACCCCATCTACCATCGCTCTTACCCATGGGGGGTCCTTTATATGTACCACTACCTATTGGGGACAATTCCCCATTAGCATTCTAGGATCCCTTTGATCTGCTCTCAGGTCTTTTAGCCAAATATTCCAAGGCTAACCAATTCCCTATCTCACAGATATATTTAATAGGGATTGCCACTAAACCAATTGCATCTCCTCTTACAACATAGTTTTTTTTTACGAATGGTCGATCGCTTGGATTACGTTGATAATTCCATACTTTGGGGACATCTTCGGCTCCCCTTTTCAACCCAAATGAAAATGTCACCTATAAATACCTCCACGATCTATCTCAAGGTATTTCCAACAACCAAATCAACCCTGACCATGCATGTTGAAATGTCTTCTTCTTCATCACCTTTACCTACATCCGAACCTTTACCCATAACCAAACTTGTTCCTCTACCTAAGAACTTAGTTGCACCTACATCTCTTCCCACAGCCAAACCTTTCACTACCTTGGAGTATCATGTCAACACCAATCCTTGTCCATCCACCCGTCAAATTGGACTTATCCACACCTTCCCAAGCCCGCACAAAAACCATTCCTCCACCTAAAAGGAATACCCGACCTTCTAGGATTCATACACATGTTTTACCCACCACGCCTCTATCACCTTCACCCCTTCCGTCTATCCTTAAACCTCACTCGTCTACCCTGGTCAAGTAACCTTCTACCCAAAGCAAAAAAAAAGCGCAAGCAGCCCACCTCTTCACCATGATCCTTTTATTACATCCAATCGACCTATGCAACCTTCGCAGTCACCCGCAGCTTCCTTACCACCTATACCCCCACCAGCTACCATAACCCCATCACTACATATGTGACTTTCTTCTCTTACAAAAATACCTTCCACCCATCCTCTACTAGAAACCTTTATCACACCTCCATTATCACCGTGGATAACCCATTCTCTGCCACCATCCGCTTTCCCTTCTGCATCACGTACTCCCACCTCAGTTTTACCCAATAAGGTGTCATCTAAGGACAAGAACCCACTACCCTCCAACAAGATAGTTAAACCAACAACACCTTCCATTGCTATTTCATCTACCACACCTTTACCCAAGTAGGTACCATCAAAACCTAAGACAATACCATCTACCAAACCGGTGGTTAAACCTATTCCACTAACTATAACACCTCTTCCACCACAATCATCTACACCTTTACCCAAACCCACACTCACTTCCCACTGTGATGCATTGGTAGGGTCGTATGCCAACATTTTAACCAACCTCTTAGAGACCTCAATCATCACATTACCGTCACTTAGACCTTATGACCCCCTCAAACCAAAACCAAAAGGGTTTGATAATACTAAAATTTTTGCCTACCATTGTATGCTAGGACATAATGTAGAGACTTGTAAGGCTCTAAAAACCATTTTTCTCTGATTATGACCCCCTAAAGAAAATTTTGACGATGATGATCTTCTAGATGAGGACTCTATTCCACCTTCACCAATCTCCACACATCCTTTGCCCACTACCTATTCAACGGCCCACATCACCACCTCCACAACCCTTTTATCCACCTCCAACATTTGAGATCAACATGGTTTGTATTAGAGAATTGGCCAAACCACCACCTAAATGCCAGTGTGCCCTACTCATTTTGCAAGGTTCTTACCCCGCATTAGTATTTTTTCCTTCATGCCATTATGCTACTCATGACATACCTTATCCATCCACCTCATTCCCTCATATTAACATGATCCAAGTTGTCACTCGCGCCCAAAAAGACAAAGGAAAAGCAAAAGCAACCAGCCCATCCACTAATCATGTGCCTAACATACCCTCTGTACCCACACCCAAAATTACCATTCGAGGACCCACATACCCTATTTCTGATGGGGTCACCCATCGTACAATGATAAAACAATTACACCAATCCCCTCTAAAAATGTCTTTGTATGATCTCGTCCAAACCTTTGAATCTCATCGACAAGCCCTCATGGAGGTTTTGGAATCCATCAAGGTTTTACCTAACAACCCCACACCAGTAGCTTCCATTATCACCCCTCACCACGTATCCTCTCTTACCAAAACATCTCCTTCTTCTACCCCCACTCCCACTCCTCAAGTGGCCGCCCTCAATTTCTCTAATGAGGAGATCATACCTCTCTAGTCAGATGACCCTGATCTCGCTCTTTTTATCTCCGTCTATATTGAAAATATTCATGTTTAACATGTTATGATTGATGGCGGTGTAAGCATCAATGTCATCTCCTCCCATGTGTACAATCAAATGTGCATCCCTTTAAATTACATGCATAATAACCCAGTTATGTTGTGCTCCTTCAATGACACCATCACTTCCACCCTTGGCACCATTATTCTTCACGTTCGTGTGGGCCCCCATACTGTGCCAGAGTTATTCTACATTTTAGAAGGGGAATTCCAATATAACATGTTGTTTGGCCAACCTTGGATCTATGTCATGGGTTGTGTTCCTTCAACTTTGCATCATTGTGTAAAATTTGAACATGAAGGACATAATTATACCATCCCAACTGACCCTTCACCATTTAAAACTTGTAACATGTTGTACAGACCTAATGATGTCCAAATACCAGTTAAGGCATCTACCAATGTCACAACTTCTCCTTCACCCACAACCCCATCCACTGATGTTACAGCTACCTCAGTCATCCCTACTTCTTCTATTCCTACTATTGTCACGATCTCTACAGCAAACGCATCTGTTAACCCGTCTAGTTCCCAACCAACTCATCTTTCTTCTTCCCAATCGTCTAGTACTTCATCTATTCTGGCTACACACATATCCACTAACAATCCCTTAGAAGGTTTTTTTCAACACCTCACTATGGGGGAATACTTCTTGTACAACATAAACACATTCCTTACTCCACAAGAGTATGGTAACCTATGACAACATCCTCGGTATGACTATCACATAGGTGAGGTATTCCATTACGGTCCTCCCCACCTTTGCACCAACTTAACATATGGGGGACTTT
Source organism: Taxus chinensis (assembly GCA_019776745.2). Classification (NCBI taxonomy): domain Eukaryota; kingdom Viridiplantae; phylum Streptophyta; class Pinopsida; order Cupressales; family Taxaceae; genus Taxus; species Taxus chinensis. The sequence continues at coordinate 706,996,519 of CM034154.1, forward strand.
ATACTTCCACCTATTCACCCAAGCCACCTTCCCAAACACGACCATTTTCATCAAATCTCCAATCTCTCACCAACCACCACTTTTCCCACACTTTCCTTCACCGTTGTGCATGGAAAGGCTTTATCTTTGGGTTCTATGAACAAGTTCGTCATATTTGTCATCTGTGTACCACAGGTAAACAGAAAGACAACATTGGTATTGGCTTTGCCAAACCATCTTCCAAGAAGGCCCGCATTGATCTTATTGAGGACGATAAACCTTCTCCACCCCATTCACCAACGTCACCACCTTCACCCATGGAGTCTATAGATCTCGAATCTATTCCTCCTAAAAAAATTGTGAACACATTTTCTTGGGACCTCTGACTTATCAACACAATGGTGAGGCTCCCTCTTCTCTTCTCTTCATGTATCTTGACATGATCAATGATGATACACCATCCATTAACGTCATTCAATATCAGGACGATGAGTCTATCCTCACCTACCTTGGTGTGGAAGATTCTTATATTCACCAGTCATTTCCTTCTGAGACACAAACCATGTTAAATGAGTTGACCATCAAAATCAATATTAACACTCAGGATGACCCACGCATTCTAAAGATTGGTCAATCTCTAAATACTTTTGAGCATGAAGCTTTCACCTCTTTCCTCCAAGATTATAGCAACACCTTTGCTTGGTCCTACATTGATATACCTGGTATTGACCCAAACATTGTGGTCCCCAATATCGTAATTGTTCTTGAAGCCAAACTGTTATGTCAGAAAAGTAGTACCCTGGGATTTGAACATTACAAAACCCTACTTTTGACTAACATGGGATTGTCTCAAGGTGTGGGACCTTTGTGATTGATACATACCTCCAGAGAAGGTTGGTTCCTGACTTATTCCAATGTTGATCTACTCCTAAACTACTAATTCCAAGGGACCAGAGGAAGAGAAATACATAAATGTAAATCCTAAACTAAGGGAGGCGATAACACCAAAACAAGACTAGAGAGATTCCTAGTGAGTGAAAGTGAAGGGAAATGGGAAAGAAGAGGGTAGATAAAATGCCATAGTCCCAAAACACATTCAAACCTCCAATCTTGTGGAGCACAACAAATTTAATCCCTGCAAAGGAACATAATATGCACAATATACCTACAAACTATAATAGAAGGTAAGAAATGCAATACAAATCAAGTTAGGGAAAGAAGAGCCACAAAACACTAATTTTATTACTTAAAATGATGTCAATCCATTACAGTATAGGCACAAGGCAAGAATCCTTCACAAAATGCATAAATTTGAGGCCTGTAGCTCACAAAAGTGTTGGAACAATTTTAGCATAGTTCCTTTACAATTTTGAAATCCATCCTCCTTTCAAATGAGGGGAATTTACATATATATAGAGAAAAGGAGATACCAACCAACATCCTTCATTAAATGCATGTACTTAGGTATGTGTAACCATGATGTTTCACTTTTCAATGGTACTTTTCTTGCACAGTGAATGGGGGTGTCATACATCATTAAACCAGTTTTTGAGCTACCTTATACGGTATAATTAATGTCTAGCCATATCTGAAACTCTTTCTTGTTGTCCAAACTGAAACCAATAGCTAACACATGACAAAAAGGGAAGAGTCGTCGCTGACAAGGAAACAACTTATCACGCAACAAGAAGAAATGTTGTCACACGACAGAGAGGGGAGGTTAACACGTGACACCAGAAGGAGGTTTATGTACGATAAAGGTGATGCTAATGTGTGAAAAGAGGGTGATGGTTATGGGGAATAAAATGACGCACGAGGAGGGTATCTTGTCGCATGACAAGAATTTAGGTTATCGCACGATAGGAGGAAGTAGTTGGCATGCGTTAACAAGGTGTAGTTGACGTGAGACAAGAGGAAGTGGTTGATGTGTATCAAAAAGGTGTCTTTGACATGTGACAAGAGGATGTGGTTGACGTGTGACAGGAGGAAGCGGTTGACACGCGTCAACAAGGTGAGAATTCTTACATTTTTCCAGTTTGACCATTAATATAAATCCTACTCCAAAACTTTTCCACCGCGATCTCTATTAACTATCAATGCCTAGACTTGTAGGCTGGTCCATTTTCCAAGGGAGGTGCAAAAATGGATAACAATTGATGACTTACGAGGTGATCTACTTGTTACATCTGAAAAACCAGTGATTTTGCATCCATTGGGCATGAAGTCATTATGATTGTTGAAACTACTCTAATGTCTAAACCTCTTATTTCTCCAGGACACAGCTGAGACATTACTTTATCATCAGATCTTTCCGTGAAACTGGAAAGTGCAATAACAACAAAGAAAAACCATGCACAAATAAAAAAATCATACATATCCCAAAATGGAACATGCAGAGAGTGCACAAGCACTTATCTACAAGGAAACCTAGCTACAACAGAACGATGTGCTACAAACACTTAGAGGCATTACAAACTCTAAACTAATATTTACAATAAAGATACTCCCATTAGTAATAATGCTTGAGATAGATGCCATTGACTAGAATCTTCCATTCTTCTTCGTCCAATTTTTTCAATTAGAAAACATTATTTTCTTTGCATTCTGAAATCAAGTAAGGGCCACTCCATATTGCATCAAACTTGGAATGCCTTCCGGGTTTAGCTCTGTCTACATTCTATTTCAGAACCAGGTCTCTTTCTTGAAAATTTTTGTTTTTGGCCTTTGTGTCAAATCTCATTTTGATTTGAGTTCTTTGATGTTTTCATGGCTTGGTCCCTTAGCTCTTCCATCTCCATGATCTCTACATACCTAACTTCCATAGCTGGAAAATCGAACAACTCCAGCTACTTGATAAGCTCCAAGGATGGTAATTCAAGGGATATTGGAAGCCATATCTGCCTTCTATAAACCAACTTGAAAGAAGAATAACAATTTGATTTCTTGGGAGTGATTCTATCATCCCATAAGGGTGATTTCAATTTTGTATGCCAAGTCCTTGGATTCTCATCTAGGGTTCTTCTTATGATTCTCAGCAAGTTTTTGTTCGTGGACTCTGCTTTTCTGTTACCCCAAGGCTAGTAGTTAGAAGAAGTGCTCAAGTAGATGCCATTTATAACATCCCAATTAGATATCTTTGCTCCAAGAAAAGATAAGGAATTATTTGATATTATAGTGGAAGGAAAACCAAACCTTATTGTAATACCTTCGTAGAAGTTGAGAATGCTAGCTTCATTTGCTTCCTTAAGTGCAATTTATTTTTTCCACTTAGTGAAGTAGTCGGTGGCTGTAAGAATCCATTTGTGACCTAGGCTAGAAGTTGGATTAATCATCCCGATAAAATCAAGTCCGCAAACTGTAAGAAAGGTTGCGTCAACTGAGATAGGATTTAGTGGGAGTGCTGCTAGCTTCTATTTACTTGTGAAGAAGGCAAACTTCTTGCATTTCTTGATCCATGAGTAGCAATCATTGAAAATAACTTCTACCCTTTCTGGATCAATTTCTAACCCTCCCTTAGACATAATGTGGCCTAAGATCTTTCCTTCATGAGCTAAGAATATGCACTTTTTCAGATTCAGAGACATTCTGAATCTCCTGCATCTTTGAAATACTTGTCTGAGGTGAAAGAGGTGACTTGTTGCATTCTTGGAGAATACCTTAATATCATCTAGATACACAAGAACTATCTTATTGATCAGTCCTTTGCATTCCATATCCTTCACCCTTTAGAAAGTGGCTTAGGCGTTTGACAATCCAAATGGTATCTTCCTATAAGCATATGTGCCCCACTTCATGGTGAAGGCTATCTTGAACTTATCATCTTCTTTCACCATGATTTGATTATGTAGATGACCTTCTTGCCAAATCAAAACATCGGGTCGAGCACCTTACAGTCCTGAAGGTCATTTTTGATCATCACATCAAAGATTGTGTTTGCCTTCATCCAAAGAAGTGTGTCTTCGTTTTTCTCTTAGTAAAGCTCCATGGTTTTATCATTTCTTTGTGTGGCATAAAAGTCAATCTTGCTAAAATCAAAGCTATTCTTGAAATGCCTCTGCCTACTAAGCTTCACCAACTTTGTAGTTTGCAAGGTAAGTTGCAATCTATTCGTCATTTTATTTTGCACCTTTTCAACCGCTACCACCCATTTCATCATCTCCTCAAAAAGGACATCTCTTTCAAATGGGATAATGAATGCCACAAAGCCTTTGAGGCCTTAAAACAGTACCTTATCCAACCACATTTTCTCGTTCCTCCTAAGGATAACCAACCATTTTACCTTTACATTTTTGCTACGGATCATTCCTTGGGGGACATTCTCGCCCATCGTGATGATCAACACCAAGAGAAAGTGTTTTATTACATAAGTCTTACCCTTTTGGACTATGAAACCAGATACACCCACGTCAAAAAACTTTGCTTATCCTTAGTCTTTGTTGCCAATAAAATTCGTCATTACCTACTCAATCACAAAACCTTTGTCATCACCAATACTGACCCCTTACATTACACGTATGCCAAGCCCTACCAACATCAACATGTTGCACATTGGCTAATGCTTCTTGCAGACCTCGACCTTGAATTCATCCATCAAAAATATATCAAAGGTCAAACTATCACTGACCAACTTGCAGACACACCCCTTTCCATAAATCAATCTTCTAACTTCTATTTCTCAGATGAATCCATCATTACCCTCTCTTTGGACAATACCATTTACCAAATGACCTTATTCTTCGATGGTTTCAAATGCCAACATGGGGGTGGTGCAGAAATTATCCTCATTCCTCTTGATGGTGAACCTATGACTTTATCTTTCAAACTAGATTTTGATTGTACTAACAATATCACCGAATATGAAGCACTCGTATTAGGACTTCAAACTGCCATTTCCTTAGACTTCAAATCAATCAATATCTTTGGTAATTCTCAACTAGTCGTAAATCAAGTCAATGGTATATACCAGTGTCGTAACAAAATACTTCAAAAGTATAAACATCATGTAGACATACTTTTGACTACCTTTGACCATTATGAGCTTCAAAGCACTCCACGTTCCACTTAAAAAATTTGTGGATACCATGACCTGCCTTGCTTCTCAGATTCCCGCCTCACCTTCCGACTCAAAAATATTTATCATAGTACAAAGGCTGAAATCACCTTCCTATTTATTTCGAGACGTCAACCTCATTGGAACCATTACACCTGACCCATGTGATCTTATCGTATAAGCATTTTACAGACTACCTTTCCCTGTCAATTCTACTCCTGACCTTACTCGTAATGGGAAATGCACCTTTCTCATAAGTGTTTCTCTTACTATGTCATCATGGGTGGCCTTCTTTATAAATGTGGCTTTGATGGTATCCTCTTACGATGCCTTACAAGTTATGAAATTCCTTACACCATCAAGGAGATTCACGACGGAATTTACTGGAGGTCATTTCAGTGGCTTGGTTGTCACCAAACGCATTCTTCACTTGGGCTATTATTGGCCCACCCTCAACCGTGATTGTTGTGACTATGTCAAATGTTGTGTGAAATGCCAATAACATGTTAATCTTCATCACACACCTAGTCATGCCTTACAGGTCGCACGAGAGCTTTGGCCTTTCTCTCAATGGGGTTTGGATCTTTTCAGAGAGATCAATCCTCATTCTTCACAATGCCATCAATGGATTATTACCACAACCGAATACTACACTAAATGGGTAGAATCCATCCCCCTCATCTCTACAAAAGCTGAGAAAATTTGTGAATTCATCAACCATCACATTATTTGTCGCTTTGGTGTCCCTCACCACCTCATCACTGATAACAAACAATTCAAAAACAAAACCCTATGGAAACTTTGTGATGCCTTCGGCATTCAACTTAGTTTTTATTCACCTTACTACCCAAAAACAAATGGCCAAGCTGAATCAACCAACAAAACCTTGAAAAAATTCTTATGAAGGTGGTTGATGATATGGGAAAGGATTGGCACGCACACATTCCTTTTGCTTTATGGGCTTACCGTACTAGTATTCGTACCTCAACTGTGGCCACACCTTTTTCTCTGGTCTATGGTACAGAGGTTGTCCTGCCTCTCGAAGTCCAGATTCTATCTCTTCGTATTTCACTCAAAGACATGCTTAACGATGATGAATTTTGCTAGGACCATTTGGCACAACTTGAGTTATTAGACAAATGTCATCTTAATGCTCTTGATCATCTCCAAATCTACCAAAAACATATCAAATGTGCCTATGAAAACATTTCCACAAACGAACCTTCCAGGTTGGTGACCTCGTCCTGAAGGAAAATCAACATGTAACCAAAGAGGAGAAAAGTAAATGGGGAAAATTTGCTCCTAATTGGCTTAGACCTTATATCGTTACTCATACCTATGGATCAGGTGTCTTATCATTTGTCTTCACTCGAAGGTAAACCCAAACCTGAGCCCCTCAATGCCTTGCATCTTAGACCCTTCTACTATTTGAATTAAGTCCTATATCACCTCTTGTCTATTAAACACTCGTCCCTTGAGCACCATTCACCTTCCATTTTACCTATTTTAAGGATCAATGACTAAACTAGGATCATGTGATTACCCATCACTTTTTCAGCCCTATCTTCAATATGAGTACCATGGCCCTACTCATGGCATGATTCTCATGGATACTTTTCATCTTTTTCAAGATGGAATCCCATGGTCGTTCATAACGTAAATTCTCTCTTCCATAGTTAGCCTCTATGTGCTATGGTTTTGCCTTCAAACCAAGAGCCTATTTTTCTCTATAGTCTTGTCCATGACTTAAAAGTCCAAAAAGCAAAGAAATTTCAAAAATAAAATAGGATTCAACTCCTTGAGTCAAAATTCTAGCAAAAGGATGATTCCCTCAAAAAGGACATATATTCTCTCTGGATCTCGCTACTATAAATAGACTGCTCCCTCGAAGGAAAACTATACAAAGCTAGCCATATTGTACTTAGTCTCTCATCAAAAGAGGACTATTCTTGTAAAATAAAATAAAATATTCAGAAGCTTCCCTGCATCGATCAGCTTCAGGAGAAAGACCTTAAAGGAAGATAATATACTCATCCCACATAGACTTCCTGCATCGATCAGTCTATCAAAACAACAACAAAAAGAAGAAAATGATAATTTTTTCTGTCATGGACTTGTCTATTTTGATCTTAGGTCTCTTGCCAAGTAGGCATGTTTTCTTACACCAGGTGATGCTAAACACCAACCATCTTCACCTCATTACCTTTTTTACCCTAATTTCCTACCTTCTCAAGGGACTTGCCACAAAAATGACATTTCATGATCATGTGACTTTCTTCACCCTTAGCATAGTCAATCATGCAACACCTTTAGGGTCTTACGTTCATAATCCCACCATTTGGTATGGTAGACTTGTTATGGTTCTTACCAATTAGGTGGCTCTTTTTGTCACCTCTTACCCTTCACCTTCTTCATTACTTGTTGATTCTCCTATACAGGATTAGACCATCGACACCTACATTTTAAGAATTCCTCTTTCACCAACATCACCATGCCTAAACTCAACCATGCCTATAAACCTCAACCATGCCTAAATGACCTAAACTCAACCATGCCTACAATCACCTAAATCAACCATGCCTAAATGACCTAGACTCAAAACATGCCTAAAACCTACCAACCCATTCATCTATCCTCATCATATTCTTCCCTAGCTTATGGGAGAACTACATCAGCCTGAGGCCCCTTTTCATCGGGGCTATGTAGGAGCAACACTCCGAGGGCATGGGGCCCTTGGAGGTTAGCTCTGGCCACTCTCTACCCTAACCAATTTCCACCCCCCATTTTTCTATTCATTCTACCTTAGTTAGTTTCCATCTTATACACTACTTGGAAATTAAACGAAAATACAAATATACAAACATGTATATCTACCTATTTCTTACATCATCATATCATACATCCATCATTTCACAATTTCCATGATATCAAATATTTTGAAAATTTACACCATCACATACATATACATCATCATTTATTTCCCATGTTACCAATAACTTGGAAATTAAATCAAACCACCAAACCTTAAAATGCCTACCTCACCTAGACTTAACATAACCATGCCTAACTCACCCTATGCCTAACTGACCTAACAACCATGCCTACATGACCTAGAACTCAACCATGCCTACATGACCTAGCCTAACTGACCTTAGACTCCACATGCCTACTGACCTAGACTCCATCATGCCTAACTGACTAGACTCCATCATGCCTAACTCCATCATGCCTACAACCTTGACTCCACATGCCTAATTCACCTAGTTTCATCCATACACAAATAACAATGGAAATTAAAACACAAGTACATCATCCATACCATAAATCTCATCATCTATAACAATGAAAGTCTGTATATCAATACAAATATACACTGATACAAATACATACAAGTATCTCAAATATCTCAGATACATCCTCACCATCTTCAGCACGTAGGCCGGTATAAGATAAAAATATCAAAACTCTCATGTACATCCTCACTATCATCGGCACACAGGCTGGTATATACAAAACAAGATGACTAACAAATCATATCTAGTGACTAGTCATCACTCCATCTGATATCCATGCCTGTCTCATCTATCTCCTCCTCCTCACCTCCATCTTGGCAACCTGCCAGCATCTCTCCACCTAGCATGGGTCTCGGTCTAGCCTCCACCTAGCCCTCAGCTGGGTCTGGCCTCCGTGAACTCATCACCTCACCCTGACCCTGTCTCTGGGCTCGTCGACCCCTGTGCTCTCTAAGCTATGAGTGTGGGATCTAGTTCCTCTCACTCACTTGCTTGTTGTGCCCTTGTACTCAGCATAAGAGGGGACATCTATCCCTACAGTCATCAGATGGTCCTAGTAATACCATGCCTCATTCAGGGAATCCCATGAACCTCACCATCGACACCATGTCTGAGGTGGTGTCATGGGTCTCATAGTAACCTGTGAGCTCTGTCCTACTAGGGCTCACCTCAGACCCTATACCTATGCTCCCTATCCTCCCTATGTAGGACCCTGTCCTATCATCGCTTCCTATAGTGTGGGACCCTATCCCTGAGCCTGTGGTGGTACCTACACTGTAACCTAGGCCTGTAGGGCCACAACCTGAGCTTGTGCAGTGGCCAACTGGCCCTGTAAACCTACTACCTATGCACTGTAAGGTGGCAACATGTCCCCCATCTCCATCTCCACCCTATGGGTGCCTGTCCCTATGTAACCATGGCCTTGTAGTGCTAACACCTGAGCCTTGTAAAATGGCAACCTGTGCCTCTGACCCTGTGAGCTGCCCCTGTAAAACTGTAATTTGTGCCTGTAGGGTGGCCACCTAACCCTGCAAGGTATCCCTCTACACTGTGATGGTGGCTAAGTTTGGTTCCCTGGCCTTGGGTGTCACTCATAGTTGTGCCACCCACCACTCCCTATATCTATCAGTGACCCCAACATCATCAATCTACCTATCTACCACCTGCTCCTCCTACCCTGTTGGCACACTCGGTCATGGTGGAGACATAGGTCTCTCCACGTCATCTCTCCTATACTAAGGGAAGGGTGGCAGCACGTCCTGTGGCAACCCAAACTATCATCTGACCCTGTCTACAGGTATCATCTCGTGCTTGCCGGCATGATGCCCCTGTATCCACCTGAGCAGTTGTAACCCTCTAACTCCTTGCCATGTCTTGTATGAGGGATAACCAACATAGGGCCTCCAAACAATATCCACACCAGACAATCCCTCCAGCACCTGCCTATAATATGAAACATCATGCATGGCCCTAGCCACCCTGTGCTCCCCACCAACTGGTACCCACCATCTATAGCCAAATTCTAACCAAGCCACCCCCAAACCAATCAAGTCGGGGAAAACCAACTGGACGCACACATACGATGTGCTCATATGCCCAACAATGTAAAAGAAAAGTGCAACACAAACTAAACCTCCACAACCTCCCATAGGCCCATAGCTCCCTATACAGTTGCACCAGGAATGTCGGTTCCCATGTAAAATAAATCCACTCCTCCACCATGTCCTGGAGCACTCCCATCAATGATCGTGGGAATCTACCACCCTCGATCATCTGGTAGGGTGAAACAACATACCACCTCCATCATCAAAACAACCAACCTCGTCTCCTGAGGATGGGATACATACATCTCTTTGTAGCTGAGGCTCACGCTATGGTACCTCATCTCACCCATCGCCTCCCCAAACACAACCACTATAGGCTCCATGGAGGCCTCTGAAGAAATAGAATACACTTGCTCACCCATAATTGGTAGCCTCGTAGGATCCTGTATACATCCTCAGGGTGACAGTAATCTCACCCGTCGGTAAATGAAAAGTGTTGGTCGTGCTGAATCCCATCTATTGATGAGTGCGACCATCAAACTAGGATCTCAAGCTACATGCCTATAGCATCAGATCCCAATCAATCCAACATCATTCATGTGCTCCCACTCCTCTATGCAGTCACACTCAACCACATATCTACCAATAAGGTGGCACTCTATCTCACATACGTAGCTGGTCCCTAGCCTACATCCAACAAAACATAGTATTGTTAAGACCTCACTACCTCCAATTACGTCTTAACCCCAACACCATACCCAATCACACCAATCCTACTTACCCCATTTACCTAATTCAAATACCAACCTCCTACCCTTTACACTCATGACTCATTACCTTCACATTATTTCACCTACTCACCTAACTCATCTAGCCAATGACCATATGTTACCCTTACCCCCTACAACACACATTACTTGCCCCTTTTGACCTCTTTTTCCTTTTGAAGCATAACCCTTCTTACCCCAATCCCTCTTTCACCCTAACTAGTGCTAGTCTCCTAGACCATCACCAGTTCTCCTTGACTGACATTGGTTCCAATTAACCGGTGTTGGTCACCTTAGTCTTGACCAATGTAGCTACAGCTAACTGACATTGACCAAACCTTGACCGACGTACTCTCTGTCACAACCCCCAAAACTGAAACCCCCCTCTATTTCTTAAAAATTGATAAAAACCAACCTACAATCCTAATTAATCCCAAACACTTACACCCCACATTTATTTCTCCCCCTACTTAGCCTATATTTGACCTCCTTCCCCCGATTTCATCTATTTTTCACCCATATTTCAAAATTAACATTCCCGCCCAAAAATTTCTTCATTGTAAAAACACAATTGGAGAGACAAACCAAAAAACAAGCTAGAAAACACCGCCTACCTCATCTCGATGGCATCTACATGGTGGCACATGTCTAGGCCACTACACCGGTGGTCCACCTGACCCCTCTCCTCACCTCTGCCATACCAAAATCTACCTTGCACCTCTCCACCAATCACACGTCTCCAACTGCACTAGTGGACCCATCTACCTGGCTCCTCTCAACACTTAGTCACCTCCACCTCAACTTGGTACAATATCTTGTCTTTTTCCTCCCCAAAAAATGCACAAGTCACTCAGCTCTTTCATTTTCTCAAAGTCAACAACAACAATGATTCCATAAAATATAGAATTTTAACTTTATAACCCTAACCTGCCATGACCGACGTCGGTCATACAAAACTGATGTTGGTTACCTTATAACTGACATCAGTCATTTTCCAATACCATTTCCTCCATGTTTTTCCTATTTTGACCTAACCTCATTACTTCCACATACCTTTTTTCAGTACCAACACCCATTGTACCCTACCCACAAGCCTAAACTACCCCTACAATTCCTTAATTACATTTAGGGATTTGTTATTTTACCTATACCTTGGCCTTACCCATGCCATGACCTATTTACCTAGACCTGACCTACTTTTGTGACCATTGAACTTGTGTACTCGCTATACCTTGTGATGTTGTTACCTATGTTATTTTAGCCTAACAACCATACCTTTCCTATTGTCATGTCGTTTATCCCGACCAAACCCATGGTGTACTAGATCATACCTAAATGTTCCTGCACCTAACCTACATTGTGTTTCTAGACCATATCCTATACCCTGGATACCTGAATCACTTCAACCTTGTTTGGATAAACCTATCGACCTTGGATGATGTAGAGTTTGCAAGCTCTTCAACCTGGTACCGTGTTGCAGTCTATACGTGTGTGTGCATGTGTTCAATTTCCATTACCCATTACCCAATTTGACCCTGGCCCATTACCTATTACCCTAATTTGATTGACCCATTAACCTATTACCCAATTTGACCATTACCCATTACCCAATTTGACCCTAGCCTATTACTTATTACCGAGTTGACCATTACCCTTTCCCCAAAGTACCCATACTCTTCCCCACCTACCTTAACTTACACCAACTACACATTTATCAAACCACTCACCAACTCCATATAACACCTCATCAGTTCCTGGTTTGAGGGGGATCACCTTCACCCACACTTGGGGAAACCCCACTCTCACCCATACATGGGGCAATCACTTCCTATTTTTTGTCAGTGTCGCTTACCAATACAAGCTATGTGACAAAAAGGGGCAAAATGTAGACACCAAAATTAGGTCATACTACCCTTATAACCCCGTTAATTAAATTAACCATACCTTACCTATTCATATCCCATAGTGCACATGATTAATTGAATTAATTACTTTAATTAATTTAATTAACATCCTCACTTGACCACCTCACCCAGCCAACTCACCTAGCCACCTCACCCCATGACCCACTCAAACCCCATTAATGGCCTAAGACCAAGTCTAATCCTATCCTAACCAACTAGGACTTAGTCTAAACCTAGACTTAACTCCTATTAACAAACCTAAGAGGACTCTTACTCATTCTCCCATGGTCTATCACTTGAGACTCGGATGAAGATTGAAGACCATGCCAAAAATAACAACAATCAGGCTATTTTTGGCCAACCTAGATATTCTTGCCTTAACCGACATTGGTTATACCTCAACCGACGTTGGTCCCCTAACCATTCGTCAGTTAGGTTAAATACATTTCCAAAAATCCTTTTCCTGAGGTTGGTCATTCGATTCAGGATCTCATACGAATAGAGACTTAGAGCACTTGATTTTTTGAAGCACTCAGGAAAAGGAAAACACACCCGGAACACTACCAACAACCATTGGCATCCATCACCTTCTTCACGATCATAGATTCACATAGAGAAGCACAGAGACTTCAAACTTCCATGGCACGTATACAACATCCCTTCTCTCTAGATCTCTGCCATCATTTTTTTCATCACTTGCACTCTCTGGATCCATTCTTCAGTAAGTACCTAATATCTCTTCATTTATCTCTATTTTCTTTCAGTAAGATTTATTATTCATCTCAGTAATTTATCCTTCTACACATCTGTACACCTCCCTTCCTCCCACCAACTTATCACCCTACCATACCTAGACCTTCCACCTATCTTCCCCTATCCTAATCATCTCTGAACCTTTTAGACCATTCCACGACCTCACCCCCACCATTTCCAGCCTTTATGTGCAATCACAAAAGTCTAAAGACCATTTCTAAGAGATTTTTATTAACTACCCCTACCGACGCTGGTTAGCCAACGGACATCGGTCATCCTAAAAAACTGGCATCGGTCACACAGCCAACATCGGTTACTGTGTCTGGAAACATACCTCAGACCAACGAGCTCATACCCATTCCCTAACAACCCAGAATCACTCCTAATCTTTACCAGACCTTACCCAGAGCCTGTACCTGACCTGCAACCAATATCAGCCCATCACCTAACCCATTTTGACCTCAATCACCTTTTATCTGACCTTTATTATTTATTTTGTATGAGATACCTAAATCATTTCAATTCCAATAAGATTGTTATTTCATGTTTATTTTGGATAACATTAATATTGTTATTTAAAAATTGGATTGACAGCCTATTCAGGAAGCATCACGCTTCCTGGATCTAGCTTCTGCTAGGTAGTCCACTTGTTTTATTTAACTCTATCTGGTGGTATTGTTTTGCATTTTGTAGGTAGTTCCTCCTAGCCAAAAGGGAGTATTCACAATCAACATTGGATCAAGAAATCAGAATGTGTGCACAACCTTCAACCAACATCACAAACAAGTATTCCTCCTTGGCCTATCACCCTCTATCTGTTTCATTAATTTATCAAGAATCTGGTGAAATTCTAAGCTACTAAATTTTATTGAAAACGGATAAGTTTAAGTGGGTAAAATAACTAAAATATCAATAGGTGCTCCTGTTTTTGTTAAAAAACATAATAGAGTGACTTTCATGCCCCCAACCATTTTTTGAGAACTATTTAGTTTTTTTGAAAACCCTTTGGTTGAAAGATAGCTAGGAGCATCTAGTTTGGGATACATTTTTTTTATATTTTTTTAGCGAGTATTTATTTTTTATGATTTTTCTAGTATAAAAATTTTTAATTTAAAAACATAATGGAACTCCGACCGTGCCCCCCCCACCTAACTACCTCAAAAAATATCGAAAATTAGAATTTTGTTTTTTGAATGTGTATATAATTTGACCTTGTTTGGGCTAGTATAATTTTTTTCAATTTTGATGAGCCAAATGTGTGTGTGTGTGTGTGTGTGTGAGACAAAAGATAGATGTGTTTAAACTTCAAAAAATAGCTATAAAAAGGCATTGTTAGAAAATAAATAATATGGGAACCTTATATTAGTCAGAAAAATTGAAAACTTATATTTTTAGAAATTAGATAGTCTTCTCTGCATCATGGTATAATTTTTTTAAACGAATCGACCATTTTATGTCAATTTATGATGGCGGAAGAGATATTTTTTGCATTTTCCTGCAAAAACACGTGGTTCGTTGTGTTTGTGCAAGTCCATGCCTCAAGCTTGGGGATCCAAACCAGATCCAAGCCTCGAGACATGGCATGGAAAAAGTGAAACAACAAAATGCATATGTTCTATAATGTGTACGCATTATAATGCGTATGCATTATGTTATATACTTATTTATTGGGGGCCTCAACATCTTTTTCCCCTTCTTCACGGGTTTTCTGTCGTATTTCTGTCTAGTCTGCGAATTCATGCATATTATTTGCTAATTTTTAGTACTTAATGTTGTCCCCTACCCAACAATATATTATTCTGTAATCATGGGTGACAAAAAATGACATAAGGATGTAGAGAAATTCAATAACAAGACTCCGGAGCAATTGGAAGAACTGAGAATTAAGAAAGTGAAGAGGATGCAAAAACTTCGTGTAGGGAAAGGTACTTCTACTGTATCAAATGTATCTAATATATCTGAGAATTATGATTTTTCTTTGAATGTTGATATTGAATTAAATGATAATGTTGGTATGGATGAAGAAATTGATATTGTTATAATTGTTGAACCTTTACCTGAGAATCCAAATGTTGAAGTTTTACCTGAGAATCCAAGAATTGAACCTTTACCTCATAATCAAAATGTTGAACCTTTACTTGAGAATCCAAATGTTGAAGCTTTACCTGAGAATCCAAAATTTGAAGTTTTACCTGAGAATCCAAGAATTGAACTTTTACCTGAGAATCCAAATGTTGAACCTTTACCTGAGAATCCAAATGTTAATCCTAAAATTTGTATGGAAACACTAAATGAAGAAAGTAATCCATTTTGCGAAGAAAACCAATTCACTTAATTGAAATTGATGAAAACATTATCAAAACAATGCCTGACAAAATGTCTGATAGAAATGTAAGAAGAAGAGCTAGGAGAATTTGGGATAATTACTTTGCAAATTTAAATGATACAAAAAGATGTCAATTATTTGTTACATTGATGAAATTAATTAAGATGAGACCTACAATGAAACCACTGGGTTCAGAACTTCTAATTTTGTTGATTGAAATGTGCCAATTATTGAAAATATACATAAAGCATACCAAACTGTAGGTGCCAACAGACGCACCAAAGATATAAATGTTACACAACGTGCACTTAATAATTATATAGTAAGTGATAAAAATGTTAATAAACACTTGATTAGAAAAACAATCAATGCTTTGAATCTAAATAAAAAAACACTAATGAAAGCAATAGGGAGACACAAAAGTATTGAGTCAGTCAATAACACTAACTATTTGGCTTTCTCTAGCAAACTCCCATGAAAAGACAAGAACATGTCTTATATTCTAAATATCTAATTGTAAAATACTGGAATCAGAACATAAGAGTGTCACCTAATATAAGAGATACATTAAAAAGAATAATAGGTTCTCGTAATCGTGAGTCATGTGCAAAAAAAATCTTAGATATGACTCAAACACAATTGTTATTAAGTTTTAAAAATGAAAATCCACAAATTAACATTAGCCAAATATTCTTTGAAATGAACAAACCCTTTTATGTAAATATCAATCACTCACGTACCACTTGTTGTTGTAGGCATCATGTTGAATTTTCAATGCATTATGATGTTTGTTGTCAAATACGTTGTTTTTGCATACTAACATCATGTTGCAAGAGTGTGGATTAAATGTCCCACCAAAATCTTCAAGGGAATTTATTCTGACAATATTTTGTGAAAAATCAAGTAGACATTTTTTTATAACAAAGCATATTTGGATGGAACATCTAATGTATGTGGTGGTTTGTCAAATATAAAGAGAACGTGTAAGAGAAAAATTAAAGTTCAATGATGGTGCTAAATTTACATATGCAAGAATCATTTTTGATTGGTATGTCAAGAACATGGGCTCTCAAGTGTCCAGTTCAACGGTTCGTAGATATTTCTGGTTGATAGAGGAGCAACACTTGGTTAGCTATGAAGATTGTATGACAGATGCAAGATCAAGTGATATGCATGAGTTATGTTGTTCAGATGCAAGTTCTTGGACTCTTTATATTGATGCAAGGCATGTTTTTGTATATCATGCATTGATTTTGCATGGAATGAATGTGAATCACAACAGTGGGTGGACGAATAGATGTTTACACCTCTAATTCCACTCAAAAGTGTATATGAAGTTCCACGAGAATTACAACTTGCAGCACCTTCAGATCAGATGACAACATCACTTGAATTTGACCAAGTCTCTTATTTAGTGTAACAAGGTACATATGTATGCCATGTTTTAGATTTATAAATTATTAAATGATCAAATCTTAATGTATTTTAAATTTGACTTGAGTTTTACTTTGTGATTAGGGCAAGTTTTTGCAGTTACTACAATAGAATCTAACGAAGTGGGAACAAACTACTTGTCTCGTTGTGTAGAGGGGAATTTTTTTTGATTTCCAAAGTCATTGATGGTGAAGGCATTGAGTATCCTACTGGGTTAGTGGTAGTCACTGGAACTTGGCTTCGACGATATCCTATAAAAAAATCAAAAACTTGGTTGTTTGAAGACTATGAAGTACATCGAAAGATACTTCACTATTCACATTTGGTTCTTGCAAAAAATATTAAACTGATCAAATATAGAGGTAGGCCATTAAGGAAAGAATCTTTGGAAGGTTCATGAATCAGATCATCAAGCAATTCTTGCTACTGTCAAGAGTAGAGTTGATCCATGTGGTTCATTGGATTGAATATACAAAGGTATGTTCTTCATGAATTTTTAATTTGAATATTTATTTTAATGATTTTCTTTAAATGTTGCAAGATTTAAAATTCTATTTAATTTCTTACTAACATGTTTATGTAGGTTAATGGTTCCAAAAAAAAATTCACCTTTACATGGTTTGCACTGTTACTAGAGAATTTATTATTCATGAAGCCAAATGAAGTTAAGGGAAATTAAATATTAGAAAGGAACAATAACATAAATTCTCATTTCAACACCAATATTGTAAAAATATCTAATTAAAATTTTCATTTCACCACCTATATTATTCATGTGGTTGACAATGGACAACCTTACACTAACTCAAACTATAATATTTTATGTGTATGCAAACAATAAGACATCGAGAGAACCGAATGGAGATGGATAAAACTGAGAGATACTTTTATAGAGGGGTGTGACATGGAGGTGTAGGATATGGTGAGACATCTCTAGGTTCCACAGAGTCAGAGAAATCACATATCGAAGATATAACATTTTTTGGTCTCGGGGCTCTTAAGGGACTACGCCTGGACGAGGTAGCCATGAAGCACTGGGAGCTTTGGCCTCTAAAACGACACCTCCCCTAGCATTTACCTAACCACCCTGACATGTTGGAAAATTCATTTCAGTGCCAAGAGCTTCTGTTTGCAAAGTATTGGGTTTGACAGCCTTACACTGACTCAAATTATATTATTTCATGTGTGTGCAAACAATAGGACAGCGAGAGAACCGATAAGGAGAAAATTGATGTAGGTGTAGGATCTGTTGAGTCATCTCTAGGTGCCACGATGTCTGAGAAATCACCTGTCGAAGATATAGCATTTTTTGGTCTCAGGACTCTTAAGGGACTACGTCTGGACGAGGTAGCCCGGAAGCACCAGGAGCTTTGGCCTCCAAAATGACACCTCCCCTAGTGTTTACATGGCCACCCCGATGTGTTGATGAATTCAGTTCAGTGCCAAGAGATTTTGTTTGCAAATCATTGCCTCTAGCATCCTTACACTGACTCAAACTGCATTATTTCACATGTTTGCAAACAATAGGACAACGAGATAACTGAATGGATATGGATAAAATAGAGAGATGATTTCGTATATGGTCCTAACATGGAGTTTTAGGATCTGACGAGTTGTCTCTAGGTGCCACGGAGTCTGAGAGATAACCCGTCGAAGATATAGCTTTTTTGGTCTCGGGACTCTTAAGGGACTACTCTCGAATGAGGTAGCTTGGAAGCACCAGGAGCTTTGGCCTCCAAAATGACACCTCCCATATAATTTACATGGCCACCATGATATTTTGGTGAAGTCGGTTTGGTGCCAAGAGCTTATATTTGCAAAGTGTTGTGTCTGGTAGCCTTACACTGACTCAAAACAGTATTATTTCACGCGTTTACAAACAATAGGACAACAAGAGAACCAAATGGAGATGGAGAAAACTGAGAGAGGATTTCATATAGGGTCCTAACATAGACGTGTAGGATCTAACAAGACATCTCTAAGTGCCATGGAGTCTGATAAATCACATGTCCAAGATATAGTGTTTTTTGGTCTCAAGGCTCTTAAGGGATTACGCCTAGACGAGGTAGCCCGGAAGCACCAAGATATTTTTCCTCCTAAATGAAACCTCCCCTAGTGTTTACTTGGCCACCCCAACATGTTTTCGTAGTCTTTTCGGTGCCAAGAGCTTTCATTTGCAAAATATTGCATCAAACAACCTTACACTGACTCAAACTATAGTATTTCACATGTTTACAAACAATATGAAAATGAGAGAACCGAAAGGATATGGAGAAAACCAAGAGAGGATTTCATAGAGGGTCCTAACATGGAGGTGTAGGATCTAACAAGATGTCTCTAGGTGCCACAGAGTCCAAGAAATCACCTGTCGAAGATATAGTGTTTTTTCGTCTCAAGGCTCTTAAGGGACTACGCTCAGACGAGGTAGCCCAGAAGCATCGGGAGATTTGGCCTCCAAAATGACACATCCCTTATCATTTACATGGCCACCCTGATGTGTTGGAGAATTCAGTTTGGTGCTAAGAGCTTCTATTTGCAAAGTATTGCATCTGACATCCTTACACTGACTCAAACTGCATTATTTCAAGTGTTTGCAAACAATAGGAAAACGAGAGAACCGAATGGATATGTAAAAAAATTATATATTTTTTTGTATAGGGTCCCAACATGGAGGTGTAGGATCTAATGAGATGTCTCTAGGTGCCACGGAGTGAGAAATCACCTTTCGAAGATATAGCATTTTTTGGTCTCGTGGCTCTTGAAGGACTACTCTTGGACAAGGTAGCCTCAAAGCACCTACATATTTGGCCTCAAAAACAACACCTCCTTTATCATTTACCTTGTCACCCCCAACATTTTGGCGCAGTTGTTTCGGTGTCAAGAGCTTTCCGTTTGCAAAATATTGCATCGGACATCGTTACACTATTCTAGCATGCAAATGAGATTGGGTAGAAAAATGTAGACCTATTATTTTCTAGAAAATTTGTGAGATGATAGAGGAAGGTATCTTGATGCTTAATGAAAAATTTCAGGTCAAATTTAGGTCATTTGTTCAATTTATGTGAGTTTTTGTAAAAAAAACTTTTGTTCAAGGTTATCCGACCAAAAAATGTTATATCTTCAATAAGTGATTTCTCAGACTTCATGGTAACTAGAGATTTCTCGTTAGATCCTACACCTCCACTTCTAGACCTTCTAAAAAATTCTCTCTCTGTTTTCTCCATCTCCATTCAGTTATCTCGTTGTCCTATTATTTGAAAACATGTAAAATATTGAGTTAGTGTAAGGTTGTCAGATGTAATACTTTGCAAATGGAAGCTCTTGGAACCATACCAAATTTTCCAAGATGTCAGGTTGGATAGGTAAACACTAGGGGAGGTGTCATTTTGGAGGCCAAATCTCTCAATGCTTCCAAGCTACCTCGTCCGGGTATAGTCCCTTAAGAGCCCTAAGACCAAAAAATGTTATATCTTCAATAGGTAATATATCATACTCTATGGCACCTAGAAACGTCTCGTAAGATCCTACATGTCCATGTCGAGACCCTCTACAAAATCCTCTCTCAGTTTTATCCATATCCATTCGGTTCTATAACTATCTTATTGTTTGTAAATGTGTGAAATACTGTAGTTTGAGTCAGTGTAAGGTTGTCCGCTGCGATATTTTGCAAACGGAAGCTCTTAGTGCCAAACCGACTACGCCAACACATCGAGGTAGCCAGGTAAATGCTAGGGAAGGTTTTTTTTCAGAGGCCAAAGCTCCTGGTTCTTCTGGGCTACCTCGTCTGACAGTTCTTGTTCAATTACTAGATTGGCTTAAGAATGAATTTGACAGGGGAATGGCTAAGAACACATAGGGTTTATCAATCGCCTAGTAAATGTTTCTTGTTTATTTTTGAATGGAAGTCATCTGGCCTACGACTTAGCGACCTTCCATTCATTGATAATTTATGCTATGATAAACCCATGGATGTTTTCAAAATCACATTCAATAAGATAGGGGTAGTCATCAATCATAGTGAAGGGTTTGATGTGATTTCTAAATAACTTGAAATGCCTACAGATTTAGAGGTAATAACATGAATTGGACAGGATTGAGAAATCAAGAATCATTGAGTGTCCAAATTAGAATGTCATTACATTTGAAGAGACATTCTTGAACATTTGAGTAATGCATCTGGAGAGACATTCTCAAAATATCAAGAGATGAAAGTCATCAAATTTGATGACTCTCTTTAAACTATTTAACCTTGTAAGACTTTGTGGGAATCCTTATATCCTTCTATCCATGCTTGTTGCAAAAAAAATTGGCTTAATGATGGTCCTAATGGTTGTATTCTCAGGTGTTTTAACAAGGGAGAAGACTAAGAAGCATTGAAGAATGTAGTAGGTGCATGATAAGAAAGGAACCAGTATAAAGAGACCATGAGCAAGAAGAAGCGCAGGTAAGGTAAATACACATATACACATTGATAAATTGAATGAATAATTACTCATATTAGGTAACTCTTTATATACATACATTATATAAATATTTATTTCCAAATTTTGATGCATATTATACATTGAAAACACTAGTACATGTACATCACCAATAAATGAAAAAATAATCCATAATGTCTTAAATATTGTCAAGTGCACATTATATTAGTTTCATGCAAAAATAATCTTAGAAATATAAGGTCTCATACAAAAAAATTGAGTTCCAAATAGTATTTTAATGTGCACAATAAATATAAAAATGCCCGAATAGGTCATATACCATCAAGTTCAAATGTCATATAGGCATACATACAATGCCATCCACATAGGCATACAAAAAAAAGTCATGTAAGACATATATATAATTCCTAATCATTAAAATATATCCCTTTCTTGGCCTTTCTCTAAGAATACCCTCCCTTAGATGAAGATGGGGATCTATGAGATGAATTTGGATCATATGAGCCCATGCTATGAGTCCTCTTCTGTTGAATACTCGCTTGTAGTTGAACCTGTAAATGAAAACAATTTTTTTTGTCAAAACTTAGTTTATATATGTTTTCAACATGTAATTAAGAACATGCTAATGAAAGTATTTACATAAATACACAAACTTACCGCAAGCTCTCGATCATGTCAAATATGCATCTCACGCTCAGATGAGTCATCGGGAGCTCCTAGAGCACAAATGGCAGTATAAAACCGATGACATCAAATAGTTCATACCCTTGAAGTAAAAATGGAGGGGGTTGAAGTTCCCTACATACACATAAGATCACAACAACAAACATCAAAATTAGCCAAAATAGAACTAAGTACATGTATGTGTAATGAAAATATTTTAACTAATTTTATCAATATAGAACTATTGTTTTTACCCCGCCACACCTGTGAATCAAATGAACAGGGATGCTAACTGTTACAGGTAACTCTTGCATATACACAATGAAGGACATTATTAACATAATTTAATAATTCTACAATAAAGGACATTATTAACATATAATTTAACATAATATGAATTACACGAGCAATTTAACAAAAATACATGTTGTTTGAATACCTTAGTGAGTTGTTACACAGATTAAATTGCAGTGGTAACACCTTTCTCTACTCATCGCAAAGATGGTGGGGTGTCTAGTGAAGTCAGCATCTTTATCAAACATGTATTGCTTGAGTTAGATGAACATACATATATTTGACTTCAAAATTTATATACATATATATTTTCATGTACGTGAAAATTTTACGCAATTAACATTCTAAATTACCTCTGTGAATGTATGTGTACGCATGGTGCTCACCGCCTATGGTCAAGATGAAGACGCTCCTCCCACACATTGTAATATCAATGCATACATGTACAAATACAATTATTTCAAAAATTTAACATATATAAGTAAATCAAGTACTCCGATCTTTTTATAACACACATGATAAAACATAACAAATACATGTGAAGGTGATGCCAATGACTGTAATCTAAATGTCTCACTCAAAAAGGCATCTGACTTAGTGGCATTATTATGTGCACCCCCAGTACCAACTCCACCAAAATCACTATGCATGAAAGTATCGTCCTCCTAGAGCCCCATACATATGCTACCACATTACGAGAAATGATGTGGCCTCATGTTAGTACTCCTTGAGGGAATATTCTATGTACCTCCATGAGCATCTGGCTCAAAAATCTCCATTTTATGTTAAACAAGGGTCGCAGATAGCCCTTGAAGCGCATGGAGTGTATCAATCTCTATTTTCTCCTTCACTGCTGGAGGGACAGTCTCAAATTGGGGAGGCTTATGTGTAGGGACTCTACCTTGTTGAATAGGTGCACATTGCGAACCTGGTCGATCATGTGCAGATCCTTTTCCTCGGCCCTGTAAATCTCAGAAATCAAAATAATTTGGGATCTTGTTGAGGATAAACTCACAATAGAGTTTCCTCAGAAAGTATAGTGGCACCTCGTTGTGATTGCAAGGTGGAAAATCAAACACCATCCACCATCAGTCACAAAAATTATTTTTAATCAAATAACTATTACACCAATGCATGAAACCTAAAAAGAAAGATGTAATATGGGGATTTATACTGACCCCAATGGTCACCCCAAGAGTGAACTTATGAATGAGTAATGCACTACATCTCAAACTCCATGTAATTCTAATGAGTGTGTGTAAGAATCGTACCCTAGGATGTGTTGGGTTTCATATTTGCACTTGGAACGAAACCCCAGTCAAGGGACAAGTAAGTCCCTCCTCTTTAATGAGAAAAGTTCACTTATTTAAAGTAGGGAAAAAACCTATGTACAAATACACAATCTTTCATTCAATGGTGGTTTCCCGATATCTTGGAATGTGTTTAATGCCTGAAAAATTATCAATACATAAGGACAGAAGACTTGAAGAGAGGAGGGAAGAAAAAGAAGACAATACTTTCAAGGAAAAGAGATGGCAGAGAAAACCCTTATATGTATTGAGCAAATGAAATATAGAGTAGAACGATTCATGCTTATAATGTGCACAATCCACAAACTCAGAGTTCTTGAGATTATATAAACTAGAACACAAAGTTTCTAAGCATGTAAGGCTTAAATGATTCATGGATCAGAGTAGGAACGAAAGAGAAAATAGAGGAAAAAGGGTAAAACCCTTGTATTGATTTCTTTCGACTTGAAATTACAGTCCCGGGATCTCAAAATTCCAACCCGTACAATGGCTTTGAAATCCTCTGAAATAGATCACAAGAGACAGTTACAACCTCCTCGAGCAAGAAAGAAATGGTTATAACTTCCTCAGGAAATCAAGAAACAGTTACAACCCATTCCAATCATTCGCACCCTTTCAAATTCTTGATTCACAAAGAAACACTAATGGCGGAAAAACCAGGTTTTTAAATATCCTACCATGTCATTATTTCGCCAGTTAAAACATAGGCCATATGATTTGCTTTTACAACTTTAAATCTGGGCCATCCACATGGGAGAGATTTAGATTGAAGCAGGCCTACGAACGCCTTTTGCATTTTTTTACCTTTGAAGTTGCACCATGTTGAAACGTGGAGAGCTTCGTCGGTTCCTTTATACTTAGCATGTTCAGGATTATTTTGTGCTTGACTTATGTTGACCCCAGACACATGGAAATGCCTCCTAAAATTGTGTTGAGCGGAGGTGAGGCCTCTTCTACCGGTCCTGGACTTTTCAACGGCCAACTCTTTCTCTCCATTGACTCTGACCACGTGGCGAGCTAGCGCTCATTTGGAAACCATCCTTTTGGGTTCACTTCTGAAATTGTGTCATTGAGGCACGTGGAGGCTTCCATCGACCCGCTCATACTTAGTCAATTTTAAATAACCAGCTCTGTCCCTTTTGGACCTTAGGACACATGGAGGACTAGCGCAAGTTTGAGAACTGCCCCTAGCTTCGACTTCTGAAGTTACACCGATGAGTCACATGGCATCGTCCACTAAACCTTCCATACTTAGCCAATTTGGGCTTGTCATGTCTCCATTTTGGACTTGGGACATGTGGAAAACCTACGCTTATTTGAAGACTGTCCCTTAGGCCCTACCCTTGGAGTTGCACCATTTGGACGTATGGAGGCTTCTATTGTTGCTTGAAACTTGACCATACCATATCCAATCAAAGATGCCTACGTACAACCCGTGGATGCTGGGGAAAAAATTAACAGGGAAGATACGCCTATCATTCCCAACTACATGAAGAAAATAAAAAGAAGGGGAAAAAAACTCCACCGTTATACCTGATTTTCAAACTATTCTCCATGAAATGGAAAATTGCAAACAATACTAGGCTTAACGCGACCCAATACTCCAAGTTACTGACTCAAAATTTGTGAAACTTGACTTCAAAAGAGTGGAATTTTGAGGGCGACAATAGTTGGCTCTTTCTAGGGATGACTTGACAAAGGAATGAGGCAAGATTAAAAACCACAGAAAAACTCAGGGAAAGTAGACTAGTGCCTTATCCATTGGGAAAAGGAGTCAAAAGCAAAGCCAATACAAGGCAACACACACAAGATGGGAAAAGAAACAAAACAAACCAAAAAGGAAGAGCAGAAATGAACCACAAAGGAACGACCCAAAACCAAAACACTGTACAGAATATACAGAAGGACCGCCTAGTCACCTAGGACTTGAAAAAATTCAGATATTTCCCACTATATGGAATTGGGAGAGGAGAATGATCCATGTAATCCAGATAAAAATAATTCTCTCCTGCAAAATGTTTGATTCTAAAAGGACCAAGCCAAAGAGAATCAAACTTACCATGAATTCCTCGTGGCTCATGTCTTTTTTCCCAAACCAGCACAATGTCTCCCACTTGAAAAACTATGGGTTTGGATTTCTTGTCAAACAAATCCTTCACTTTCAATTGATGAGTTTTTATCCTTTCAACCACTTGCAATCTATCCTCATCGAGCTTCTGGAGGTACAAAATTCTCTTGTCCAAAGAGCTACTAAAACTTTAATCTTCAATGGTTTTCATCAGATGCAAGGCTGGCAATTCCACTGTGACTGGCAGTTGAGCTTCCACACCATACACCACTTGGAAAGTAGACATTCCAATTGCTCTCTTGGGTGTAATTCTATCATCCCAAATTGCATCATATAGCTTCTTATGTCAATTCCTCTGAGAATCATTTACAAGCTTCCTAACTATGTTCACCAAGTTCTTGTTTGTTGATTATGCCTGTCCATTCCTTTGGGGGTATTAATCTGAAGAATGAGCAAGGGATATCCCATACCCATAGCAAAAGTCCATCATCTCAGCAGAATAAAATTTTGAATCATTATCAGTCAAATTTTTTTTTGGGATCCCAAACCTGATCAATATGTTTTCCTTAATAAAGTTGCAAACTACCTCAGAAGTAGTGCTCTTGACTGGGATGGCTTCCACCCACTTGGTGAAGAAATCTGTGGAAGTCAACACATGTTGTAGTGCCCACTTCCCTTCGACACTTTTGATATTGATGATGATATTGCTGACTATATTATGAACATTATTATAGTTTTGATTTAGTATGGTGTTAGATGTCAGATCATGGATTATTGTTGACTCTGATTCATATATGATGCATGATGATTGTTAGAGACATTTTATATAGATGTTGACATGCTGTTGGACATGGTGTTATATATATATATATGGATGTTGTTAGGACATGTGATATTTGGATATATTGAGTAGATCGAGAAAATTGAATTTAAAATTGATGATTATATAGTTGTTGATGAAATTGTAAGTGATATTGTTGATTGTCTGGATGTTGTTGTGATTCATATATATATTGATGATTTTGAAATTATATTTATATTATTTTGAAAGTTCTGATATGGCCACGAGGCCGAAGGAGGTATTTGTATTTTTGCAGGTTAAAAATATCACAACAAACATCGGGGGATTGAAGACCAACCGCATCGGAATTCTAGATAAATTCAACAAAGTCACCATGGCAACTAGTTTTGTTTGTGTGTGTTTGTTAGTGTCAGGGATTCCCATGGGGGGATCACCTTTAAATGTGACCAAGGGATTTTATGTTTTTCTTTTATTTTTGGTCCCTTTTGTTTAATTTTTGCATGTGTTTATTTTGTGGTGCACTTACCCTTTTCATTATTTATTTAATGGTGTGTAAATATTGTGAGTAATCATATTGTTTAGTTAATTAATTAAAATATGTCATAAGAAATGTAATTAATAGAGTTGTTGGCCTTGAATTAAAGTGTTGTAATTTGTAAGTAATGTGTAAGTGATGTGTGAGTTAACTTTTGAGTGTGAAACACTCCACCTTCTTGGAAATTCGAATTTGTCCTTGGACGCTGATTTTGGAGGCTTGTGGGACAAGTTAAACTTGTCTCATACCTCTTAAATTTACATACCAACCTTGCCTATGGTTGGAGGGTTAAATTTAGACTTTTATAATGCATTTTGGGAAGACAAATTGTAGGTTTTAATTGCACTTTTCTTACATGATTTAATTTCGGTCCTTATGGGGTATGGACTTGTTTGAGTGTGTAAGTAGATCTGTCATATTATTCACCCACTTATTTATTATGCATTGGAGAATGAAGTTGACTTTGTGTTTGGGGTTAAGGATGTGTGATGTGGCATCCTACATAGATCCACCTCATCCTCTTCTCTTCCCTCTATAAAATTCGAATTCCTTATCTTGTTTTGGGGTTGCTTCACTTTTGGGAGACTTCTTTTGGGTGAATTTTCTTGTTGTTTTGGGAGCTCTTGCTTGGAGAAGTTTTTGGAAGATTGTTGTATGCTTGTGTTGGGTTGATTTTTGGATTGCTTGCATTAGAAGGAGCTCGCTATTTTGAACTTGGAACAAACTCCATCATGGAGAGATAAGAGCTTGGCTCTTGGAAATGCTCTTATTTTCCCTTTATGAATATGTAAATGTTGGTATGTTTGTTATTGTTGTGGGTTGTGGGTAGATGGCCTAGGAATGGTGTAGGAGAAGACTATGGGGTTTATTATGTGGGAGGCACAAGTGTGTTTTAGAGAGGTATAAGGGTGGAGGGAGTTGGGATTTTGGTTCCACCTTACAAAGAAATAGCTTGCATTTCTTAACTCATTATAGGGTGCCATAAGAGGTTGGGGAGGCATAAGGAAATGTGAGGAATAAGGGGTACTTGGGGAAGGCATAAGGAATGTCAGGGTTTTGATATACTATCTTTTTGGCGGTTTGTAACTCAGGTGGTGATACCCATTTCCCTATTTGGGAGGCATAAGAAGCATCCCCCATAGTTCTTACTCCTTTGGCTTGCATGGTGAAGCCTTGAGTTTTGCTTGTGATGTCTTTCATTGTGGTTGTGAAAAACTATTGTTCTGTTATGGACTGTGTTTTATTGTGAAAATGTGTGTGTATGTTTTGTGAAAGTTTGTTGTTGCCATGAGTTGGATCACATCTTCTATTGCTTTGTGGTTGGGGCTCGGGGGCCAATGAAGAAGGATGGCTTCTCCTTTCATTGGATGTCTTGGTTGGGTGGAGAGCATTGCCTTTCCCCTGCCTTTGTTGTGATCGAAATTGAAAGAAAGAGAAGAATGCATGTTGTTGTTCTGGCGCTAAGAAAAGACAGCTTGACAGTCCCTTGTGAAATGAAATCTCATTGTAACCTTTTCCACTTGAAGTGGATGACCTTGTAAATGTTTATAACGGAAAGATGTTGTACTGACTACAAGTGGAATTTGGAAATGTAAAAGAGTTATACTTTGTATGTCTGTTTTATGTGAAAGAATGATATTGTTTTGTATACTGTATTTTGAAATCAAATGGAAAGGAGGTTGTATGAGTTTCATTGGAATTAATGGAAGTGTTTACCTTGTTCATATGATATTCTTCCATTGGAAATTTGTGTTTATCATGCACTAGGAAGTCCCTGTTTTGAAAGTGGAAATGTGAAACACGTGAAAAGAAAATATATTATTCTGCCCTGTGTTCAATAAATGATTTTGAAAGAAATAAAAGAAAAAGTTGTAAAATTGCCTTTTGAAATCAATAAATGAATGTAATACTTTTCTCAAATTGCATTGTAGTGTTGAATCTGATCATTTCAATGTATTGAAATCTCTATTTGAAAGAAAGAAATGCGTGTGAAAAAAATATAGTATTTTGTCTCTTTTGGAAATGTGAAAAATTTGAAATCAATATTGCATTTTGGTCTTGAATGGTTTGTTTTGAATCAACTAAAATGTGTTAGATTGGAATTGGAATGAATTTTAATACTTAGAAGATGAAAATGGCAAATAGATCCTTTAAAATTTGATCCTTGTTATTTGTAATTTCAAACTGGCAATTATCTAAACCAAAAACGCACAATTCAAACCTGCAACAATAAAATAACAAATTAAATGATTGAATTGTAGTAGTAGGCTCTAAACGAATTCAAATAGACATTAAAACAATTAAAGGAAACATTTTTAGAAAACTTAGTAAAATCGGGCTCAAACCGTTTTACTGTCAAGTCATTTTTCTGTCAAGAATGTTGGAAATGTTCAAATTGAAGCCTCAATCAGACAAATTGAACCCTTGAAATCCTATCCTTAAATCCATTTAGGAACAATCCTCCATGTCTATTTGACATGTAGAGAGAGGAAGAAGATCAAATTGAATAAATCTCACAAGTTAAAACTCACCAGTTCGCACTGTAAAAGCCTGCAGGTCATTTTCTTAAAATTGACACCTTAAACTTTATCAAAACCAAAAATTAATGAGCTTTGTGCAAAGAGGATGTCAAGAGCTTTCCAGAAAGTCCTTGTTTGCCCCAAACCAAGCTCTCTATCAAAAATTATGCCCTTCTGAAGTTTTCTTCACTTGCCGTTAAAATTTTGGGAAAATTTTCCTTAGCGGGCCTGTGGCCCGAATTTTTCCCTTGGGATTTAAGAAAATTTTTGGGAAAATTTTCAAAATTTTCTCTGCTGGCGCGCAGCCAATCAAAGGTTGCCACATGGCACCTTGAGGTACCAGCAGTGGAACGGACCCCCTTTTTTAACTTAGCGTTTTCAAAAAAAATTGGGAAAATTTTCCAAACTTTCCCCGCCGGCCCGCAACCAATCAGGTGATGCCACGTGGCATCATGAGGCATCGGCGGAGGAACAGGTTCCTTTTTGTCTTTCGCGTCTCGAAAAATTTTTGGAAAATTTTCCAAGTTTTCCCCGCTGTTCCACCGGCCCGCAGCCAATCAGGCGCTGCCACGTGGCATCGCGATGTGCCGGCGGAGATGCGGGTCTCTATACCCTCTTAGCCCTTCA
This sequence comes from Taxus chinensis, assembly GCA_019776745.2. Classification (NCBI taxonomy): domain Eukaryota; kingdom Viridiplantae; phylum Streptophyta; class Pinopsida; order Cupressales; family Taxaceae; genus Taxus; species Taxus chinensis. Next base: position 707,026,829 of record CM034154.1, read on the forward strand.
GGGCATTAAGTCGATTTTCTCCCCGCCGCCCCGCCTTCCCCGCGTTGGCTTAGGAGACGCCACGTGTCATTTGCGGTCTCGCAGGAGCGCGGGCGCAAAGCCAACTTTTTACCCTACGCGGGAGAATTTGAAAATGTCTCCTGTCGCCCCGCCTTCCTCATTTTTCCCCACGCTGCCTTAGGGAGTGCCACGTGTCCTTTGCGGACCCGCAGGAGCGCGGGCGCAAATGTAATTTTTTCCCCGCACGGGAAAAAATTTTACAAAAGTCTCCCCGCGGCCCACCAACCCGCCCTTTGAGCAAATTTTCACCCCTAGGGCCGAAACTTTTCACCCCAGCCCATAACTTGAAAAATACGAGTTAGGAGGACTTCTTTATATCAATGGAAAGGTGAGGAAATTTCTTATCCAATGGGAGTGATTTAGGAAAATTTTGAATGCGTTAAGTGTGAGAAAAATCAAGTTGAAACTTTAAGCCTATTAGAAGAGTGGGTTTGGTGAGGAATTACTCGTTCAACCTATTTGAAACTTCTAACCCTAAATTTTGTACCTTATGACCTCTAATAATTATTAATAAAAGAAAAGTATATTCTAGTAGATTAGAATTGTTTCGGAACCTGTTAGTGACAATTGTTGTCTTGTAACATGGTTGTAGATTCTTTTAATCAAAAAAAAATTATTCCATAATTTTTCCTAACTAATCCTAGGTTGTTCTTGGGTCTCAAGTGGGTTATTTTCCAATGAATTCTAAACCCCATTGTTAAAATGGCTCTTCAATCACTATAGGTTTGAGAGGCAAAGCAGCCAACTTGGGTCTTCTAACAAACATTTGGCATGCTTCACATTTACCAACCCATTTTGATGCATCTCTGAATAGAGTGGACCAATAATAACCAGCATGAATTACTTTATGAGTTGTTACAGTAGAGGAGAAATGACCTCCACAAGCCTGGTCATGAAAAGCAGAGAACAAGTTCTTTTGTTGTTCCTTGTCTACACACTTCAAAAACATTCCATCTATGCCTCGTTTGAACAAAGCATTCTCCCATAACACATATTTTACAAACCTTAGTTTGATGGCTCTCTTCTATTTGGCACTCAAGTGAGATGGACACTCTCTATAGATCAGAAAATGAGCAATATCATCATACCATACATTTTTCGAGCTGAGGAACAGAACAACAGGGGCATCAACTCCATCTTTGGACAACTCCTTGGTAGCTCCCTCTGTAATGAGTTCACACAGGCCCTTTCCCCGAACCAGCTTTGTTGGCCTGATATCAAGATCATAATCTTGCACCTTTGCTACCCAATTACCCCTCTTGGTTGCAAATTATTGCTAAGTAAGAATGGATTCGATTGTTGTATCAGGCACCAGCACCACAAAATGATAATTAAGGATGTAAAACCTAAACTGCTTGACAGCTTTGACAACTGTAAAAGCATGTTTCTCCATCATGGTGTACTTCAGCTCATGAGTTTTCAAGACATAACTCATTATTACAATTGGGAGCTCATGATCTTAAGCATTATTCTGGGCTAACACAACAGCTAGGGTATTTTCAGTGGCATAACAATAGATAATGAAATCTTTGCCAAAGTCAGGGCACGCCAAGATTGGAGTCTTGGCAATAGCCTGTTTAATGTCCTCAAATGATTTCTTCCCTTCAGAGGACCAACCAAAATTTTACTTCCCTTACATCATGTGAGCAATGCTCAAAGTAAGTTCTACAAAATCAAGGATGAATCTTCTTAGTAAATTTATCTTACCAAAGAAAGAATGGACACCTTTCTTACTTGATGGAAGGGGAATTTTTTGGATGGCCTAAACTCTCTTTGGATCAATCTTGATCCCTTCCTTTAAAACAATGTGTCCCAACATCTTTCCTTCTGTGACAAAAAACATGTACTTCTTAGGGTTTAAATAAATCCCATGCTCTCTACACTTCTACAATATTGTTTCAAGGTGTTGGAAGTGATCTGTTCTTTCCTTAGAAAACATTGTCAAGTCATCCAAATACACAACAATGCATTTCCCTCACAAATTGTCAAAATCCAAGCCCGTGGCTCTCTAGAAAGTAGCACCAACATTGATGAGACCAAATGGCACCCTTTTGTATGCAAAGGTGTTCCAAGGAGTAGTAAAGGCAATCTTATGTTGATATGTAGTATTTACCTCTACTTGATTGTACCTCGAGAATCCATCTAACATAGATAGCATCTATGATCCTGTGACAGCTTGTAATACTTAGTCCATCATGGGGAGAGGATAGTTGTCCTTTAAAGAACCCTAATTTAGATTTATGAAGTCCACACAGATCCAGATCTCACCATTCTTCTTTCTGACATGCACTATATTAGCAATCCACGTTGAATGATGGATGGGGAAGATGATCTTAGCCTTTAAAAGCTTTTGTATTTCTTGAAAAATTGTATCAGCTATCTTTGGATTACATTACCTTTGCTTTTATTTGAAGGGTTTGATCCCAGGCTTAAGGGGAATGAAATGTTGCATTGATTTAGGCCAAAAATCCTTAAGATCATCATAAGAGTAAGCTAGAACATCAACATACCTCTTCAACAAATTCACTACCTTCTTTTTCTCTTCCTAAGTGTAACATTTTCTGATGTTGACCATTTTGGGATCATCAACACTCCCAATATTCAATTTCTCAGTCTTAGCAAATTGTCAGGCTCCTTGAGAAACTTTAGACTTCATATACCTGTCATGTTTATCAAAAATATCCTCCAAACTCACCAGCCCTTTAGGGATTTTTTTGCCTTTCAGTTTGATGCATCCATCTTGATCCATCTCTTCTTTAACACCCTCTTCATTTTATGACCAACACTCTCTAGGTAGATTGTCACTTCCTTCAAAGTATATCTAATCAAAGTTATCTCTAAGCTCCAAGAAAGAAAGAAAATGTTGGTCATCATTGAAAACTTGCCAATTATTTACATTGTTAGACACACTGGGTCTATGGATCATCTCAATGGTGAATTTATCTTGAGGGGAGTCAGGATGAGGAATCAACAAGGACCCCAAAATAGCTAGAGATTCAACCCTAGTGTTCTTTTCCCTTGGTACAGCTTCAATGGAAAAAGCATCAAGGAATTCAATGGAATCCCAGACCAGATTCCTATAGTGCTTCAACCTTCTGCTCTTTACCTAATAAAGGCCTCTAACTTGTTTTACAATTAACTATGCATATCCACGAGGAAGAAGGTTCTTCACTCCCATCTCCTTCGCCATGCTCAACCCAAGGATGAGGGCCTCATACTCAGCAGTATTGTTGGTATTTTCAAACTAAAAATTGAAGGAGAAAGGATGAACCTTACCCCAAGAGAAATGAGCACTACACCAGCTCCAGAACCAGTTGAAGAGCAGCTCCCATCAAAATCCAAATTGCACACACCATTAGGATCATGAATCACTCCTTTGGGAATTTTTGCCTCATCTTGTGACATGATCATATAGTTACAATGCCCTATATCTGCATAAAGTATTTGTGCCTTTGGGTCATCAGTCTTTTGCAAAATGTACTCTACTTGTTTCTCAGGCAGTACCTTCTTCATTTTTTCCATTGACCAGGATCAAAGCATGTGACTAGTCCATTTGAATTTCCCCTCCTACCTCCTTACAGAAAATTCTACTTGGCAACATCCCATATGAAGGAGGAATATCAGCTACCAAAATGGTGGCTAAGACCCTCTTCTCTGGTAAAGCAGCAAAAGCTACTTGTGCATCTTTAATTCTTCCAACCAAAGGTACTTTCTTACTCTCCATGGAATAGCAAGAGCCATATGTGTGGGTTAGGGTTATACCCAAAGCATGAGCCAATTTTGTAGGCATTACATTATTTGATGCTCCTGAGTCTATGACACGGTTACTAAGTTTATGGCTGGCTATGAGAAGGGTCACATAGAATGGTTCAATTTTCTCATTAGGGGAAGTGACTGCAACCACAAGACTGGGTTGAGATGGAGAAGAAGGAGTGGGAAAAATGCCTTTAGAAGAATGGGCTAGGGTTTTGGATTTATAATTTACAAAGTTAACCATTTCGGCAAAGGCTTTAGGATGGGTTTGATAGAACTCTGACTCAGAATTCTAAATCTTGGTCTTTTTAAGATGGTATATAATGTCAAAAGATCCAGATGTGGATGGGGAAATGCTACTAGGAGTAGCAGGAGCTTTTGATCTATCTTTTTATCATTTGTTGGACAAGAATTATTAGAATCAGAATTAGAGGGAGAAGGACTAATAGAGCTTACCTTTTGGGTGGAAGTAGTAGGAATAGTAGTTCCTCTTCTTACAATCACCGGGATGGTGACGTGGTTCTCCTTGGATATTTTTTTAGGTTGCACCACTTTTTCCTTTTTTTTGGTCTACTCCTGGGTCATAACAACATATGACTCATTGTTCATCTCAACCACTACATCATCATAGTCATCTTGATCATCCACACCTTCAGTGGTGAGGAAATGAACTTGAGAACCACCATGCTCCTCCAGTTATTCATCAGCTTCTTCTTCTTGTTCATCATAGAGCCCATTTTCTTCCTCATCATCAGGCTCAAGAAATTTACAAGTAGCATTGACAGGAACCTTGATGGGTGGACCTTCAATGGCCAACCTGGTTTGAGAAGAGGACAAGTTGTTCCTAGGCTGAAAGTTCTTCCTTGGAACATCTTAATATGGAGCATGCTAAGCCAATTGTTTCTTGATGGCAATGAGGTCATTAGCCAGCTTTTGCACCAACTGATCTACATTACCTCCAGGAGAAGAGGAAGAAGAAGATGCTTTGGACTTGAAATGCTCCCTTTTCAGCTTGCCAGACATGATCAAGTCATCTTCCACACTGACAGCTAACCTCTGATCAGCATCCAAAGTTACAAGATTTTCTCTCCTCGAGGCATAGCTTACTTCCGGAAATTGAGCATTCAAGAAGAAACGCTTCTGAATCTGATGAACATGCCTAGTATTTTGTGGAATCTTTTTACTCAAGTTGTTGAACTTGGCCACAAATTCTCTCATAGGCTCATGTGGCTTCTTCTTGATGTGAGAAATCTGAGCTAGCAAAGCATGCACATCTTCAGCAGGTTTGAAACGTTGCTCAAATTGATTTGTCATGGTATCCCAATCGGTGATGGTCCCAGCAGGAAGATGATAAAATAAATCTGTGGTATTATCTTGCAAGGTCTCCACAAACAGCCTAAGAAAGACATCCTCATGTTCAACTCCAAGGACCCCACATGCAACAGTGAAGGCTGCAATGTGTTAATCAGGGTGCACTTTGCCATCACCTCTAAATTTGGGAAAATTCTTTTTATTACCCCTAGGTAACTCATGCAATGGTTGAGGAAGAGCCAAAGGCCCAACTCTTTGTCCCCAAGGCAGAGGTGTTGCCATCCTTGGAAAGATTGCTTGAAGTGGAACTAAGACACCAGCAAGAATTAGGGCGCGGAGATTAGGGCTAAGTTGTGCTTGAGGAATTCTACTACCAGAAGATATGTCTTCAACAGGAGGTGTTCTTATGGAATGAGCTCTTGCATTTCTTCTTGTTGGAGGAAGTTGAAAATCTTGTTGATCAAGGAGTTGAAATTGGGGATCTTCAATTCCAAGAGCCCTTCTACCACAAGTGTAACTTAGAGTCGTCAGATCAAAGAAATGATAAAATTAGTTGTTCTTTTGAAAGGAAATCTATTGAACAAATCCCCAGCATAGTCACCAAAAATTTTTGGGTTTCATATTTTCACTTGGAATGAAACCGCAATCAATCGACAAGCAAGTCCCTCCTCTTTAATGGGAGAGGTTCCCTTATTTAAAGCAGGGGAAAAACCTATGTATAAATACACAATCTTTCATTCAATGGTGGTTTCCTGATATCTTGGAATGTGTTTAATGCCTTAAAATTTATCAATATGTGAGGACAGAAGACTTGAAGAGAAGAGGGAGGTAGAAGAAGACAATACTTTCAGGGAAAAGAGATGGCAGAGAAAACCCTTATATGTATTGAGCAAATGAAATATAGAGTAGAACCATTCACGTTTATAATGGGCACAATCCGTAAACTCAAAGTTTTTGAGATTGTATAAACTAGAACACGGTTTCTAAGCATGCAAGGATTAAATGATTCATGGATTAGAGCAAGAAGGAAAGAGAAAACAGAGGAAAAGGGGGAAAACCCTTGTATTGATTTCTTCCGACTTGAAATTACAGTCCCAAGATCTCAAAATTCCAACCCGTACAATGGCTTTGAAATCCTCTGAAATAGCTCGCAAGAGACGGTTACAACCTCCTCAAGAAAGCAAGAAATAGTTACAACCCATTCCAATCATTCGCGCCCTTTCAAATTATTGATTTGTAAAGAAACGCTAATGGCGAAAAAACCAGGTTTTTAAATATACAACCATTTCATTATTTCACCAGTTAAAACATGGGCCATATGATTTGCTTTTACAACTTTAAATCTGGATCATGCACGTAGGAGAGATTTAGACTAAAGTGCACCTGTGGACGCCTTTTAAATTTTTTACCTTTGAAGTTACACCATGCTGACACGTGGAGAGCTCCGTCGGTTCCTTTATACTTCACCTGTTTGGGCTTATTCTGTGCTTGACTTATGTTGACCTCAGACACGTGGAAAGTTGGCACTCATTTGAGTTTCCATTTTGGAAACATCTCTTGAAATTGCGTCAAGCGGACGCGTGGCCTCTTCCGCTGGTACTGGAATTTTCAACAGCCAACTTTGTCTCTCCATTGACTCTAACCACGTGGCGAGCTGGCGCTCATTTAGAAACTGGCCTTTTGGGTTCACTTCTAAAATCACGTCATTGAGGCACGTGGAGGCTTCCGTTGACCTGCTCATACTTAGTCAATTTTAAATAACCAGCTTTGTCCCTTTTTGGACCTTGGGACACATAGAGGACTAGCACAAGTTTTAGAACTACCCCTAGCTTTGAATTTTGAAGTTGTGTCGATGAGTCACGTGGCATCGTCCGCTGAACCTTCCATACTTAGCCAATTTGGGCTTGTTATGTTTCCATTTTAGACCTAGGACACATGGAAAACCTGCACTTATTTGAAGACTGTCCATTGGGCCCTACCCTTGGAGTTGCATTGTTTGGACGCGTGGAGGCTTCCGTTGTTTCTTGAAACTTGACCATGTCGCATCCAATCAAAGATGTCCATGTACTACCCATGGATGCTGGGGAAAAAATTAACAGGGAAGATACGCCTGTCATTCCCGATTGCGGGAAGAAAATAAAAATAAGGGGAAAAAAATCCATCGTTACGCCCGATTTTCAAACTATTCTCTATGGAATGGAAAATTGCAAACAATACCAGGCTCAACGCAACCCAATACTCCAAGGTACTGACTCAAAATTTGTGAAACTTGATTTCAAAAGAGGGGAATTTTGAGGGCGACAACAAGATGCCCTTTTACAAGTTACACTTGGTAGCAAGTTGTAGCTAGATGTGGAAATGTAGTAAAATGTGTGGATATAATAATGAACTTCCCCTTCCTGTGTTTTGTATGAATAGTTGATGTAGTCCATTGTCCCTTGAATGAATGTTATATGGATGTCTTTAGTGATCTTTAGTGCTTTTGGATGCAATCTTAGGTGATGATAGTATATGCTTAGTGTTTGGTCCTTTATTTTGAACACATGACTATGTATGTATATGATTCCCTTGTTTGAATTTTGTAATTGACAATTGGAAGGCCGACCCATAAGTGAAAAGGTGCCCAAAAGATAAAAGAGACTTAAAAGAAGGGAGTAAGGTGAAAAGAGGTTAGGGGTGCTCAGAGGGGATAGGGGTGCTTGGGTGCTCCTGTCCTAGCTGGGCGCTGGTGTATGGAGCCATAAAAGATAAATAAGTAAAATATTGATTGGGCTATAGGGTGTGCAAAACCAAATAGAAAACAAGAAATACAGAAAAGAGGCAAAACACAGTCATCAATTACTAGTTTTCTTTCTTAGGAATCATATGAATGCTAATATGTTTTTATAACCTATAAATGTACCCAAGTGCATGATTTTGTGTTATAGCCACAATTCTTATAGAAAAATAAAAGGTAAAAAATCAACTCAAATGTGGAAATGGAGTTGAAAAGAGAAGTAAGAAAGGTAAATGTAAAACCATACCATTTTTTATCAATTGTTGAAAAATATTCAATTTATGTTATTGAAATAAACACCATAGCACTTGTTGACTTGTGTGAAAATTGAATCTAGGATATAATTCTATAAAAAGTGGGGATTCGTGCAAACTCAGGAAAGAAATATCTAGAATAAAGAGATAATCTCTATATTTATACAAATTATAAGAATAAGAAACAAGAACTATTACTCAAGCAATTGTTTTGATTTCATTCCTAAAACAGATCAAGATATTATTAAAATAATTAAATATATTATTTAATGATTATTTCAATAATAAATTATATGCTTTATAATTGTTGTTTTCCTAAAAAATAATATTTTTGTCATAAAATCATGTAAATGTTCTACAAATAAATCAAGTAAGTAAGTGTTCTACAAATAATATTTCAATAATATTTTTGTCATAATGTTTTTTATTATCCTTTTTGAGTGAAGTAAGTGTTCTACAAATAAATCATGCTTTTAATAACTCACAAGAATCATGCACGCCTTCTTAATGATTAAATCCTTCTTACCAAATTCACTACCAATGCATAAAATAAAATTAGGATTTATAGTGCGCCAAATGACAAATAAAGTAGAGTTATGTCATCCTAAAATTGGTGACATTAATCTTTGACAATTGAAATGAACTGTGAAGAGTGGGTGAACATGGTTTGTAAGGGAGAAGACTATGTGGTGAGTGTAAAGGTAGTATGTCAAGGAGTGTAAATGTGAGATGTGAGAGAGGAATACTTGGACACGATTCCAAAATTAGTGGGGAAATAGTAGTGAAAAAATTAATGGCATAGGTTGTGAAACATGTCACAAGTTGAGGCACACCAAGAGATACATTTTGAAACATTGAAGCAATAGAAAGTCTTGAAGCTTTAATAAAAATGTGAATATACATAGGATCAAATGACACTTTGTTGAATTTGGTAATGAGGCACTAAATGTTGTTGACACAATGTCTAGTGGCAATATAATCACACTAGGTGAAAGTATCATATGTTCTCTCAAGTGTTTATGATCCCACAACTAGTTCAAATCCTGCAGGTTGTCAAAGAAATAAATGTTAACCAAAAAGTTATACATCTAAGTAATTATACAATATTTAAAGGAAACTGACATATATTAAATGAACAAAGTATAAACATTATTTACGTGGGGAAAACCCTTTTGGGTGAAAAAAACCCCCTATATCTCTTCATATATTCTCTAGATGTGGGTGCCTATATAGATATCTAACCCCCCCCCCCCCCCTCTCTATCTATATATGGCACAGATATCATATAGATAGGGCCCACCAAGAATGCACTATCCAATTTTATTAATATTAGGAACTCTTATAGCACGCTTAGATTCATCTCCCTTCCCACTTATTTCAATCATTGCATAGATGATTCTTGTAGCATAATAATATTCATATATGTTTCATTCCAATAGGATGAATTTAAATAAAGGTGAACAATTTTACCTGGGAAGGTTGAATTGATACATGTATTCAACTAATAGGTAGTTGAGTTTTAATTTAACTTTCATAAGTTCAATATAATTGAAGCATATAATGTTATATAAATATGTATAAGTCAAAACCTTAGAAATAAATACTTGTTTATGAATGGGGCCACATTAAGTGTGTACCCATAAACATTATATGTTCCAACACCCCCCCCCCACTCAATTTTTAGAGGGGACACATGCCATCATCACATTTTTATTAGAGAAGGAATTACAAACACTATTAGTGTAGGTTTTTAATTTCATTTCATGGTCTTTCCTACACATGTATTTAGCTTCCTTAGGTTTCGGTGAGATAGATGGGATTTACACTTCTCTACCTTTTTAGGTGGTGGTTACATTTCCCCACTTCTTATTTATACAACTCTTTTAAAGCAATGTTTCAGGCATTCAATATACAAGTTATCTTTTGGCTCATGTTTGTTTCCTCTCTCTCATAAATTTAATCTCTTTGTGCGTTCATATTTTATGAGTGCTTGATCTTTTCCCACATTCTCACAAACACACATTCTCTTGGAAGGATTTTAAATTTATCACATTTCTATAAAAATAATTAAGTATCTTACATCATATTGTATAATATGAGTTTAACGCGCTAAAGGGATCAAAAATACATCCCTTAGTTCTTGAAGAAAAGTGCATATACAAGTTCTTACCTGATTTTTTGGAGACTTTTATAATAAAAGGAATCTCCATATCACAATGTTTCTTTGGGTTCTCTTGTAAACTCACATAAGATGATGTTTACACAAATTCGCATTGGGTGATATATCACAGTTCCATTTACAATATAGAAGAAGTATAGAGAAGGAAGATGCAATATGTCCATTAGGGGGTGGCATTTTCATGTACACACCCCCTCAATAAAAACTCCAAAAGGCCTAACATCCGTCAAAAATTGTAAAACTTAACATCACAGAGAGGCTTCATGAAGATATTTGTAACTTGGTCTTTGATATGACATAATTGGATATCAATATCATCATTGAGGACTTTTTATCAAATGAAATGCATATGAATCTCGATATGCTTCATTTGTTGATGTTGAAATAGATTGCTTGCAAGAGCTATTCATATTTGGTTGTCACATAGAAGTGGTGTGCTTCTTTTGCCATCCATATGAAGTTATTTCAACAGTGTTTTGAGCCACATGACTTCTTTCAATGCTTATATAACACTTTTATACTCATCTTTAGTAAATTAAATATAAATGATTGGTTGTTTCTTTCCAATCCAAGTCATAGCACCTATAAAAACTTGAAAACATATCTAGAGGTATATTTTCTATTTATCACATCACCAACATGGTAAAAATCACAATAACAATATACCTTATCCTCATTAGAACAAGAATAATATAAACCATAATTGATTGTATCTTTAATATATTTTAAGATTATTTCAACCATTTTCTAATTATCATCATATGGATCTTGTATAAATCTAGAAACATCTATTGCATAAGAAAAAACAAATCTAACAATAGTTAGATAGATTAGACTACCAACAATTTTCTTATATAATGTAGGAATTGTTAGAAAAATAGCCAGTGTGGAGAGAAATAATCACAGTGAAAGCAAGAAGAAATAAAAAGATCTAAAACACATACATAGATATTATGTGTAAAACTTGGTAATGTACCAGGGAAAAAACCACTATAAAAGGTCTCTCAGTATTTTATTACTCATGAATAAATTTGTTGTTACATCAATGGTAGTCACCATGCTCTAGCTCTAATGATTACAATCTTGTACAATCATACAACTTTACAATCCATGAGTTCCTTTTATACAAAATACTCGTAGTACAAACTATATGTAGTGTAAACCATGTGATGTATTATACAAACTTTCTGAAGACATGTTGTATGTATGCTCGAGTCAACATGTCAACCTGTCACCTTGGTCACTACCTTCTCACTCAATGTGTACTTCACATACCAACAATCCCCCACTTGAAGTTATATTTATTCCATGTGAATTACACCTAAAAAACCAATGCCCCATGCTACCAATCAATTAATAAGAAATCCAAGAGAAGTTCTGCACCAAATGAATTTCTCTCTTCGAATGGGTTTCGTCAGCATATGTTTTGGGTTTATATCTATGTGTATCTTGGCTAAAGAGATATATATTTCCTTCTTCCACCACATCATGGAAAAATTTATATTACACATATATATGCTTCGTTCTAGCATGGTATGTTGGATTTCATGCTAAGTGAAAAGCACTCTAGCTATCATAATATAACACCATTTTATCCCACTCGACCTATAACTCACCTAAAATATTATGAATCCAAATGCCCTCCTTAAAATCCTTTGTAGCTATCATATATTCAGCTTCGTTAGTGGACAAAGCTACCACTGATTGAAGCTTAGATACCCAACTAATTGCACTTCCTACTAAGGAGAAAACAAAACCTATAGTAGACTTTCTCCTATCTCTGTCACCACCAAAATCTGCATCCACAAAACCGTTTACCTAAAAACTAATCTCATTGAAGAAAATAGAAGCATCAAAAGTGCCTCTCAAATATATAAGAATCCACATCACACTATCTAATGATCATATCCAGGATTCATTATGTAACGATTAAATTCTCCCAATACTTGTGTAATGTCTCGTATGGTGCACACAATGGCGAACATAATACTTCTTATTGCTGATGATTACGGTACACATGACATTTGAGTCTTATCTTCTTCGATGCTAGGTCACTTCTCTGAAGATAATTTAATATGAACAGGAAATGGGGTACTAACTAGTTGTCCATTTTGCATATTAAAGCACTACGGAACCTTTTCCACATAAGTCTTTTGTGATAGCCAGAGCTTCCTATTCTTCTTTTCTCCATATATCATCATCCCAAGAATCTGATTTGCACCTCCTAAGTCCTTCACTTCAAACTCCCTAGCAAGTTGAGCTTTCAATCTGATGATTTTATGCATGTTGGAACCTGCTACCAATATATCATCAACATACAAAAGCAAAATAATGAAATTTTCATTTCCATACCTTTAAAAATAGGCACAATGATCATCCTAACATCTACTAAAATCCAAGCTCATCATGAAGGAATAAAATCATTTGTACCAACACATTAGTGCCTATTTCAAACCATGCAATGATTTGTTCAACCTATAAACAAGATTCTCTTTGTTGTTTTCCTCAAAACCCTCTGGTTGTTGCATATAAATTTCCTCGAAAATATCACCATGCAAGAAGGTTATTTTAACATATAATTGTTCTAACTCTAAATAAATACTAATAACAAGAGCCAAAATAAATCTACTTGTACTAATACATACAACAGGTGAAAAAAATCATCAAAATCAATACCAAATTTCTATGCATACCCCTTGGCTACCAACCTAGCTTTATACTGCTCCATGTTATCATTTATGTCTTTTTCAGGTATGAATACCCACTTGTTTTGTATATCTTTTCTCCCCTTACATAATGGCACAATTTCTCATGTATTATTTTTATGTAGATATTCCATATCTTCCTCCATGAAATCTCTCTATTTTCTTGTATTTTCATCTTTGTAAGTCTCATAATATGAGATAGGATCACCAACATCAGTAACTAATGCATAAGCTGAATTACAACTAAGGGAGTACCTTTTTGATGGTTTGGTCACTCTAGTGGATATCGTCCCAAAGTGTGATGTGTCACTTTGTGGCTCATCTAGTTGTTGTTCATCCTCATCAAATACCTAATCTTGATTGTTATCTTGTTGATTTTCATGAACAAGTGGGTGATTTTCATTCGGTGCCTCCATATTAGCATCATAGGTTTCCACCTCTAAACTTTGTTGTTTTTTACTTCTTTGCATTGATATTTTATTAAATTTGACATCTCGGCTAATCACAATCTTGTGGGTAGCAGTACTCCACAACATGTACCCCTTTGTAACATTTGTATAGCCAAGAAAAATGCATTTTATGGACATTGCATACAACTTATTCCTCTTTTATTTAGGAATGTGAACATAAGCATCAGAACAAAAAACATGAAGAAAGGAATAATCAATAGGTTTCCTTATCCATACTTCTTTTGGAATTTTAAGATCTAGAGTTGTAGTAGATGTCATGTTGATCAAAAATAGGTTGTATTAATAGCCTCACCCCAAAATTTATTCTCCAAGCCAACAATGCTCAGCATGCATCTAGATCACTCCATCATTGTATGGTTCATCCTTTCAACAACACCATTATGTTGTGGTGTTCTAGGAACTGTCAATTGTCTCGTGATGTCATGCTCACTACAAAATCCATTAAACTCCTTTGAACAAAATTCCCCTCCATTTTCAATTATAATACATTTTATTGTTTTACTCTTTTGGTTTTCTATTTGAGCTTTAAACTTCTTAAAACAAGAAAAAAACTCTAATTTCTTCTTTAAAAGATAAATTCACACCTTACAAGAACAATCATTTTATAAATAAAACAAAATATGACGAACCCCCAATAGATGCAATAGGTGTTTGTCAAGTATCTGAGTGAATTAACTCAAGGATTTCTTTACTTCTGGTAGTTCTTTTGGAAAAATGTAACTTACACTATTTACCATAAAGAAAATGCTCACAAAAATTCAGATCTAAATATTTTGCACATTGGAGAACGTTTCTATCTAGTAGGACCTTGAGACCACGCTCACTCATATGGCCTAGTCGTTGATGCCAATTTTTCATTGACCTCAATTTCACATCTGACACCAATGTAACTTATCTAATTTAAGTTTCTTTGACCAATCTATAAAGATTTTCCACCTTTTCTCCCTTTAGCACTACCAACACTCCCTTTGTTACCTTAAGACAACCATTTTCTCCACTAAACTGATAACCATGTTTTCCAAATACTCTAAGCGCAGAAGGTTTTTCTTCAAGCCTAGTACATGTCTTACATGTTGAATAATCCTCGGTGCCCCATCAAACATTATGATTATGACATATCCTTCTCCAATATCCTTGCACATATTATCATTTCCCATATATACCACACCTCCATCACATTACCGATAATAAGAAAATCAGTCCCTATGAAGAGTCATGTAAAAATAGGCTCCTAAATCAATAAACCAAATATCATGTAACTGACCTCTCATATTAGCATACAATACCTCTCCATCTTCCAATAGTGCTTCAATTTATGTCGTATTTTCCTTGGATGGTTGTGGGCCAAAATTCTCCTTGTCTTCCTGCTATCCAAAATTCACCCTCAAGGTAATTTTGATAACATGCATCAAATTATTCAGTCCCAAGCAAGTAGATTGATTCGAGGCCCAAAATCATGTTTTTTGGGGTCCCCTCGGCTTTTTCTAACTCTCCCATCCAAGAAGAAATCCCAACGAGTTAAAAAAAAAGGTGAAAAATGCAAAGAATAAGGTTGCAAGATTGTTTTAAAGAATTTCGGGTCTGAAGGGTGTGGGTCGTACCGAGGTTCATCGTACCAAGCTTGGGGCCAAAATACAAAGAAAATCAGCTAAGTCAGACATTTTTGTCTTAAGCGGTCCGTGGGACAGTTGGGACGTCGGGACGTGAGGGACGCGAAAAGCCGAAACGGCCGAAAGCAAGGAAAATCGTCAAGTTTTTTTTGTTTCGCGCGGTTTGGGACAGTCGAGACAAAAGTACACATGGTACGCGAATCGGCCGATTTTCCGAAAGATAGTCCATTTTGGCAGTTCGGAGATATTTGTCCGGGACAGCCGGGACGAAAGTACGCGAGGGACGCGTGAGACGTGAAAAGGTGAAAAAGCTGCAAGCAGGGACAAGGAAGCCCGAATCGGCCGATGCGGGAGAATGTGTCCCATGTAGTCCACGGGACAGTTGGGAAAAAATTACGTGGGGGACGCGAAAATCTGAAACGGCCGAAGGCGAAGAAGAAAAGTCAACGTTTGACCTGTGAAACTTCAAACGGCCATAACTTTTGACTCTGAGCTCCGATTTTCACAAAATTGGACTTTCTGGAACGAGCACGACGTCCTCTACGCCACAAAAATTGGATTTATTATTTTTTAATAACGGTAGATATATTTAATTAAAAGAAACATATTCGGCTCCAGTCAATTAATGCTCATTCCTGTCAAATGACAGAAAACGTCTGCCAGACCCAAAATAGTTGCCCGCACTCAGAAGGCCATAACTTTTGCATTTCTCAACGAAATCGCACAAAATTGGTACCATTGGAATCGTGGCTCCGAGCCCGACGCACAGTAATCAAGAAATTCCATATTTGATGAGAGATTGATTGAGATTTTTTAGAAAACGTGGTCGGGTTCATAACAGTGTTTTATTTGGTAGTTGGGAGTGCAATTAAGAGGCATGGTCATCATTCTTTCTCTGTTGTAGCACCTGGGATAGTATGGGGAGACTTTGTAAGTAATATATAATTATTTTTACTCCATTTAATGCCTCTTACAAGTGGTTGAAGGACAGATTTCAGGATTTCCATTTTCCCTTCTCATTTTTCTATAAATTGGAGTGTTGGGCTCATTGTAAAGGGAGGTAGTTTTTGTAGCAAAACTCTGCCAAAATTGCTTTGTGAAGCTGAATGTGTTATAGGCCCTTGTTGTGGACTCCTTGCATGGTGATCCAGGCCCTTATCTTGTAATAGATTGAACTGTGCATATCGTGAAGCAATAAAATATAAGTTTGTGGATGTATCTTCCCTTGCTGTGTTTTCTTGCATTCTTCTTGCCCCTTCAACCTTGATTACAAGAATATTGTGTCTATTATTATGTTCATGCAGGGATCCATTATCATTGTGTATGTTTGAAATATTGTTGTGAATGCGTTTTGCTAGATTATGGAGAACTGTCATCACCTCTTCTAGTGTGCACTTTGCTTCTGTATTTCATGCATTTGAAGACTACTCTCACACCCTCCTTTTTGGTGTATCACCGTTGTAGTGTAGGCTTTCATTTTATGCATTCTCTCTCCCTAATCCCTTGGAAATTTAGGTTAGAATAGTTAGTTTCCCCTGCATTAGAGTAGATTGTGGCAAGTAGTTTAGGAGCAAGAACCAGCTTTCTTTGGAGGTCTATCTCAAGTAGCAAGTCCCACAACTTGGAGATAGTACCCATGTTATCCAATCACACCGTGAGTTCAAGTATATGCACTTGTATAAATAGAGGGGTGCTGTGATTTGGTGATAACACTTCCTTCAACCGACAATCCTTTTTGACATGTCCCATTTTTCAACAGTTCAAACACTTAATTCTTTTCCACCTCTTGGATTTTGACCTAGTTCATCCACACTCAACTTTCCCTTTTTCTATAGATCTACCTCTTGTTATAAGGGCTTCATTAGAAGTATTCCCTTGAGATGTATTCTTTCTTCATTCTTCTGAATTTTTTTGTGGCCACCACATCTTCAAAAGCTAATTTCCCCTGCAGTGTTGAGTTACTAAGCACCATGATTCAGGCAGACAACATAGCATAATGGTCACCTTATCTTCTTCATCAATTTTCACTTCCACTGAATCCAACTTGCTAATCAGTGTGTTGAAATCATTGAGATGATCTAAAACTAATGAATTGTTATGCATCCCCAGATTATGTAGTTTTTCATTGTAAGAGAATCTTGTTTGCTAAATACTTGGTCTCGTATAACTTTTTGATCTTATTTCACAAGCCTTGTGTTGTTGTCTTCTTTAAAACATTAAATAAAAATGAATCTACCAATAATAATTTAATTACAACCCTGTGGCTAGAGCATCCTTATCATCCAATCTTCCTGATTCATGGTTGCATGTTTTTACGTTGCCTCTTTGAGAGCTAGCAAACATTCATCCTTCACCAACAAGGCTTGAAAATTTAGCTTCCACAAAATGAAATTATAACCATCAAATTTATAGATCTCATATCTGGTAATTGTCTCTTATTATTCTTCACTTCTTACAAGAACAAATCCCTTCTATATTAACCTTGCTCTAATATTAATTATTAGAAAAATAACCGGTGTAGAGAGAAACAATCACAGTGAAAGCAATAAGATATAAACATATCTAATACACATAAACAAATATCACGTGGAAAACCTGGTAATGTACCATACAAAAAACCACGGGCAAAGGTGTTTGTATATTTTATTGCTCGGTAATAAATCCGTTGTTACATCATGTGGGGGCTACCCCATATTCGCGAATGGGCACAAGCTCAATAATAATTTAAATCAGCATGATATTCAATAATATGAGGTACACATATATAAGAGACCCATCTTAACTCCTATAACAACTCCATAAACCTCTCACCCTAAATCTAGATGGGTTGTTTAACAATCTTTATTCTTTCCCCTATAATATCTCTTACCTATTTCTATTCTCAGTACATACAAATTTACTCTCTCAATATAATAATAGTCCAAATATTATTAATCACAAAATGTGAGCAGTACCTAATATTCCTTACATTCCCCCCTTAGTGCTAACATGGGGTAAGAAACATTGTTCATTGCATCCATCGTATGACTTACTTCATAAGTGTTCTCCCTCAAGGTAAATAACTCTTAGATGTCGGTTACAACCAAAAATGCATCCAATTACAATTTAATCCCCTTTAGAATTATATTTCTTCCCCCCTTGCGAAAAAACATATTCTCCCCTAACAAATATTTTCTCAAAATAAATTTACATAAAAAAACATTATCCTGTGTGTGTGGGAGATTGAAGCCTCCAAAGGAGATCTACGGAAAACTTGATCAGCGCTTTTTCCTATTTGCTATTTTGGAGAGATTGCATCGCCAAAAATCTGCGATGAAGGATTTCTATGATATGTCATCGAGTTGTATGGTATTATCTTGATAGGATTTCAATGTTTCAATAACGAGATGAATCGATCCAGACGGCTTGATGTTGCAAAGATATTTGAGTCGGGGAGTCATATTCGTAGTCTAATACCATACGGCTTCAAGATATTTGAGCCAAGTCCCTTCAACTGACTGCGCTTGAGCAATATTCTTCATCTGATTGAGGTGAAAGTGTCTCTTACAGAACAGGGACTGTGAAAAATCTAAAAGAATGCAATGCTGGTGGTGATTCCCCTGAGAACCAATGCCACTGTCTCTCAACCCCTGGAAAGGAAAGTGATCTGGCCCACGTGCAGGTGCAGAATTAATTTGAACCGTTCCAGTGTCCATAGCATCGCTAATCATCATTACCTTGTTTGTGTCTCTTGTGAATATGCATCCCTGAAGCCCAAAATTGCTGGCATTTCAATGATGAACGCCTTCTTCAACGGATACTCGCCAGATCTGAGAAATATCTACCACCGATATTCATCAACAGAGATCTGAGTTTACAATACAGAATCATTGCACACTTGCTTCAATATTGATATTAAAGAGGGGTTCGATCAACCAAGATTTGAGTGGAGATGCTTCCAAATTTTTGGATGGTTAGCAGAGAAGAACTTGTGGCCTGTGCAACGAGCCAACAATGAGATGATTCGCGGATAGCTCACCGTCCAATGCAAAGAAGGATCGCCGTGGGTTGAGAGGAGCGATAAGCAGGGAGCCAAGGCAAGCTCGATATAGGTTGAACTCGGCAGAATTGTCCAAATTCGGATATAGCCATGCTTGATGCAAAGATCCATAGAATTATTGCCCTCAGATTGTCTTCTTTCTTTGCCATTGAACTCAGACTAAAGCAATGATCTTCAACATAAAACCGGATATGTAATCTTTGTACAACCAGAAATCAGAATCTCCACAAAATTACACCTACATAACCACATACAAATATATATATATATAATAATTTTTAAATTTTTTTATGAAGAGTGTGAACAACATGGGAAGGAGCAAACAAATTGGAAGAGAGAAGACGATGCATATGAATGACGGATGTCAGCATTCATTGTGAGGTCCGTGGTATCCGCTATTACCGTTGACAAATATGCAAGAAGGGTGGACACTACAAATTCCATATTTTGCGTGAGGTCTATGGTATCCCGTTAGTCTTTCATTTGCAATGCTTAACTTCACAACAAAATGAATGGGCACGGAAGAAGGGAATGGGGTCACAGAGGTCTGTGGGATCTGCTAACCCATTTCCTCAATTAGCTTGACAAACAAAGCATGCATGGGGTGAGATTCAGAGAGGTCTCATAGGAAACCAGCTCTGATACTGAATGTGGGGGCTACCCCATATTTGGGAATGAGCACAAGCTCAATAACTAGCAATCGCATGTGTACAATGCAATGTGAATGCCAAAAGATATAAGTTATTTGATTTAGAGGGGTAGTTAATTATTTGGGCGAAATTGTGGTAGTTAATTAGCCTCTTTGTACAAGATGATGGCAACAAAGTTGTATAAGTGGTGCATTCAATTATAGGAGCTGATCGGAAATGGGGTTATTAGGCCAATACTTCAACCATATATTGAGGTCCACTGGAAACCAAATGTGCATTGCCCATGAAAAGAGTTAAAACTTAACAATTAAGCAAGGCAGTGACTATCTAGGAAGAAATTGCAAGTCTACAGTGCTTATCCATTCCTACTTGATTGGAGTAAATCTACACCACTTATTTGGTGTAATGTTTTGATTTGAGTAGTCCTACACCACTAAGGATTTGGTGCAATCTTTTCCTTGTATAATCTCCTCCTTGTGTCTTTGGACAGGATAACTAAAGGAAAAAAATTATAACCCATCATTGGTGCCCATCATTGCCCACATGTTTAGAGTAAGTCCACATCCATATCAATGGTGCAAACATTTTCCCATGATAATCCCCTCCATAGTAATTTTACTGAGACTGTGTACGGGAAGAACATCACCAGATGATTGGATGCAATCCATTCCCACCTATTTGGAGTACAATTGCATCATTCATGTGATGAAATGTTTCCCTTAATGGTATTCTTGTGAATTTGTACAAATATCCCTAAAAATTACCCTTATTTGGACTTCATTTGGAATCTTCTAAGATAAATTAGCAACAACAATGTAGGCAGCCGCTGCACTACAACATTTTGACAAATTAGACAAGAAACCACATTTGATTGTATTAGCATGGATTTCCTTACACTATTGCAGAGATACTAAGTCTTTGCATGTGGGCAGAATGTTTACCATGGTGTTCAGATTGGGTTTCACACCATCATTAATGTCTATGCCCTGTCGCAGGCCAGCCAAGCTTCCACAAGCCTGCATAGTGTTGATTTCACTTTGTCTAGTTGTAGAACCCCGAACGCTTTTCGAATTTCATTTCACCAGAGCAAGAGTGGGATCCTACCATTGATTAATTAGGCGTAACTTGGGTGCCTTTGAAGGGGCTCGCCAATGCTAGCAAAGGCGAGACCTTTAAAGGTGTCACAGATTTGAAGCGCTACTTGCATAGCTTCAGATATCTCGTCGTCGAAAATATCACCACGGATTGCTACGACGAGAAGTTGGAGTCCACGATGAAGCTTTACCAACACAGCTTCGACTTCCCATCACCGGAAGTGGTCAACGAGAAAACCTTGAGACGACTGCGGACTGTTACTTGGAACAGAAACAATCTTGATTAAGTTAATATATATACCCACAGACTTTTGTTTACCATGTAATCATAAAACAACATGTTTCCATGTGGAGAAAGCAAATGTCCATGCACACAAGATTTTAATGCTTAATAGTTCCAATTGTTTCTAGCTCAGTTTCAAATTTAGGCAAGCTTTGTGGGTAGAGACTGTACAAGCCAACTTTTCCCATTTCATTCAACAGGGCATTTTTGTATGAGGCAATTTGACAAACAGTTCGTTATCTTTGCAGAAATGTGATTTAATCACTGTGAAAACCTATCATCTAAGAACAAAACCACTCATTTATCAATTGAAAGGAGAAAACCCTTGTTGAGGAGTGAAAGTAAATCTACAACAACGAAGAAGCTAGCAAAAAGAAAAATTGAATATGAAGGAGTAAAATTAATAATTGGTTTGAGAATAGCATTAATTGGTTGCATAAGAAAATTAACAAATAGAAATCTTACCAGCTAAAGCAAATTTGAGTCATTGTCCACAACTTTCCTTCCCTTCAACAACTCCAGAAGAATAATTTCGTAATTATATAGATCAGATTTCTCAAAACCATTTTGGGTATATGCCCTACTACCATGGTGTTTACAAGCAAAGGGCATCTAGTCTAACACATTTCAGTCCCAGTTATTAAAAAAACATAAATTTTAAAGAGAAAATCAAATTAACAGGCAATTTCCATTTCCAAGTGTAATTATGCAAGCTCCTTTGAGAGTTACAAGTCGAAAATCTATATTACAATTGACTTTCTCTACCATATCCCTTTGGATTCCTTACTCCCCTACTTTCCATCAAACACCATCATTTGAACTGTTACTTGGAACAGAACAATCTTGATTCAAATTTAATATATTTACCCACAGACTTTCGTTTACCATGTAATCATAAAATAGCAGGTTTCTATGTGGAGGAAAGTGAATATCCATGCACAACAAGATTTCGATGCTTGATGCTTCTAATTGTTTTCAGCTCAGTTTCAAATTCATGCAAGCTTTGTGGGATAGTAAATTACTCGGAAAACCCTCCAAGGCATTAGTACAGACACAGAGAATTTCTAAAGTTGCATGGCACCTTGAGAAGGTAGTAAAAGAATGTAGTGCCACGGGAACCACTTCCTCTTTGCATGAAGGAGAGTAATGCAGACACTTTTGGCTCAATAATCATTGTATTGTTCCCGAATCCAAATACATGGAAACAAGTTGCCCATAAGTGCTCTGGATGGAGTGTGATGTGTGATGTTTCCTTGCATATAACTGAATCATCTAAAGCCAAGAAAAGAATTTATAAAAACAAAAAGAGAATTTGACTAATAACAAAGTAATCCAAATCAAACCAAAAATGCTTTTAGAACAAACACGGAGAAGTTCTAAAGTTGCATGGCACCTTGAGAAGGTAGTAAAAGAATGTAGTGCCAGGGGAATCACTCCTCTTTTAATGAAGGAGAGTAATGCAAACACTTCCGGTTCAATAATCATTGGATTGTTCCCGAATCCAAATACATGGAAACAAGTTGCCCATAAGTGCTTTGGATGGAGTGTGATGTGTGATGTTTCCTTGCATATAACTGAATCATCTAAAGCCAAGAAAAGAATTTATAAAAACAAAAAGAGAATTTGACTAATAAAAAAGTAATCCAAACCAAACCAAAAATGCTTTGATTCATGTTTCAAAAAAAAAGATTAAAATTGGGAATAATCCAAACCAAAAATTGGAAAGTAATAAGTAAAACCCCAAATATGCCCACAAGAATATAATTCACACCTTCCCAAATCCAATGTCTGCACATCATTTTGCATGCCAAAAAATGAAACCGAAGAGCTTAACCTGTTGGAAATCCATAAACAAAAGGAAAATTCAAAGAAAGAATGTCTATTAAAATCTGAAAGGAGAGAGACCATGGTTTTCGGAAAGGGTTGTGTTAAAACTATCTCTGCACTTTTTTAGGGAAGGAGACCTAAAAAGACATCAGGAATGTTTTACAAGTGGGTATAGTTCAGCTCTTGCACCGGAATTTATCAATTTCTCTAGAAAATCTTGCTAGAGATAATACTAGACTTTGCAAATCACACCCTATTCTTCAGAGAAAAAGAGAGCCAAATAAGAAATCATTTTATATTACATAAAAATACTTCCAAACAGTGAAGAAACGTGTAATTTTAATTGCATTTATGAAAGTCGATGCAATACAATGAGTCATAGGCAAGACCAGTCATCTAAAAATGAATGAATAATAATTCATTCACCAGACCTTCTAACAAAGCATCTACATCAGCCGTCAGAACTGAGGAGGTGAAATCTAGTGAGACAGTAGACCCACTTAACCCATTTCCATTAAGGGGAAGGAAAATGAATATGCCCGTAATTGGAACAACAAGGAAGGGTTAGCAATTTTCTATTCTAGAACCAATAGAAGACATTAGCGTCTCCCACATGTCTGTAATCTTGAAGCTACAGCCTGACCTTTTGTATTTCCTCTCTCTGTGGATTCACTATTCCATAATTGAATATGCTCTCCAAAATTCGAATATGCTCGACCTTTGGATTGCATTTAGGTTTTGGGTTTGGGTATGATTGAAATTGCAGATATCGTTAACCCTCGCTCTGGGGCGCAGAAAACTGCCTCGGGTTCTTGCAATTCAAAGTAAGGTGAGCCACCCAAACATGTAATTGTCGATCATGGAGACAATATTGCATTCAACATGCAACTGAAGTATAAGACGAAGAATAGGAACTTGTAAAATCCTTGCAATCCTACGATCTAGGAAAATCTAAAAATAGGTTAAAATAGTAAAAATGTCCAAACGACCGTTAAAATTAATTGCATTGAAAAAATTTCCAAATGGACGTCAAATTTAATATAGTCGCAGAAACATCCAGAAGGGCCTTTCCCATAGGGGGAACGCCTTCGGCGTAATAATTCAAAATCAACATGATATTCAATAATATGAGGTACACATATAGAGGAGACCCATCTTAACTCCTTATAGCAATTTCACAAACCTCTCACCCTAAATCTAGATGGGTTGTTCAACAATCTTTATTTTTTCCCCTATAATCTCTTACCTATTTCTATTCTCGCGTACAATCTAACTCACATACAAATTTACTCTCTCAATATAATAATAGCCCAAATATTGTTAATCACAAATGTGAGCACTACCTAATATTCCTAACACATCAATGGCAGTCACCACGCACTAGCTCTAACGATTACAGTCATGTACAATCGTACAAATTTACAATCCATGGATTCCTTTTATAGAAAGAACTCGTAGTGCAAATCGGGTGTAGTACAAACCACGTGTAGTACAATCTATGTGTAGTACAAACTGCATGTAGTATAAACCACATGATATATTGTATGGACTCCCCGAAAACGTGTTGTACATATGCTCGGGTCAACCTTCCATCTTGGTCACTACTTGGTCACTCAATTTTGACTTCACATACCAACAGGGCTTACTTTGGCACATGTAGGTTTGGGATTAATTTTTATGCAAACTTCAATAAGAATGGCTACAATTTTACAATCAACCATATTAAAAAATTTAAGCAAAGCTATTGGCATATCGAAATTGAGATACTACTATAGAGTTCTAATCCTGGAGCACAGTCATGCCTAGAAAGTGATGAAGAAGACCTAGATCATTCATCTCATAATATTGTTAACTCAGTTTTAATTTTAAAAATTAAACTAGCTTGACTGGAGGTAATAAGAAGATCATCAACATATAAAAAAATTAAAATAATTGACTTTTTTCATTTTTAACAAACAAATTGTTGTTTGAAAAATAGTTAGAGAAACCAATATCTTTAAAGAAATTGTTATTCTTAGCATACTAAGCTTAGGAACTTGCTTCAAAACATACAAAGATTTATTTACTCTATAAGCGTAGAGTTAGTTACCAGATTCTTCAAGATCCTTAGGTTGAGTTACATAGATTTCTACTTGTAGGTACCCATTCAAAGAATGCATTTTAACATCTATTTAGTGTATGTATCAACCATACTGAGTTGCAAGAGCTAGGAGAATCTTAACTGCTCATTTTTACTACATGAGCAAAGGTTTCTACATAGTCAATTCTAGGTTTCTAAGTAAACCCACAAGCCACTAACCTAGCCTTCAATTTTTCAATTACACCTTTAGAATTGTATTTGATCTTATATAGCCAACGAGATCCGGCAATACTCCTTTTATAAGGATGGGGGAAAATTTCTCCAGTGTTATTTTTAATAAGTGCATCGTAATTTAATTTAATGGATTCTCACCATATTTCATCTTGGTTTGTTAATTCAAAATATTGGGGTTCACATTCATACAAGGTCATTAATACACGGTGAGTGTGTTGAATTCTAGTCTTCTTTCTAAGATTATTAGGGTAAGAATATTGAATTATGGATTGAACTCCTTTATGTCTTTTAGATTCATAAACATTTTGATGTCTCCCCCTCAACCTCAATATTCATAGTGTTTGAAAAAGGATCATCATCCTCTAGGACATCAATTTTTTCATCAAGAGAAACATAAAGGGGTTGTGAAGAGGTTACTTATAATTATTTATCAAGAATTTGAACGTTTATATATTTTATGATCTCACATTTAGATGGATCATATACCCTTAATATTTTTGTTCTTCATCTATAGCCAACAAAAATGCAAAAATAATAGGTAGGATCAAGTTTCTTCCTTTTGGCTTTTGGAATGAAAATAGAGGCAGGACTACCAAATATCATTAGCTGAGAAATATTTGGTTTTTTCTTTGCCCTTCATTCTAGAGGTGTAGTTTGATGGAGTACTTTTGTAAGGAACCTATTTAAGATATGGACTACTATATTCTTTACTTCTACCCACATATATTTAAGGACTCGAAAAAAATGAATCATAGTCCTAGCCATTTCTAAAATTGTCATATTTTTCCTTTCTACAATCTCATTTTTCTATGGAGAATAGAGGAATAGTTAACTCTTTTTGGATTCAATAAGATGTGTTAAACGCATCAAACTCTTTACTTACATATTCCCCTCAATTGTATTTATTAATCTCTTAAGTTTTAAGTTAAAGGATTTTTCTACCAAGGCTTTAAATTCTTTGAAGTTAGCAAACACTTACAGATTTTTTCTTAATATATAGAGTCCAAGTCATTCTAGTGAAATCATCTATAAAGGTTACAGCATAAACAATACAACTAAGAGAGGTAATCTTAAGTGGTCCTCTAACATCACTGTGAACTAACTCTAAAGGATGAGAAGAGTTCGCATCATTATGTTTTTGAAATGGTTGAATGTGTTTGTTACCACGTAAGCATCATTTACAATTTTGATGATGGAATTTAATTTTTGGAAGACTTGTTGCTAGGTTTTGACGAGACATATTAGCAAGGTTTCTAAATTGTATATGGCCAAGTCTTTCATGCCACAATTGGGTCTCATTTCCAATATGAGACAAAAAGATGAGTTTCATATGTAAAACCATAAGATAGAAGCCATTTTTTTTGTCTTCAGCACAAATATATTTTGATTGATCTTTCAAAAACCACTTATATCTAAATAAGGTAACACAAAATTTATCCTAAGTTAACTAAGAGAAAGATAACAAGTTCTTTCTCAGTTTAGGAATATACAAAACATTGCTATTGAAACCATTAAATACCTTAGCTTTACCTTGACATTGATCTTGTAAGATAGAATTATCACATAAATAGATTCGATTGTGACATTATTTGATATCAGTGAGGATATCACATGTGTAAGTCATGTGTCTCAAGACAACACTACCTGGGATCCATTCACTATCATCAAATGCACACAGAGTCGTGTAAAGTGCAATGGTTTTGTTTGATTCATTATTTTGATTTTGGTTGTGATTTGATTTTTTATTGTTGAACTTTTTCCTATGTTACTTTTAAGGATTTTTTATTTAAAAATGTTTGTCCTTATAACATTCTTCAAGTTCTTGTGGCCAAATTTATTGCATTTTGAGTAATTGCCATCAAAATGGGCTTTATAATTATTCTTTTTATATTGTTTGCTTCTATTGTTGTTTTTATAGTTGTTAGATGGATTAAGTTTTGATTTGAAATTAGGCTTGGTATTTTTATTTCCAGAGTTTTCAGCAACATTTTTTTTCTAATTCTGGGAGTGAAGGGCCTAAGAGGCATTCTCTTTTGAATCAAAATTGGTTATTACTTGTTCTTCTTAGATAAGGAGAGCAGATAAGATATTCAAATTGGGAATATTAGTTTCATTCTTATATTTTGAGTTCAAGATAGATTGAATATTTCATGGATATTCATTTGAATTATGAATTACAGGAGATTATCTTGAATTAGCTTGCAGTTGTAACCATCCAATTGGAATTTGATGTTTTTAACCTTTGTGAGATAGTTTACAATTTTCTCATAGTTGTCATGAGTTCTAGCATGAGTTATGATTTTTAAGAGTCTAATACCTTCGTTCATAGACTCAACTTATTTCTAGGATTCGCTAGGATATTTCTCATGTATGATATGGAGTAGAACATCATCTTTCACACTACGCAAAATGATGGACATGGCCTCTTGGGATTTCTATTGGAAGGCATTTGTATTTTTTGAGTTAGTTTGCCTAAATGTAGGTTTTTAACTTTGCTTACAAGGTCACATAATTTCCATGCCATAAATTCAGTCTTTAATCTAATTTTCGAAATGTTATAATTTGATCCATTTAGGAACTAAGTTTCATCTAAGCTAAAATTGCTTGAAGATGCCATTTAACTTTTTCTTAAATTTTCAAAAAATATAAAAACAATTAAACTGCAAATTTTTCATGACTCGAACAATTTTTCTAGAGCCTAAAAAATTAGGGTCTCAAATAATTTTTGGGGTTTAAAATTAATTCTTTAAGGACATGTACTAATTTTTTGGTTTAAAAAATTGTAGGGCTTTAAAATAATTAATTTCAAAAAAATAAGACCTTACAGATATATTTGTATACTTTTCGATGACTAAATCGTGGAAAAAATATAGGGCCTAAACAACCAAGTTAAAAAATATCACTGAAAAAAATCAATAGAAATAATGAATTATTTTTTATTTTAAAATTTTTTATGTTTATGTTATTATTATTGTTAATACATATAAAATTCCTATCTATAATATAAAGAAATTTAGCAAAAAAATGATAGTCAAGTGTATTGAACCCTTGCCTTCCTTTAGGCAATGGGCCTTTTTAAATATGGCTTTCGAATTGCGCTAAAGAGTGTTTCACGAACCCATATGAGTTAATTAATTAATAAGTTTAAATATAATTAAGAAAGAAATTGATGAAGTGGGTGTGGATCGAACCCGACACCACGTCCTCCTTAGAGAAGCTTAGGCAAGCCCTTGCTAGCTAGTCGGGCAAGCGAGCTTGATGGTCTAAGTTAGGGCTCAAGTGTATTTAAGTCTAGAAGTTTTTTAGTTAATAAGAAGAAAAAAAACATCGACCTTTTTCACGACACTTTAGGGTTACTTCAACTAACATAGGTTTTACAAATATCAAATTTTGAATTCTTATATTTTCCTTTCCACCTGGGAGCTTCATTGTCGCCATTTCATGTGAGAAGGTACGCACCAAGTTTTCCATTAAATCAGTTTTCATTCATCCACTCATCTATAAACTATATATATATATATATAGTGGAAAGCTTGCATAACTCATTGAAGAAGCTTCGAGATACAATGGTCATGGTTTGGGAGGGAGAAGAAAGAATTCCATCGTTCATAAGGGAGAGGAGCCAATCGTGGAGCATGGACCAATAATGGTGAGGGTAGATGTAATGTTAGGGACTAGTACATGTCAATTTCTCACTTAAAATTTGAAAAAAAAAAAATAGTCAATAAAATATGTCACATCAAACAATCACCCAATCAAATGATGTCACATAAGTGGAAAAAAATGCATAACATAATGCCCTACAAATGGTCCACCCTAAATTTCTTTGTATGGAAAACTACTTGATTTAAATACCTTAAAAAACCATTTTCCATACAATATAAAATGTTTAAAAGAAAATATTTAGATAAAAATAACAAAATCTATTAAAGGGTTTTTTTTTTTCAAATTTTATGGTATTTATATGGGTGTTGTACACCCCTCAACTTAGGATGCACAACCAATGGCTCCTCTCCCTTAATATGTGTAGCAAAAACATCTTTGGAAATATTTTAAGCAAGTAAATGCATCATGCTTCATTTGTTGCTTTTTGAAAACTACATGATTTGATTGCTTAGAGATCTTTGATGTAGAATTCTTTAGTCTCATCCCTCGCTCCACCTGGGAACAAATTATCTAACTATTCTACTTCATAATATACTTCATTCTAAGTATTCAGGGGCTTTATCATCTCTTTATTTAAAACGGGTGTCTTCATATTCATGAGCAAGGTGAGTGGAAGAAACAACAATCACTCGTACTCGTGAGGTTATTCTTGTTAACTTGAAAATACTCAATTAATGAAGAAAGAAGTTGGTAATTCACTTTGAGTGATCACGTCGTGATTTCAAGGGCTCTAAAAACAATCTACTGCAATGGAAGTCGTTTGATTATGAAAATATACCAAAACCCGTATATATAGGGAAACATTTCTTGGTGTTTATTAATGGGCTTTACCTCCAAATGAATCCCAATTCAAACATAGGTGGTTGTTATCAATTTAAAAGATCTTGGAAACCCTTTTGCACCATTTTTTATTAGTTGAAAAGTGACTACATATCTATAAAATCATGACAATGATCTAACGTAATGACCACGTTTGAAGTTTGAATAAATCTAAATCATACTCATGGCAATATCTCGTGTATTTGTGCACCTACAAAGTTTCAGAAGTCTTGTAAATTTTATGGATTATGATCCTAAATACTCGTAGTGTCGTGATTGGCCCATGTGGCAGTATGTCAAAATTTATGGAGTGCCAATTCAATGATTGGGGTTCTTCACAACCTCACAAGTTTGTAGTACTTCCAAAACCATCCATCCATCTCCAACTAATGTTGCACATACTAGCAATAGTGTGATGCATCTATTCATCTCTAACAGATGTCCCACTCTTGCAATGTCATTGTTCAATTTGTGCAAATCACCATGGCACCATCCAACATGCACAAACCCTTTGCAAAACATACCATTAGCTTCAACAAGGTCTAACACACCTCCAATTCACATTTCGATACTACTCGTTGCTAACAACCTACTACCTACAATCTCAATGACATTGTCAATGCAACATCGTGCTAAATCATGCCACGCACATGAAACTCACCAAGATTGTTATTATGCCAATGTCTATTTTGCATATTACACTTCTTTCAAGCAGCTACCTAACAATTGGAAGGGGAAGATTCACACATGGAGTCCCAAAGTAGTTCAACTTCCCATAACAATTCTTCTTGCCTTACATCATTATAATCTACATGTATACACATGTAGCTTTATAAAGCAATAGAAGATAGACAGCCATACATATTTCTCAAGATTATGCCATGTACATGACTCCGATAGATAAACACATTCATTCTTCCAATTCCAATATTTCTCTCAATTCTCTACATGTTTTCTATATAGTTATTGCATGTGCATATAGCACATGTAAATACTCATTTAGGGTGTACCGAATAACTTATTGGGCCTCGGATTAGCAAACTACGTGATGATATTGAAAAATGGCAATGGCTCCTATAAATAAGGGAACATAACCACAAGATATCTCTCTGCACCGATGGCATCAGATTTAGTCTATGCAGACAAACAAATAAAGAGTTCCACTAGAGATTATTTATTGCGGTTAATGTCATCAAACCATAAATAGTCCACAAAAGATGAAAACGGTGGACTGATAATAGAGGTGGAGTAGACACTGGGAGCAGATGAGAAGGTGATCTAAAGGGGATCTTAAAGTACTATGGACAGATGATATTAAGGCAGTAACATCAAAGATAACAAATGATTGTAAAATGGTAGTAGGTAGGAAAGAGGTAATAGGAAGGCACGTTGGGGCAAGCTAAATGCAATGCCACAACAAATCTCTCACCAAGTATTGCCAACCAGTCCAATCACACTCCCGATACACCCCTTAAGGTATGCATTAAAGGAGGTTAATTGCACCAAAGAACCTAAAAAGTTTAATCATTAATAAGAGTGAAAATTAAGGTGTATAAACTTTTATCAAGTCCTTCAAGGAGCTAGATCAGAATTTGTTTTTGATCAACACTATTTTTCATCTTTTATCACTTTTGTGTGGCACTAATTAAATTTGATCAACAGTCTTTCTTGTCTGATACCAATCTTGTATGGCATTAAGCCATTTTGTTTCAATGATCTATTCATATCTAAAATTTAAATACCAAAAATTTTTACCTCTGCAATGGAAGCAACACTTAATTGCAGTTTCAATGTTGGTCATAGCCATTAGCCAACCATTACACAACACCTTTTGACTTACGTACAAAAGTTCCATAATTACAATACATAACTCAGAATTTCAAGCAAGTCTATAGTTGATTTCAACTATTCCAACGTGTTGCAATACATAAACAGAATTTCAAGCAAACCTATAGTTGATTTCAAACTATTCCAACTTATTATGGGTTCTCAAGAGCATAGGTATTAAAAAACACAGTTGGATTTGAAACATATTCATCAGTGTTTTTGTCTATACTTGAATTTGATGTTATGTCCAATTTTGCACAATTAGTGACCTACTGTCATTCAACAAGAGGAAGTAGAAGATAAATCCCCAAACATGTATCCCCTTTCAACGACATTGTTATTTATAATGGAAAGTAGTATATTCACACCACCATACATGAAAGGCTACAAGATAAATACGTTTCCATTGTTTTAGTTTTATTCCACAATATCGAATGCTAATGGTATAGCATCTTCTTCAAAAAGAGACCGTTAAGAGTCCAATATATGCAGTCTCGGCATTGAATATGGCTATTAATTAATATTAGCATGAATTTTTCACAAGAACAATGACTGCTAACTTCCATTTGCAAACAAAAATGTGTGAATCAAAAAATCACAACACCTAACATTTTACACATTTTAAAATATGTGAGATTATTTCCTGTGCACATTGATCACTATTTTCAAGTGACAGCACATGGATGCTCTCATCTTGCTTTGTACAATAATTACTGTTCACGTATGGAAGGAGAATCAAAAAATGGGGTGGAGTTGACCACATCAACTAAGCTCCGTTCAAAACATGGATGCCTATAGAAGATTCATGTGGCAATATCATCCACTTCTGAATTAAATACAAAACTTGGAAAGGTCGTAGTGATATCCCTGCACATCGACACAGATAAGTTAGCTAACGTTTTTAAGAACTTGTCCTAAAAAATATCATCCACTGCATTGTCTTAATTCACCTCAAATGAAAATAAACAACCATCAAGGAAGCAAGCAAGCCAATGAAATAGACTGGATTGAGAATCGAATTTTAGCAATGAGAATAATTCATATGAAACATCCATCAAATCATTCCCTTCATAACATCTGAATTTTGTACAACTAATCATGGTAGTGTAATAAAGCTTATAGTTTAAAGCAATACATCTTATACAACAATGCTAAAACCAACCATAGAAGCAGAGGGGATAGCACATGATCTGATTTTCAGTGGGGGCGGCAGAATTCCCAAAGTTATCCACTTCATGGTCTAAAGTTTTTAGTATTTTAATTATTCTAATTGCTAGTGCCTATGGATTTGATTTATATGGATACCCCCACTATTTTATAAGACGCAAGGTATTTCAAATCATTCAAACCCACTTATAAGGGAGACAAAAACAATATAGAAGAGGATTTATTTTCATTTTGAGGTACCAACTCCCATTAAGAGTCAATGAATAATAACATAAGAGAGAGGCTTTAGGGTGAGACCCAAATGAATCCAACTTATTATACCATGTACAACTATATTACCAACTTATTTCATCAAAATTTCGATAAGATGAATTTGGTCAAGTGCTGCTCCTGAACAGCTCGAGCTTTGTACTTCTTTGCAATAGCCAATAATCTGTTCAACATCTTTAAATCACTTTAATTTCGTTGATACTTTCAACAGATCTTTCCAAGAAAGCCCATAAGACTTGTAACAATCTTTTGAACTAACTTCTTATAGTTTGGCTCCTCGTAGACTTTTAAAACCCTTTAATTAATCAATTAACATCGAGGCTAGAATGTTG
The DNA here is from genome assembly GCA_019776745.2 of Taxus chinensis. NCBI lineage: Eukaryota > Viridiplantae > Streptophyta > Pinopsida > Cupressales > Taxaceae > Taxus > Taxus chinensis. The sequence continues at coordinate 707,060,235 of CM034154.1, forward strand.
TCCAAGTATCATATATATGCTCTAAATTCAATTGAAGAGGCACCTCTACATTTCTTATGTTAAGGTCACACATAAATTGAGTTTGGTAGCGTCTAGCATAATTGTCTTATTTCATAGTCAAAAGATATTTTTATTCAAAATAATAGCCACATCAATGATTATTTGATCCAGTAATAAATGCAATTCAGGCACTTCTGTTTTAGTTCCCACCCTTATGTGTATGCTCCTCTTCCCTTTATGTTAGGGTGTGCATATGTCAGAAAGGCACGTGCAGAAGCATACCTTAAATAAGGAAGGGTCATTATCTTCATTAATGAAGGATTATGAGACACGAAATTTTGCCATTCATCTCTGCCGATTCGCCCATCTCGATCAATGTCAGCTTCTTCAAATGTCTGTAATGAGTCACAAAAATCTGAATAAAGTAGAGAAAATCAAATTTAAAGCCTCTTTAGCATTTGAAAAAGCCTTCTTAGTGTACCTTGTCAAGTATTGTCTCAATGACCTCGTCAGATAGTTTCATTTCCGACTCGCATAGAAGTGCTACTAACATTTGTTTCACCTGGAGAACAAGAATGACAACAAAAGATAAAACAAGATTTAATGTCTACTTTAAATAAGAGCTTGGATCTAGGGAAGCTACTTAAAAAGCGGAAATTCAGATTTAATCAATGATGATAAAACGGCCTTACTAAAAGAGGTAAAGAACTCAATATGATACAATAGAAAGAAGAAACAATATATGTCAAGCAAAAGAACTGCTCTCTGAATAGTCAAACTAAAGATTGAAAAAACACCGCCCAAACGCTTAAAAGAGGGATTGCTCGTGATGTTTTGGATGCAATACCTTTGGGCAAACAAACTGCTTCACACTGATAGTGAAAAGAAATCAATTATTCTTCAATAACAAATGACTTTGGTCATAGATTATATAGAACATGAATGCAACCTGGATTCCAGATTTTGTTCCAGAAGTGTCCTGCTCCTAAGAGTGAAGTAACTGTAATTATAACTGAAATAGATTTATCTTTGGCTCTTAGTTTGCTCCGTAAATTTTGGAAGCAAATAAAAGTTGGGACTTTTTTGGATTTTTGTTCAACTATCCTTTTTGTGAATGCATTATTTTAGGTTGTTTTTCTCTTTATGTTTTTGTAGTTCTGCACTCCGAAGGTTGAGCAGTTTTCTATTGTTTACTCAACCCTTCCTTGCGCCATCAATTTTGCATTGAAAAAAACATAAAAATATCTCTTTAATGAGCTTTGACATTCCACCATTAAATCACCAACACACACGATGACCCTTTACATTCGTAGAAACACATCATCCTATCAAGTACCTAGCACCTTACCTAAACAATAATCTTCGAGAAGTGTTGATCTATGATAACACATACAACACAATTCATATCTGCACCTTGCTCCAAAGAAATCTTGTTGTATCTCCTGACAATCCACACATGGATAGACCCCCCAACAGACCCAAGTCCAACATATTCACCAGTTGATCCTCCAAACTCTAAAGAGCCAAATCTCCCTTTTATCTATGGAAGGATCCCTTTTCAGATAACCAGGTATTCCTCTTTCCTTCATGCTCCCTTTTGACTGGTTCTCCAATAGCAAGATTGGACAGACCTTTCATTTTTAACATTATACTAACTGAACACATGATCTCCTAGCATATCGAGTTAAGCACCCTCCCTGCAATGAAACTCTACTGCATATGACACCCATATTGTCGATAGTTGATGTACCCAATACATGACCTTGACAGAAATTTGTACCCATGCTGTTGTCAATTCCTCCCTGCGTTATTTTGAATTGCCATTTCCAACCAATACTGTTCCTAAATTAAAGATACTTACTTCTAGGCATCCCCTTTTCATGTTCGTGTGTTTCCTCATCACCTCATCGCTCAACCCTAAAATAGCGAGACTTAGTGGAACATACATTCTTACCCAATTCCACCTTGATTTTGATTTCCAACATGACTCTGGACATTAAGGCATTTAATTTCACTTCTAACTTTTAACAAAATTCTCAATGAATTGACTTCCAAATTTTGAAAACATAAAGTTCCAACTTTGCCAATAACCATAACTTTTTGTCATGATGCCAATAAACCAATAACTTTAATAAATGCATGAATCTCTTTCAAAAAGGTACAACATATGTGTTTCCTTATGAATCTATGTTTTTCCTTATGTAATTCCCAGTTCTATTCCCCTGGCACATATGCAACATAGCTCCTTGGATTTAAACTAGTCACCATAAACTGGACATGGGAAAAGAAAGTTGAACTTTGTGAACTTGGTGATAGAGAATGCTGTCTGTAAATGTAGTAACCATTAATTAGATATGGACAAAGATAGTTGAGCTTTGTGAGCTTAGTGAACATAAAGCTTTACGGTTAAATACAATTTGCAGGTTCAGACAGAAACAGTTGCCTCAGCCTTCTCATTCTTGATGAAAAGCTATTTAGCATAAGAGGAATATGCAAATGTGTGCAACATATGGAAATGTGTAACAATAAACCCATAGAAAATGAGTTGTTTTGTTTCCCTCGACTTCTATAAAGAAGGAAACTACACTTCAACCTTAAATTGGTAAAAGCAATGAATAAATTACATAGTCAAATATTGTCTCACCTCTTCCCGTTCTATATAGCCAGTGCTGTCCATATCATATAGCTTGAATGCAACTGCAAAGATGTGACAAAAAGGAACAGGAAAATGCATAATTATGAACATGCATATGTACCAAGTTAAATATTATAACCATTTTAAATTCTCCAGAACAGCATTGTCAATAGTTGGCCAGATATATAAGATTTTTGTGAGCTACTTACACTCTATCTTATCTTCTTCAGGTGTGTTAGGATGGAAAACACTAAGTGATCGGACAAAATCACCAAAATCAATAACACCCTTCCGCTTCACATCAAATAATTCAAAAACCTGTTTGTCCAGCAAGAGAAAAGATCAATATTTCATATTTTCTTATTCTAGAGCTTTCAAAATTTCCACATGTATTCATTATCTTGAAACAAATGTTACAAGGAGATTGCTAGAACTCAGGATTGGCCAACAAGCACTAACAAGGGCATAAGCCAAATATATAATCTCTCAAAATTTCCAATAAAATAGATAGTGTTAATAGGACCCTATTCAAAATTACACGGCATTACCAATTTCATCTATTCTTAAAAAATTAGCAATGTCATATTAATTGAAAAAACAGACGGTAATTGGTCAAACTTCACACTTTTTCTTAGTTTAGTGGTTCTTTGATGGTAGCACCATATTAACTTTTGATGCAGATATATTTTGGCCATCCAATATTAATTTTAGGATCTTAGAATAGGTCTGAAAAATTAATTCAATTTCAATGTTTTATTAAAAAAACATGTAGATTATTAAAGAATTAACTTTTAAACCTTGACACAAATCATGAATCTTGAGGGTTGACATAATTTATACCATCTTTGATTGTCATTTTTCATTTTAGCTTCCAAAGTGAAAAACCATCTGAAATGCTTACAAAACATCATGAATTTTGTTTCCACTTTTTAATTGATGTATGCTGTCACATTTTCAGCATTTCCTATATTTGTTTTGAACTCAATACTTTGGCCAACGTTGAGGTTCACATACATATTTCAAAATTGTTGGTTCCAACTACAGTTCTAGCAGCTTTAACTCAGGTAAAAACAGCTAAAGCATTTGCTTATGATCGACTTAGGATGCATTCATCACTATGTTACTGCAGTGGATTGGATTCAATCACCTGACAAATTTTGGTTATGGCTGTAACACAAGCAAATAGCAAGCAGCAGTTGCCAGATTTGTAGTAAAGTGTGAGTGCCATGTAACAAACCTAGGCGGTCAACTTCATTGGGCTCGAGGGAGGAAACTCGTAATTTTTCCTTGAAGCCGATGACATCACTGAGAAATGTAGGTGGGTTCAGTATTATCAGATCTCTTTATGTCCTCATACTCAGATTTATAAGCATCACTTACACCCATTTCTAGTTCTTAAGTGCAGCCTACCCATAACGAATTTGAATTCAAAAAAATCTGATAACCAATTAAATCTCATTTCTAAAGCCAATGCTAGTAGACACCAAGTAAAACAAAATGCAGGTTTCTATTTGCTCTGCTTTCATTATAATTACGAAGGAAACAACACAATAAAAAAATTACACTTTATCATATGCTAACAGTTAAACATACTAAAAATTACACTCTATCATATGTTAACAGTTAAACATACTAAAAAGCTAGACTCTGTCACAATAAACAGCTATTGAATTCCTGTGAAAGTCAAGGGATGCTACGTATCATGAGAACCCTACCCTGTTCAACCTAGGGGCCTTGAGGATTTTCAAGAAGGATTTAGCATTGTTTGTAAATGTCAAATTTTAGTGTTTCCCCAAATCTATTCAGTAGATGCCTCTTGGAGAACAGGCACACGTGTTAACTCTTCTGCCTTTGTTAGGGAGAGACTTTCCTTCTAACCATGTTGTTAGATTGATTTCATTCCCTACAGTAATATAAGATACTTTTCTCTAAAAAATAAAAAATAAAAACCTAACCTATCACATTAAAATACAGCTTGAAATTTTATCATAACCTAAGATCATTGAAATAAAGATTATAAATAATGAAATATATTACAATATACATAACATTAAAGTATTAAATAGTAAATATAAAAACCTGATAGTACATAAAGTATATAAATAATTAACCTAACAACTATAACTTTATAATTTAATATAGTATATACAAAACTACAGCTCAGTGCAGTTTGCAGCCCTCTGAGAGCTGGATTCAGCCGCAAAGCTTGGAAGTAGTAAATTAGGGGGTGACAAAAATACATAAATTAGTAAACTAATTGTCGGTTCACCATTACAATGACACAGAAACCTTATTTGTAATGCTTCCATATCTTTGTAGGGAAAACTCTACAGAATTCTTCAGCCAGCAGCATATGCAATCAAGATATTGGGAATTGATGGAAGAAAATGAAAAGAGATGAGGGACACAAACTACCACAAAAACCAAATAGAAACTGCAAACTCGGACACTTCGGCAGCCATATAACTATTTACTTGAGCTCCACAAGGGGCATATATGATAAAGTATAGTTTCTCATATTTTTTAGTTTTTAATTCAAGTTTTTAAAAACAAGACAATCACATTACCTACATATAGGTCCAAGATTTAAAAAATAATTCATTAAGCCCTCTTGATGCACACAATTGTTTCTCTAGACAAATGCTTCAACCTTTTTCTCAACGAGTAGCCATCTATTTACAGGTACCAAACACTAGAGAACTGCTTCAGCCTGCACAAAGCTTGTTATGTACCTAGGCCCATGGTATTGTGATGTATATGGTAGATACAAAGTACGCAAAATTTGGCATGCATAACACATGATAAGTTATATCAAGTCAGATGGGTAACTTCTTGATCTGGTTATGATAACTTGTTGGTCAAATGTATAATGTTTGGGTAAAGAATTTTCCCTGGATGTAAGTTACAGGTTCAGGTTCAAATCTGGGTACAAATTTGGGGGTTTGCTGTTTTCTTGGCACCACGGACACAGTACATCGTGGGTATGTCCATACAAAAATTAATAAACAAAATTAACCATAATATTAATGTTGTATGCATAAAATTAACAAATTACTACTAATAATTGATAACTCAAAATATTAAACAAGTCCCAACATATTCAAAATAGTAAAATAGAATATTTACCTGAGAGCCCAGGACTGTCAGATGGCAGGACAGGGTTTCAGGGATGGCAAAAAAAAGCTAAATTTGGAGGATGACAGGGAGGTGGACTAATTATAATAATATATAAATATTTAGAATACACAAATAAAGTTCCAGTGTTACACGGGTAAGCGTCCCCTAGATTTTGGCTAGGGTTCACATTTTGGCATCTTGATGTCAAAGGCAAAAAGGTGGTGGATAAAACTTGTGGGAAAAGCAAAATTCTACTGCAAACAAGTTAAATAGATTTTATTGACACTAGGAAAGGAGAAGAAAGAAGGCGCCTACGGTCTCTAGAAAGTACTTCGATGCAGCTAGATTGTCAACAGCAATAGGACATCAGAATCATTTTAAGCAAAAGAAAGATGAGTATAAGATTCGAGAAGAAGCAAAAAGAAGATGAAGAAGAAGAAATGTATCATAGATGCCCAAGTAATTTGTTTCCAACCAAAGATGCTTCAATACTTGCAAGTTTGTGGATGCATTGGAAACATGATATCAAATACAATATTTATATGATTTATAAGCTTCAAAGTTCGTTTGGATTCGTCTCTAGATTAGAACACTTACAATTTATGTAAATTTATATATTTTACAAATATAACATGAATAAACTAAGACTTAAAGTGGAAACCCTGAAGGATGAAACCATTAATCCAATTATTTATCACATAAGCCCAAATAGTATATTTAATATTCATATTTCATATTGAGTCATTTATATTAACATAGAAATTAGAATCAATGTACATTGATAAAGATGCAATGATACATCAACAATATGACAATGAAAAACAAAATTCTTCTTTGATCGACGTGAGAAGAGTACATGTCATAAGTTCATAACCAAAATGGCACAAACTAGTCCAAAACACGGTTTGCAGACTGCAACACAAGAATCAGAGCCCTCCTCTGAAGGAATACTAGTGAATCGCTCTTCATTACTACAGGTATCAATGTCATCTACAACCTAGAAGGGGATCCCAACCAATCCCCGTTGCTCCTGATCTTCGTCAATCTGCCTCGAATCCTCAGAGTCTACACCCCACCGTAATGTTGGGGCTCTCCTTGTACATAGGTGTCTTGCAATCCATGAGACGCAAGGCACTAAGTGCAGTAACATGTTTCTCCACTCTCAGAGGTGAGTCTATTCCTCGTAAGAGAGTGGACCTGCCCATATGTTGACCAATTCTTGTCAAACGCATAAGAACTTGAAACTTGAGAAAGAAGGCAAATAAAAAATTTACGCAACAATCCTAGAGGTCCATATACGTTCACCACCCAACTCACTAGACCCTCTTATGCCAATGCACCCCTATCTATCTTCACAGAAGTTTTGTAGGCCTCAAGATAAGTAAACTTGTGCTAATTAGCTGTGACCTGTGGAAATCCTATGCATTATATATTTTTTTCAAGACTTTCAAGAAACCCTTCCCCGCCTCCTCATCATCGACAAGGACAATTATGTTAGGCCGCTTGGTATACCATTTAGAATTTAATGCATATGTGGCCATGTCAAGGGGTGTTCAAATTATCCCACTTCCGCACAACAATGGCCAAAATATGTTGATGTTAGAACTCCAGGGTGGGGTCCCTTGCCCAAATAGTGGCATTCATCTGGTCAATACACTCGTATATCTTACAGAGGTTGTGGCTTTGCAAAATCTCCATATTTGATCACATTGAAAACCGAAGATACAATCGATGTGATGCATCTCACATCTGTCTGAAATGTGTCTCTCACTACCACTGCTTTCACCCCTCTTCCCTTGCTCTGTCATGGAATCATCCCACCTTGGTCCACTCCAACATCATGATCATAAGTTACAGGGACTTGCAACTCAAGCATCATATCCAACAAAATAAAGTAGGATGCAAAAAGTGTCCACTTGCTTGACGAATTCCTTCCTCAAAAAGCTATGAATAAGTGCCAATAATGTATGATGGTTGTGAAAGAACATTTGCACCTCACTAGCCTTTGCCACTACACTTCTGACCCAATCAATATTTCCAATGACTTTCAGTGCATTGTTCATGACATGCACGCAACATAGGGTCCAAAAATATATGTTGGTACTGAGCCTCTACAAGCCTAACCTGCTAGTTCTCCACATATGTAAGCTGCATCTATAAGAGCCTGCATGACAACGTTGGCGAAGGCCCAATCTTGTCAAATGGGATATCTCGCAAAATATGTAGGATTTAGAACTCAATACATCCTTCTGCTTTCAAGAAATAGTCAACCAAACTCTCAAGAAGTGAGGACCATCCTTACTGTAGGCAATGATATTTACAAGTGGGTGGTGTCTAATCTATGTCGCCAGCCATCCATGGTGATGCTAACAATGATAAGAGATCCATATTGCACCTCATCTCTTTCATTAGTATACGTTTAATCATGGATTGGTTCCTAACCAAGATTGTGGTCCGTCAGTTTGGTGTGTCTTGGGGGGTACATAGCCTACACCTGCATTAGCTGCCTTAGCCATACATAGGATCATGTGTCATACGGAGAGCGAAAAGCATCACGAATAGGTATGCCAACAGAAATAGAATAAATTTTCCGATGGTATCATTAGCCTCCTCTGTAGCTTTTCGTGCCAAACATGTCCCACAGTTTTGATTGGGGTCCACAGGCCTTTCTCTTCTCCCTTACCAGCAAAAGCATCCACTTTAGTTACCTCATAAACTTAAAGTTGCTGCAATGTTCAAGAAAGCACTCCTATAAGTTCTGTAAGAGCTAGAAGGGGGTGCCAATGCCACAAGTTGTTGGAACTGTTCTCCTGTAATATTTCTATTGAAATAGTATGAAAACCTTTGCCCTCTCATCTAGTGAGAGTTGTCCATAGAGGCCCACATCTTTTCTTGAGATGAGTAGTAATTGTACATTCAAAACTAGTGATGCTGCCCTAACCAAACCAATTAACAATATATTACACTTCCGTGTTGTAGTCCTCTCCTCAAGTGTTTGTTCTAGTGGACCTTCAATTATATGAGTAAACTGTTACAAATGTTTTTCTTCTTGTTAAATGATCCTCATGGTATATTTATTCAATATGGTAGAGGGGGAAATCTAAACTTATTGGCACTCCACATGCCAAGTTTTAGTTCAGCTTCTGGTTCCCTCTCTCTTTGGTCTCTTTTCCATACCTATTGCCCCTACCCCCACTATAGCCACCACTCCATCTTGAATCTTCACTGTTTAGGTCGGTTTCATACCCACTATCTGAACTCATTTTGGAGTTACAATAATTTAAAAAACAGCAATATAACTATTCTAATATGACCCATTGTGAATTTTAAAAAAGAAACAAAACAATAATGCTTCTTTAACCCACTTTGCATTTGAAAAAGAAAAAATAATTAAGCATTGCCCTTCTCTTTTAAGACTTTAAAGTCTTTAACCCACATCACATGGTCTTTATTTTTGGGAAACAAAAATTAAATTAAAAAAAAAACAGCAATGCCCTTCCCTTCTTTTAGTTTTTAACCCACTTTGCATTTGGAAATTGAAAAAACAGCAATCAGCAATGCATGCCCTTGTTTAATCCACTTTGCATTTGGAAATAAACAACAATGTGATTGCACTTGTTTAACCCACTTTGCAATTGGAATTTAAAAAAATAAAAAAAAGGAAAGCAAGGGATCATTGTACATACCTCTTGCTAATGTTCTTTCTCTTCCTCTTCTTCCTTTACCTCTTCTTCCTTCTCTTGTTATTCCTCTTTAGCTTAGCGTGACTAGAATAAGTGTGGGTTGTGTTTTTTATAAGTTTTTGGAGAGTTTTAGGGTTTGGGATGTAGAATAACACTTTAAGTGAAGATAGGAATAAGTTTTATATTTTAAAAGTGTGAATTTTTTTTATGTTTAAAAGTGCAAGGCCAAGAGTCAAGGCACCCCCTGTGGCATGCCCTTTTGTGTTATGTGCCAAAAACATCCTGTTGCATTCCCAAAACTCAGGGAACATCCCCAAGACGTTCTCCTCTTTTTTAAGGTGAGACATGGGGGTGACATTTCGTCCCTATTCCCAAGCACTCAAAACATCCCAAACATCTATGATAGCTTGGGGAAGGGGGATGTGTGTACCTACATAACATTGTATTCAGCATACTTTACCATCAACATGCCAATATGGCAATTTGTTTTGCCCAAGTACGACTTTGGTAAATGCACACACACACACACACACACACACACACACATACATGTGTGTGTATAATATTTAAAAATGTAGCTAAATAAACAAAATTAACCACATAATATGTGTAAACATTATAAGTTAAATATCCACAAAACATACTAATAATTCAATGCCAATAGGAAGCAAATAGGAAGAGCGATTAATCAAGCTAGATTGAACCACAACCAACAACATCAAGTTAAAAAACAGACTACTGGCCCCATTGCATTTTTACTGTACATTGAAGGGGTGTCCAATAAAATTGCTAGGCTATTGAAACATCAAAACAGCTCCACTACTTTCTTACCCATAAACAAATTAAGACAATCTCTCAAGTAGGTTAAAGACCAATCGGATCCTTGGACAAAAGGTGGGGTCTATAAAATTGAGAGTTCTTCCAGGGTTCCATATATTGGCAAAACAAGGAGATCCTTCCACACTAGGATCAATGAGCATGCCGCTGACATCCGTCTTAAGAAGAAAGAAAAATAGGCTTTAGCAAAACACTCCTATAAAAACAAACATTCCATTTGTATTAAACAGGCAAGAGTTCTAGCTGTGGAGAATCATTACTAGTAGAGCAAGTTAAGAGAATCCATAGAGATGGGCAGGCACACAAACATTCTAAACCGTGATGAAGGAATAGGACTTAATCAAGCTTGAAGACCCGTCATTAATAGATTAAAAAGGCTCTAGAACATATTATTGGGGTTTAAAATTGTGGACTCAATATTGGTGCTCTTTCAGCATACGGATTTAAAATGTATTCTCAAAGAACTATGAGGTTACCTAAACAACTTTCAACTATAACGCCTTTTCAACTAAAAAAATCTTTCTAATTCTATGAAAATTTATTAATATATTTGAAGCACTCTTAATCCTTTAAAAGGTCAACTTTCTGACTTTGTAATTAAACTCTTAAAACAGGTTTCAAAATATTTCTTGAACTTTAAATTCTTGAGCACCTTGTACTTTAATTTATAACTACATTTAAACATTTTCCACTTTATTATCCTTTCTTACTTTAATTACACGGCTTTGAATTTTAACTGCCTCCAGCAACAACTCTTTGGAGTCTTGTCTTAAACAGCAGAATTTTATTTATTTTATTTTATTTTATTCATGGCTGTTACCGTTGAATTCGCAGGATGAACACATCTAAACATCTATTTAAGAAACTAGTATGTAGTTAAGAAAAATAGGCTTTAGCAAAACACTCCTATAAAAACAAACATTCCATTTGTATTAAACAGGCAAGAGTTCTAGCTGTGGAGAATCATTACTAGTAGAGCAAGTTAAGAGAATCCATAGAGATGCGCAGGCACGCAAACATTCTAAACCGTGATGAAGGAATAGGACTTAATCAAGCTTGAAGACCCGTCATTAATAGATTAAAAAGGCTCTAGAACATATTATTGGGGTTTAAAATCGTGGACTCAATATTGGTGCTCTTTCAGCATACGGATTTGAAATGTACTCTCAAAGAACTATGAGCTACCTAAACAACTTTCAACTATAACGCCTTTTCAACTAAAAAAATCTTTCTAATTCTATGAAAATTTATTAATATATTTGAAGCACTCTTAATCCTTTAAAAGGTCAACTTTTCTGACTTTGTAATTAAACTCTTAAAACAGGTTTCAAAATATTTCTTGAACTTTAAATTCTTGAGCACCTTGTACTTTAATTTATAACTACATTTAAACATTTTCCACTTTATTATCCTTTCTTACTTTAATTACACGGCTTTGAATTTTAACTGCCTCCAGCAACAACTCTTTGGAGTCTTGTCTTAAACAGCAGAATTTTATTTATTTTATTTTATTTTATTCATGGCTGTTACCGTTGAATTGACAGGATGAACACATCTAAACATCTATTTAAGAAACTAGTATGTGGTTCAAAAAACTCATGGTCTTTCTTGACGATGAATCACGAGTGTTGATTTGAAATGAGTCGATCAAAAACACTCACACAGTTTATCCAGAATCAACTTTTCAATCTCATGGACTGAAAATATATTAACACTAAAAAATCACTTTTATCGGTGCGTCCCTGCCAGATACAGCCTAGGTACCACCCAGCAGGGTTGGGTATGCTCGGGTATGTCCTGGGACAAACCTGGCCATACCCAACCCTATTGGACAGTACCCAGGCCATTTACTCGCGAACAAGACCACAATCGAGACCCAATACGCTCCATAACAGGACAGATACCCCTCGGTTCAAGTACCCAGTAAGATAGTCCAATATGCTGCATCTTATTCATAAGTATTTTCGAAACCATATGGAAAAAAATGAGCTTTTAGGAGGATGGTTATGTAGAAAAAGATAACATCCCTCTCAAGTAAATTACAGAGAAGAAGATCAGAAATGCAAATGGTGTAGATAAGAAAAATTTATTTGTCAAAGATACACAACTATAGGTATAGGTAAGGTTGCTTTTGTTGCACCATAACCAGGTCAAGACATAAACTAGAGGTTCATTACACAAGAAAAACTGATAAAGAATTAAAATTTACAATAATATTTTTGTGTGCATGTGTGCTTGTATCTACGATTCAACAGCATCTAATAAGTTTATCTACAATTTTATTTGAATTGACTTTTTTCATGGAAATAAGGAACACCTTTCACAATCATTATCAAAGTTGAGATTTCAGGGAGATTACTAACTAGAATCAACGTGGTAAGCATCAAGTCATTATTGACAAATCAACTCAATACAATACATTTTTTGTTTCTAATAGTATTAACAGTATGAATCAATAAACTGTTCTTATTTGTTTTATGAGAACCAATCCTCTCATTCCTGGGTTTCCATCACTTGTAGGCAAGAATATGCAGAACCCATCGCTCAAATCATCCGCCAAGTACTAGAAGTATCCTTTCCTCCACGCAATATGCCTAAATTTTACAGTTATTCAATGGTTGGGGATCAATATGCAACGGGTCAGCCAATTCATGTTGCTTGTGAGATGCAATAATTATTAGGAAATAATATTGCTCAAACAGTAAGTAAGAGTGATACAAATAGTTTGATGAGAGGAATAAGAGTGATTGATGGAGGAGCTCCTCTGAGTGCTCCACTTGATGGGCATACTTTTTTGTTCGTGTGCACGTGTGTGTCTATGTATACATTTTATTCTCAGATTGAAACCTAAACCTCGTTATTTTGTCCTGACTATAGTGAAATATAACATTTCAGAAAAAATGTTATACAGCAAATAGTTAAATCTGTATTAAAAGGAATGTTTTAGATCTACAAGGAAGACACAAAGACTTAAAATCAAAAATGTTATCATTCCACATCTGGATTTTTCAAAAATCAATTAACATATTTTAAAAGGCAAATTATTTGCTTTCAATATAAATAATAAAACTATAAAAGGTGCAAATTGAACATTGGAAAGGTGAAGAGAAAATAGATTTTAGTACCCGATCCGCAAAGAGGTTCTCTTTCTGCCCATTCTTGAACAATGCAAGTTGAAACTCCTCCTAGAAAAGATATAGCAAGCATGAAGAACAGAAGTGTTAATATATATGAAAGCCACATAATTTAATTCCTAAACAGTCAAAATCCTCAGGATAAAATGTTCAAAGATAGTATTTTTTTTTAGAAAATGACCATTTACATTTATTGATCTAATGCACTATGCATATAACAAATAAACAAATTCGCCTAAATGAACAGACATGGAAATATACAATATGTTTTTTTCTCTGTTAAGAAACAAACTGTCGGTGGAGATTCAATTACAAGCTCCATCAAAGTTGCAAGATAAGTGTTTGGTCACTTTTAACAACTGACTGGTCCATCACCTTAATGTCAGTTTGCACAAAGAAGCAAACCTTAATTTTCACAAAATTACCTTAAACATGGCTAACCTACACTCTGAGATGCTATCAGAGGCTTTCATGAACTGAGGCAATGATCAATCAAACATTGCCCCAATATCATTCTATTTCTCCATCCGGAATAACATGCTCTGATACCAAATGAAATATTTGGTTCAGATTTAAGAAGAGCAAACATTTAAAATCTGAAAACAATAAACAATAGCTTCTTTAATTCATCATAGTTATCTTCACAGCATATAACACTCCACATGCTCTAGTACCAAATGACATATTAGGTTCAGATTTAAGCAGAGCAAACATTTAAAATCTAAACACAATAAACAATAGCTTCTTTAATTCATCCAAGTTATCTTCACGGCATATAACACTTCACATATATAGGCATTGTTTCCCTATAATCTAGGAAACAACTTTACCAATAAACTCTCCACAAATCTATTCTACATGAGTTGTTATAACCATTAACAACTCACGCACACAAATAGCTAATAAACATTATTGTTGTACATAACAATAATGTTATTTACTAATTTACCATATCATTAACTACCAGCTTCTACCCCACAGTAAATTACAAATTACCATGAGAGCACTAATTTCCTTATAGACAGCGATAGACATTTACAGGCAGGCGACACTCCCAGAAAGTTGCAGAACCAAATTCAAAGCAGGTCCAAAACCATACAATAGGTGCAAAACCGTACGGACGGTCCTGGCAGAGTTGTTTGATCATGCACCAGCTCAGTTTCCAGCTATAGTTTCAGTGTCGAGGCATTATCAGGTCCAGATTTTCCAATTCTAGCTATCTGTACATCTAGAACTTCCCAGAATCATTGATAATCAGTTAAGTGCGCTTATTCTCGTGTTTTAGAACTTATAGCATATCATGTAAGCATGAATGCATTGTTCTGATATTGTATGATTAATGTTAGAAGTTAATTAACCATAATAACCCCATGTATCTACCCTTTACAACCTTAATGTACTTAAATCACTAATCTTATTATATTCAATAATAAAAAGGGTATAAAAACATTTTGGTGTACCCGACTCTTGAATTGAACATTGTGCTCCAAACCCTAGTTGCCCTAGGGTTCCTTGTTCTATCTTATTGTATGATTCTTCTTCTAGGCCTACGTATTATACTTATGGTTGCAATAATGACCTCCACTCATGGTCCAACCATATCGTTCCTCCAATATTTAAACCGTAACACCTCATGCAAGGATGTGCTCATTAACCTAAGGATGTTCTCGTTAACCTCCTTTGCACTCCCATCCATCCTAACACAACTCTTGAGTATGTGCTGTCAGTCCTCCTAGGGCTTTCTTCTTTCCAAGAAGAGCCCATATCCTTTACTTTTGATGAATGCCTCCTCAAGATATCATTGATGATGGACTTCCTTTATATATTCAGGTAATAGTCCACAACGCTTTGGTTAAGCATGTTCTCATAGACAATGGATTTGACCTCAACATTTGTATTATTTCCTTTCTACGCCGTTTGGGCATCCCGATCGAAGATTTGTCTTCCTCTACTATCAACATTTGTAGTTTTGATAACATACCACACCAGTTGTCGGTACAAATGACATTGAATATCACTTTAGGATCTCGCACTCTTCCTACCATTTCTCATGTTATGCCTAATGACCTTTGTTACAATTTGCTATTAGGACACCCTTGGATTCATGCCATGCACACAGTCCCTTCTACTCTTCATTGTTGTCTCAATTATTCCTACCAAGGATCGTGCACACCGTTAAGGCTAATCTCGCTCCTTCTAAATATTGTGTCGCTACAAATCCTGATAAATTATTTGTTTCTCGCATCCGACCTCGTGCTCCTTATCAAGATTATGGGATGGGTTACAATTATTTATCACAGCATAGATTCACCGGACAAGGGCTAGGATGTTATGGCCAGGGCATTCATGAAACTGTTACACTTAAGTCACAACAAACTCGGGAAGGCATCAGCTATTCTATATGGCCCTTGTGCAAACCCTCACTAGCCTCGATGTTCCTTCCTACCTCATGAAAGCATTCACAAGATGTATTCACTACCCATGCCACCCCCACCTTGGAGCTTGTCAGACCAAATCTCATTAACCATAATGCATCACCTAATATCCCCTCTTTGGATGAATTTGCTAATGAGTCCCTCCTTGAGTACCCAGGTGTATATGAGGATCTCCCTTCCTTCTTTCATAAGAATAGGCCTCCTCACACTTTACCATCTCATGTGTACTTTGGGGATGGGATTTCCTCCAATATTCACATGATTCTCCCGATACTATTCTGATGCGCCCATACATCAGGATCAGTCTACATTGCTAAATGAAGAAATCATTTCCTTTAATTTCGGTACTAATGATGACCCCCGGTTAGTGTTGCTTGTCGCTTCTCTAACTGACAAAAAATGGGCTGATATACAGCAGGTATTGCAGGATTTCCTTGATCTTTTCGCTTGGACCTATACTGATATGCCTTGCATTGATTCCTCTATCACTATGCACAATATTGTGCTTCATGAGAATGTTAAGTCAGTCCAGCAAAAAAATCGCAAGATGCATCCGCGTGTGGCTTTAATCGTCAAAAAAGAAATAAGCTTTTAGATTTCGGTTTCATTCGTGTCGTGGATTACCCATAATGGGTATCTAACATTGTTCTGATGGCTAAGCCTAACAGTGAAATTCGTTGTTGCACTAAATTTAGGGACCTAAACAAAGCTTGTCCTAACGATAGTTTTCCTCTCCCCCACATTAAAATGATTGTTGATTCCACCGCTAGGTATGATATGTTATCATTCATGGATGGGTTCATCGGGTATTATCAAATCAAAATCAATCCCACAGATCAAGAAAAAACCTCTTTTACCACCCCATGGCATACCTTTTGTTACATTGTTATGTCCTTTGGCCTAAAGAACGTTGGGGCCACATATCAACCTAAGTCACCGCATTCAGCGGATTTTATGCATGCCGAATTATTTATCGAACCCAAAAGTTCGCTGAAATTCATTGAATTTAATCATCCTGATGAAGTCCCATTTTTCGAGGGCAAATAATATTAAAAAAATCGTTTAAAATTCCTTCAGATTCGTAAAAGGTGTTTTAGGGTACCATTTGCGATTCGATAAAAGGAGTTTGTAGGAATTTTAGCGTTTGTAGGTGGCTCATGTTGTCGTTTGCAAGTTGTCATTTGCGTTTGTGCCTGTGGACCTCGAACCACCAGTCTCCAACCAACATTGTGCATACGAGCTTATAAATTATATAGTTTAGGTTTAAATATTTTATATACGAGCTTATAGCCTGTATCGATTAATTTAAGTATTTTATATATTTTAGGTTTTTTTAATATAGTTCATATTATTTAGTTTTTTAAATATAGTTACATATTATAATTTATAAAATATACATATTTTGAGTTTTTTAAATTCAAATAGTTCATGTTTGGTTATATACATATATATATTCTATTAGCCAAATTTAATCTTGAATTTTATCTTAATTTTTTTAGCTACGAATTTTTTACTCGGCGAATTCAAACACAAATTCAAATGCGGTGACTTAGATATCAACAAGCCATGACACATATTTTCCATGATTATATCCACAAGATTATGTCGATGATGTATTGGCCAAATTTACGGAGTGTCATAACAAAGCTCATGATCTTAGACTCATATTTGAGCGTTTGCAGCAGTATAATGTACGTTTAAACCCCAAAAAATGTATCTTTGGAATCACTTCGGTTAAGTTGCTTGGATACATCATCTCGCAACGCGGTATTGAGGTCAATCCCAATAAAATCCAAGCCATTTGTTGATTTTCCCCCACCAGCATAACTCTAAAATAATTATAGTTTCTTCAAGGAAAAAAACAAGTTATCTACTTCATTTATATTGCCCAAATTGGCTAATAAAACTCAACCCTTCACATGCACCTATTGAAAAAATATTCGTACATTCAAATTAGGTATGCAATATGTTAATATAAATTTGATGATATCAAGACAATACTTTCTCAATCCTGCCCATCCATAGTGCCTATTAGTACTTGACCAACCACTACTGTAAAACATTTTTAACTATTGATCATGTACAGTTGAAGCACCATGTTAGCACAATAGTGATGATCAATCACCACAAGTGAATTATTTACTATATCAACCATACAGTGATACCATATTAGACACAATTATAGTACAATTGAAAATATGTTACCTATCCTTGGTCTTTGAGGTCGATTAATAATATGCGACACTATATGTTGAATATTGAAATACACGTTATCACATACAGTAGATCCCTTACGGCATACTTATTATCCCACGCACACATCTATCTTGTCGATGCATTACACGATGGGTAATGTTGTTAATTGAATTTTATCTTAATTTCCTATCTCAAAAATATATTAAAGGACAAGTCATTGCTAACTAGCTTGTTGATGGCTCCTACATTTTAACTCATCTCTAATCAATGATGCCTTTCAAGATAAATTCATTTTATATAATATTAATATAGTAGCTCTGGACTAATGTATTTTGAATGATTTTAAACATGTACCACCCAGAGTACTAGACTAGGACATCGTTATTTATTACCCTCCACATGGTAAGAATAATGCCCCTTCTGACTACCAAATCATGGATTTTCATGTACTAACAATATTTTTGAGTATGAATCCTTAATAATCATGAATTCCTAGACGGCCCAAAGCACTACAAATACAAACATATATAAACTTTTTTGTAATAAAAAACTCATCATTCATCAAGGTCCAAAATATACATATCACACCAATGAAGGAATATTTAATACCATAGAACACACTTGTCAAAATTATTGATTGTCAACATTTTCTCTCATATTCCATCACTATTATCCCTCATAAGGACAACCTCCCTACGTTGATGACATGGTTAGTGCATGCCTTTACTTATTGCACTTGATATAACCTAATGATTGTGATACCTTCACTATTTACCATCCTCAATTGCATAAATCATCTATCAATGATAATCGATACCTATCATTTTTCATCAACATTTTATTCAATAACAAGAAGCTGTTGGCAATCTTGAATGGTACTTTAAATATTTACTTTTTTCTCTATTGATAAGTCCTAGTTGCCAATGCTTCTACCTTCTAAAGGCCACTTCTTCGCATTCGTCGTACGGCTACTCGTTATGATCCTACAAGGGGTGTCATCACTATTTCAAGTTACTCATTTTATTGATTTACTCTTATGTTGTTTAGGGGTTGTCAAGACAAGGGATCGTTCTATCCCTACCCAAAATATATGATAGTGAAAATGCAGTGGCCATTTTAGTGGGAAGTTGCCATGTCTCAAAAACTGCTATAACAAGTATATTATTTTCCAATGATGGAACAATATTATCATGAATAGGAAAAATGTTATGATCAATATCATCAACACAACAATTTAAACCATGCCCCATCTAATCTACTTTGTATCCCCTTGTATCTGTCATGGTCCTTTTCCATTTGCGGGTTACGACCTCATTGGTAAACTTAACCCTTGAATCAACCTCAGGGACATAATTTTATCATAACTATGCTATTGAATATTTTACTGATTTGGGTTGAATAAATAATCCCATTGAATATAATACTGATGAGGACATATCTACCATTTCTTACTCACACACATTATTACTTATTTTGGAGTTTCCTCTGGCCATTGTTTTAGACAATGGGCCTTCTTTTACAAAACTAAACAGTTCAAGAAGCTTTGCACCAAATTCCATATTAAACATACTTTCTCTGCCCCTTATTATCCATACGGCAATGGCCAAACTGAGGCCACCAATAAAACAATTGTCAAAATCTTGCGCTAAGACTATCGCTAAGCATGGGGTTAATTGGCATAGCCAAATCATTTATGCTCTTTGGGATTACCGAACCAATGTTCGTATACACCGATCAATGCCACCCCATTTTCTCTTTGGTATATGGGACAGAAGTTGTCCTACCATTAGAATTGGAAATCTTGTCACTTCACATCTCTCTCAAAGACATTATTAAAGACAATGATTATCATGAAAAATGGACTCTACGAACTTGAAATGTTGTACCATACGGCAGGTACAAACCTTGGAACATCGTGCGTATGTATCAAGAACACATCAAACGGACTTGTAATAAGGAAGTCCACACTCGTGAATTTCATTTTGGTGACTTGGTTCTCAAAGAAAAACAAAAAACACCAATGCAGAAAAAGCATTAAAAGGCACATTTAAACCCAATTGGCTGGGGTCCTGTATACTATTATTGAACGAGTTGGTCCTAGTGTCTATCGTTTGGCTACACTTGATGGTAAACCTGTCAAGAATCCTTTGAATATCAAGCACTTACGCCAATTTTACACTTAATCTCTACCCCCGCCATTTTCTTTATACATAGCTAAACATTTCAAAATTCCAAAAACACTAACATAGTTGCAAAATACAAAAACACTAACATAGTTGCAAAACACAAAAACATGTAAATATTTGCAAAAATACAAAATCGGAGGAACCCATAAGCTTAGCTTGCCATTGTTAGCACTTTACATTATACATGTTATTTGTCATGTAGGTTTGATAGATAGCATACCTCGTTACTCTTTACCACACATGCATTCATAAACCTGACAAAATAGATGTTTATAGTGAAAATAAATAAAACAAAACAACAAAGTCAAAACAAAATAAATAAGCATGTCTGCCTAAACATAACCTAAAATTAAAAATAAACACAAAAATGAAAAGTTTAAACATAAGGCTTCAAATCTAAATTTTCTAATAATAAATATGGAGGTAAAATGCCAGCGGCGATGATGGAACACATGTCTAAGGGAGTCACAAGGTCACAATGTTGCAACCTACAACACAGATCGACTGGAGAGACACTTTACTGGCAACCTACAACATAGGTCCTTAAAGCAACACAAATCGTATATCATTTACAAATTTGCAGTTGTAAAACCCCTAAACCTAGCTTAAAACAACATCACAATACATAAAAAAAACTATCACAACTTTTCAACCTATTTTAAGTCATTTTTATCCACAAATTTCACTTTTTGGGGGGTTTTTATTTAATCTGTGGAAGAAAAATGATTGTACAATTTTTTGACCTGACCTTTTAACGATTTAAATCTATCTTTCTTTGGAATCGCCCGAATTTTGAATTTTTTACTTGAAATTCGGCAAACTCTGTGACATAGCTTACAAGCACTATTGATTCACATAATTTCAAATTCATTTGACTCGAATGAGATCAGTACAAGGGGCATGAAGTACTTCATGCCTTCACCACGACACTTGGTTTCAATTGCATTTTCAAGGATCTTGCGGGCATGGGCCTCCTCTCTCCATCTACATTCCAATACATTACAGCTTCTATTCAATTGTGTGGCACATTAGAAAGGCATGGGGTCACTCATTATCTTTTCTAGTGTGTCTTTATTTGCAAAATTGGGCATAGATCTGTCTGCAGCAATGTGGTCTGTGGGGTTATAGAAAGTATTGAAGCAGATGAGTTCTTCGTAGGCAATCTTTCCTTGCCTCTTACATTTAAAGGGGAAGATATTAGAGTTGTTGAATGACTTAAATATGCAGTCTTCTTCCTTCGTAGGGTGCTTCAGCACCTCATTCTTCTTCTCTCTTTCTTCTTTACTCAATTGATGCACCCAATACTTCAGAATCTCTCCCACACAATTGGGGATTAATCACCCCCAATCCTTCTGCAAGTTTAGCAATCCAAATTTCCAACTACAAGCAAAGCATGGGAGCTTCTCCCCACAAAACAAACAGGTGTGCTCCTTCCACATTTTGCTATCTCTTAAATTTTCACTTCATGCAAATGCAAGTTTTACATATTAAACTTTACACTTGAGTTAAAATCCAGTCTTCTATTATGGACATTGACTGCACTTTGTGTTGCAGGTTTCATCATGCAACATGCCATATAATGTCCCCCTTGTCCAAGCTAGTTCGATTTGAAGATCTTGGGCCCATTTCTACTTCCCGTGGGCTTTAAGGGAGAAAATAAGGGAAGTAAATTTGTGTTATAATTGTAATTTGTTATTTTCAGCTTTGTAATATTTTTGTAAAAAGGCAAATTGCCTATGTTCCACCAAGTTTCTAGGACGGGGACGGTAGGGGACGGGCGGATGTGTTTCCAAGACGGATTTTTTTGGAGGCCTTTTTTTAGGGGGCGGCAGGGGATGGCTATTAATTTATTAAAAATAAAGGAAAATATAAAAAATATAGGAAATTTCAAATATTTATATGATAACATTGATAAATCATTCATCACACACAACAAAATTTCAAATATAGAACCTTAATACATAAAATTGGAGTTGAATTGAGATTTCACATAAGGTTTTAAGTATTAATTACAATAATGATTACATTGAAATGCCCAAGGGGTGCAAGTCCCCGTTCCCGAGTTTCCGAAACGTCCCCGATATGGGGACGGCCCTAAAAGGGCAGGGGACGCATCCCCATGGAACATAGAAAATTGCCAATTATAATACTAGAAATAGTAGGCTGGTGGCTAAAGTGCAAACTGCCAACTTCAAAATAGAAAAAGTACGTAATAAAGTGTGGGTCATCCCACCTTAAGTGGGAAAAGTGAATTTTAAAATAGAAATAAAACATTTCTATTATCCCACATGGAGCGCTCCACAATGGAAAGAAAGACAAAAGGCTATAAAGGTAAATGTGGGGGCTCAATATAAGGGCCTTTGATGAATCTTGATATTTCTCTTTTGAAAATTGGAGCATTGAGCTCACATTTTTAGCCTTTGAGACAAAAACCCTCATTAGATCCTATTGAGGGTGAAACTCCTCAATAGTTACAACACTTGAGGACAAAAACCCCCATTTGCTGCTTCAGTGGCTTCATCTGAGAGTCGCAAGTGAGCTTCATATTCAGAATTTCAGAACAGTAAGTATTTGCATTCGTGCTAGGGCACAATTTCCAGCTGGAGCACATTTTTTGGGGCTGTCATACCCATTTCCAGCTTGGGCAACCCTTTTGGAAATTTCAAGACAGCATTTCAGCAGTTTTTTGTGGTTGGAAAAATATGGACTTAATTTTGTTTGATAGCTGCCATTTTTGTGGTCATTTTGAGCTTTCGTTTGCATTGTGACTCCAAGTATTTCAGAAGATATAAATTTTTTAAGTTTCAGTTGTTTGTGGCCGATAATTAATTCCATAATTTTGTACTTTGATGTTGAAGCACATATCCTGCATTATTTCATCAAGGGTTTCAATTTGTTGATATATTTCTAAAAAAAATTGTGTGAGAAATACATAAATCTGAATTTCACCTAGGTCGCCTAGGGTTTTGTGGACCAAAAATAGGTCGTTAGCCCTCTTTGGTTCTATTTCTATGGGCTTTCCTAAAATTCAGGTTTTTGCATATTGCTGTCATAAATTCCAGCAATGTTCCATTAGGCTTTTGCAGAAAATCCAAATTCCTTAGACTTGAGCCCGAAAGGGACATTACATGCCAACACCAAACGCAGTAGGACAACTGCAAAACAAACTTCGAGCGATGACAAAGTGTGTCTACACACTCAGGTATCTTATCCTTTAAGCATGTAATTTTCATTTCATACTTAAATGGTGTCAAATGTAGACACTCAAACTTGGCAATTTACTCATTAACATTGTTGGTTTTGACAATCACTCTTGCTAAGATAAGCAAACTCTTTTCTATTCCCACTTAGTACATATCAAGGTCTCTTGTCTAGCTTTCTTGGTCATACACATTGATATGTCAACAAATTCTGAGAGTTAAATGCATAACATCCATCGACAAGATGCAAAATTCAATTTCATATTTCTCATCCTTGTGCAAAACCATCTAGTTTGGATAGGAGTTGTTATCTAGTCCTGGCCGACTTGTACAATTTTGAACCAACATATCCTCCATCTTTGCTTTCAGTTTCATATTCTTCATTGAGATATTTACTCTCTCTAGGTCGGCCTTTCTTCGATAATTTACCTTCGGCACCCTATATAAGCAAGTATAAACTCTCATTTGAACACACGGAAATCATATGGCACTACATTGACATACTCTCTTGCAATACTCACAAAAAGCACCCAAGGCTCCCTAAATCTCACCACCATTTATGTAAATTCATTAGGGCAATATTCACTACAAGTCTAAAGCATCATACCAGGTCAAGAAGTCGGGTTATCTCATTTACAAGCACTCAAACATCCCTTCTCCAAGTATTTTAGCAAGAGCCAAACTCAATTCAAGCATTGTCAAAGAGATTCCAATTGTGAAACGATAGTTGCATTCATTCAAATATCACATGCTAGGTGGAGAATGACGTGCAGTCGAATTAGTGTCAATGTTGGCGGTGCACGGGTGTGCTAACAACCCAACTAATGTTTGTTTTGCAAGATCTCCCACCCATGGCTAGGGTCGAAGATCTTACTTTGAATGTCCAACAGTATATTAGGTGCAAAACCATATGAACAGTCCTGGCAGAGTTGTGCGGTCCTGCACTAGCTCAATTTCCAACTACGCCTAGAGTTTTGGTGTTGAGGCATTATCAAGTCCAAATTTCCTAGTTCTGTATGTTTGTGCATCTAGAACTTCCTAAAATCATTTGTAATCAGCTAAGTGCACTTATTCTCATGTTTTTCGAACTTGTAGCATATCGTGTAAGCATGAATGCATTCTTCTCATATTGTATGAATAATGTTGGAAGTTAATTCATTCGAATAACCCCTATATCTACCCTTTACATCCTTATTGTACTTAAATGAATCATCTTATTATATTCAATAATAAAAAGGGTGTAAAAACACTAGGAACACACCTAACATTCTTCACTATGAAATTTGCAACATTATTCAACACTATGCATATATCTCTTTTCCCTTCTACAACATGTGATCTTCCATCACCTAACGAAACTGAGTCCAAAAAACTTGTTTGTAATAAATTTGACATACCAATCCTTACGACATGTGAAATGTTTGGATTCGCCAAAATAAAATAAAAAACAACTAGTAGCACTATGATTCAAGCATGATGCCATGAGGGCATATTCTTCCTCAAAATCCGATTCAACTTCCACTACTACCACAATTCCTTGACCCCTGCAGGTTTTTGTTGTGGGAAAGAGCATAAGGTTGCTTTCAGCAATCCTTTTTGACATGCCCAAACTTATGACAATAATAGCACTTGATTTGGTATTTGGAAGTAGGACCTTCAAGGTTACATTTCCAGTTCCCCTTGGACTGAGCAACAAATACACCCTTTGTCTGTCCAAAAGTGGACTCACTTATTTGTGTCTGTGTACTTTCCTTTTACGGCAAATAAGAACTGACCTAGTCAAATGTCGAGGTTGGGCTTTCTGCCATCAACTATGAAGCCTCCACAAGCGATTTGTAGGACAACGGTAAACTATTCAAAACAAAAGCAGCCAAGTCATCATTATCCACCTTTTTCTTTATGGTTGCGAGCTAGTCTCTAAGATCTTTCATCTGAAGATGTTATAACAAAGACCCCCCTCCATCTTTGCAGAAAACAACAAATTCTGCAAGTACAAGGCCTGACTTTTCTCCGAAGTTTGACACTTGTTTTGAAGACCGGTCCAAAAATCACTTGCCACAATGGCATTCCAAGGCTCATGTAGTAAATCATCTGAAATTGCAGTAAAAGAGTCTCCTTATGACATTTCTCATAATAAACATGATTTGTGTTAGATTTCAATTCCTTTTTTAGAATAATCTTATTGCAATCACCATTCCGAAATTATTAATATCTTACAGCTCCAGACATTATAATTTTGACCAATCAATCAATTTATGCACTTCCAGCACAACCAAATTCAGAATATTGGCCATAATACACACGAGTGTCGATCTCTGACCTGTCATTCAAATGCAAAAGGAAATGTAAGGCCTATAAAGCAACTACTAACAATAGATCAAAACACATCCAATATTAATTGAAACTGATGAAGTCTAAAGTCTAAAACGTCTGCGAATAGTAGAAATTGCAATTTTTTCCTACACTTGGAAACCAAAATTTTTCTTCTACTCTGGCATCCTCCTAACTAGGTATTTTGCACTATCATTCGAGCTCACAAAACCATCTACAAATCGTGATAAGCAAAATCGAAATAGGTTTACAATACTACTCTGCATTTCACAGTGAAGCAAAATCATAAGTGTTGAGTTTATTCACAAAAATGTCACGGCGTCGAAAATTGGTGAACTATCTGTAATGTTTGGAAATCGTGATTTAATATGTAAAATCGTGATGGTCTTTGCTTTGTCTTCATGTTTTCTATTGTGTCCTTTTGGCCTCCTTCCTCGCTTGTCCACCTTCACAACTGCCACGACATTCTTCCTCCAACTCTCATTCACTAGTTTTGGTCTATGAAACACATTTCTCTTCTGCACCATCAAGCTCATGTCCTCCTCGTTTACTCGAGTCTACAAACGACATCATGACTCCTCTCGCGCCCTAACATTATTGCAGCAGTCTTTCCTTCCTCCCTCGAATCTTGATCTAGAAAAAACATTTGCACTTTCATTTTCTTAGCAACTTCTTGTTTGTACCATTTTACTATGTCCTCATTGAACAATTAGCTTTGACACCAATGTTAGTAAGTATGAGAGAGAGAATGAAGAGAAATAGAAGGCACGCAGAAGGAATGGTGGCATACTTGTTTGTCTTTTATCAGCCAAATAAGAATTATAACGAAGTTATACGTGAGTAACTAATATACATTAACTAATAGTTAATTGGTTAATGTTTAACGTCTTTAATAATGACCAAGTCTGCATAAGACAAATGAATATTCATTGAAGAAACATGTATGCCTTAGATGCCGTAGAAGAGAAGAAAGACTCAATACAAGAAGGAATTAGAAGACTGAAGATTCAATGCATTAAGCCACTGCAATTGCAACACTTACAAGATTTAGTTTTAAGTAGATTAGCATGAGAATCCAAGGGTAGACATTTTCCCATTTCATTACCTCCTTATCTACAAGGCCTCTTGGGGGGTAAAATTTATAATTGGGCAGGATATCATTCAGCAAACATCACAGTTTCCTTGTAAAGAAATTCTGAAGTGGCCAGTCAGCTTTTTTAGGACCTTGGGTACCTATCCTTGAATTCACAGTCTATTAAAATTACTTGCACTCATTAAGCAGTTGATCGTCATCCTGTTTTTGAAGTGTTGGATGGATTAAGCAAATGGTTATGGGTATCCTACATAATAATACCATTGTTGTTGCTGATATAGATGTAAACCCTTAGAAGCAGCCTGAACATAGGCAGGCTGAGCTAGCAGTCTGCCTTGGTTAACCCTATAGATTAGCATCCATATGTACCTGTTGAGGTCATCTCAGTCAATACCACTGTCAGCTTACCTTATCACCATAGTTTTCTATGTGGGTGTGCAATCCAAGTCAATAAAGGATGCAAATAATGATAGCAAATTGTACCCATGATTTTTTCTGGGATGAGAAAGGGAGTTTCCCATCCTTGGATCAGCTTGCAGCCATATGCCACCAACCATCCCAGATCCATGATAGCGTTACCTACAAGTTGACTGTCATAAACAGCATTAAATGGTAAAAATGTATTTCAGATTTCTACACTCATGCAGATGATAAATGAGACTTATGTTTTCACCAGAACAAGGGAGGTAGAACACCTTCAAAAGACCTAGTGGCCTGATAGCAGACATTGGGATACACGTTTTTGGAGTTAGATCCAAGAAGGAAATGGTAATGGGACAAATGTTTGTAATCACTCCATCCAAGACAGTTGTAGATCAGCTACCTTGTACTTGTAGATAGGGTCACAAAGTATACATCAGCTAGGCTGCACAAGGGTGTGGCTGATAAATTCCAAAATGGTATAATTTATCTTGAGGCTCAGTTGAAAGCACAAACAAATTTAAATAAGCAGTTATAATATGGTGGGCACACGTTAGTGTTGAAGGCTGAATAACTGGAGAGCCAATTGACGCAGAAACTGGACTCAATAATGAAATAGGACATCTGGAAGAACAGATGGCAAAACAAAAGAGGCAATCCTATATGAACAAAGAAAGAAAGCTATGACTCTGAAACTTAATTTGACCAAGCTACCAGTGAAAGTGCAAGAATGGCACAAGAAATTGAATAACATCGAGGTTTGGAAAAAGAAAAATTTGCTTTAGAATCCCAGACTCTGCACATAGAAGCAGATTGTGGTGCCAAGATATAAGCTGAGAAAGCAAACACGGAGAAAGCTAGTGTTGCTGTTGAGAAGGTAGGGAAATCATGCATGCAAATTGAATGGTATTACAAACAGCAACTGGGATCCTTAGCAGGGGTTGCATCACAGATTTTATCAGCTTCACATTCAATGGAGCAGCCCAAATCCTTGTCATCTCTACATATACCTCATGACCCCTAGACCTCGTCTGAGCCTACTCCCTACTCCATCTAGACCTCAAACTACATTTGGATAGGTGTTGATAGCAACACCATCACCAATCAATCAGAGAGGAGAATAAAATTATAAATGTAGAGAGCAATTTTCGAACCAAAAATTGTTAGACTTAAATATGCATAGTTATGTATAAATTGTGTGTTAAATAAAGGAATGACTATGTAAGACCTATTGTATTCATGACCCCTGCTTTAATTTTTGAGGTTAGTGATGATTATATAAGGATATAGGCAAATTGTTGTGGCCAGCCATCAAAACTACTATTTTCATGTGTAAGGCTGGCTATTTTGAAGGGTACATTGCATATAGGTATGATGAAAGCATTCTTGTTTACCTAATTCTGTACATTGTTCTTTTATCTTTATAGTTTTTCATATTTTGTGTGTATCAGATTATTTATGCATGTGATGTGATGTTTTATATTCATCTGTTTCAAAATCGAATCAGGCAACTACACTATAATCATTCTTGGATTTTAGCAACAAATCAATAACTTGCAATCATTATGTCTTCATATTTTTTATTTATTTTTTATTGAAAAGAGCATGTCATCATATTTTGATTTGGTATTGCAGCAACAGGTAAACATCACAATTAATAAGCTATGAAAAAAACTTCAGTTAAACTTCCTGAAAAGATAAAGATAGTTTAGCATGCCATGTACTTTGCACTACCTTGCTTATGAGACCATCGTCAATGACAGAGCTGCTAATGTTTTTGAAGAGCTCATACAAAGCTTCAACCTCGCTCACACTAACTGTAATCTCCAGCTCATACAACAAAAAAGACATATCAGTAGTGTAAATCCCCAAAACTGTCTTCTTCGGTCAACTATAAAGAAAAATGAAGTACCTAAAACTAAATACTTATTCTAAACGTTAATTCTATATTTTTGCATTCTTGAAGACCACATAATCATGATCAAATTTTAAATGAAGTATAATAGAAAGTTACCCCTTCTTAGATCTAATCCTATTCAGATTCACATGCATGCACACTATATCTTCATCCTCATCAGTCTTATCAAATATTCCTAAGATGGTATATAACAAGGTGGTAACTGTAACTCATCTTTATATTTGATGATCCATACTCATAGTACAAACCTCTTAGAAAAACAAAATATACACTCTCTTATTGGGATTAAGGTTCACTCTTTAGAAATGAAAAATAAAAACATAACGTAAGAATACTTATATGTACAACTGTTAATTGGTATCATTTGAATCTTACCTGATATGTCCTATTTCTCCACAAAATTTAAGTTTAACTTCTATGTGATAGAAAATATGAAGCATTAACATGCTAATTGAACCAACAACCCCACTTTGGCCATTCTTGAAATATAGCAATCCGCCTGTTGGCACATTTATCGATCTAGTCCAGTTCATTTCTCTGATGTGAGATGTTTATAATGTATTTGGAAACAAATTCATAACATATGAGCTAGTATAGTAGTCATTCACCCAATGACCATAGCAGTGGATTAATCATTACCAATTACAAATTATGTATAAGGATGGTTGTTACATGCAACAAGGTCCAATCTTGAAATATAGTGATGTGGTTGTTGACATGTGTATGTTTTTTCTTCTGATGAAGCACTGAAGCCACATCTACCTGTTCTAGCATTGTTTTAATTATATTTTGCAGGTAATGTGATAACTGTGATTTCGGTTGATCCCTGTGAACTCGAGAAGCATCCCTTTCCTTTTGAATTGAAACTAACAGATTGCGGTATAAAAATAATTGTAGATGTGTGTGTACCTCATTAATTATGCATGCTCTCTTCATGAGTATTTCAAGGTCTTGACTCTTCTTATTCTTCGTCTTTAGCAATTTCCTTGTCATTACCATCACTACTATTTTTGTATAGGGATAACTTACTTTCGTGGTGTTAATTAGATAATTAAGCACAAAGAAAAGTATGAACAATCACATTTAACATAATCACATTAGAGTATGTCAAGACATTTACTTAAATATAAGATAGGTAATATGGATACATAGAGTATAGGGTGGTCACTGAAGGATACCTTACTTTCATGGTGTTAATTAGATAATTAAGCACAAAGAAAGTATGAACAATCACATTGAACATAATCACATTAGAGAATGTCAAGACATTTACTCGAATATAAGATACGTAATATGGATACATAGAGTATAGGGTGGTCACTGAAGTATACCTTACTTTCATGGTGTTAATTAGATAATTAAGCACAAAGAAAGTATGAACAATCACATTGAACATAATCACATTAGAGAATGTCAAGACATTTACTCGAATATAAGATAGGTAATATGGATACATAGAGTATAGGGTGGTCACTGAAGTATACCTTACTTTCATGGTGTTAATTAGATAATTAACCACAAAGAAAGTATGAACAATCACATTGAACATAATCACATTAGAGAATGTCAAGACATTTACTCAAATATAAGATAGGTAATATGGATACATAGAGTATAGGGTGGTCACTGAAGTGAGGTATGATACCTATACAATTATGCTTACTCTACAATGATCCTTGTCATGATCCTGGCTTCAATTTTTTTTGCAGGATCCTCCTTATAGACTTGGAGGGTCCTCTACAACCACAACAGTCACAACTATTGATTGGGAACTAATGCTCACCAAATATAATAAATGTTTAGTTCTTTACAATGTAGATCCAATTTCTCATCAACCTGTATAAACCACTAAGCCTTCTTTTATTCACTGCATGTACATAACATTGGATTTGAGTTCAATACTGATAACTGTAAGTCTGCTGGATTATCACAAAAATAACATAACATGTAAGTATTTGAACAAGGAGAACAAACAACCCGCAACAATCTCATAGTCAATATGTAAAAACAGCGGCAATTTCTACATAGATGCTACGACCACAATAATGCTTTTTAACATTAATGATGCCGATAAGAATATGATGTACTTGTACAACCTAGAGTAGATCACAAAAAAAGACACCTTACCAAAAGCCCGTAGCACTCCTCATCAAAAAGCAAAAATGAAGATAATTGTGCCATGTGATCTGTAAATCAAAGTAGTTAACAACAAGATCCATGAATCAACAATGAAAGAAGATTACTCATCACTTGTCCCCCTCGGATGGAACTGTGAGCATGGATAAATGGACAACACATCATACTACAACCAAGTTGAGGCTAAGTGTATAAGTTTGGGATAAGAAGGATTTTGGACGCTGATAGTTTTAAAGGATTCTGAAATTATAATACTTTTAAGAAACGCTTACAGTAGGTAAGAAGAAATAGACTGGAATATAAAGACTTAAGGGTGACTAATTCTTTATGATAAAAATCACCCCATTAGGCTTAAAGGTGTATTTAAAATAATTGTGAACTATTAAAGGAGTCAATAATGCAGGAGACAAAAACAAGATGCGATGATTTCCATCCTTAATAACAACTGGCAAAAGAAATGAAATCACCTTGAGTTTTGATATTTTTATTGTGTCATAGATATGATAGTACTATATGAGACATCTAAGTTGAGCAAAATCAAAAATTCTCTGTGTTATATATAAATTCAAAGGCAATGGTGGACTGAAGATGTTAGAGAGCATAACAGAGATGGCATAGAAAAAGATATAACAAGGTTCAAAAAATTGAATAGGAAGCAAAGTATAACAACAGAGAGCCCCTGAAATTACAGGACCAAATCAAAGATGGCGAAGTTATCTTAAGACGAGAAGAGAAAAAGTCCTGGCTTGGAAGTGGAGAAGACAAGAAAGGGGAGAGGGGTGAAGATGAATATGAGGATTAGGAAGGGAATAAAGGGATTGGACTCCAGAATCAAGTAAAACAAGAAGATGAAGAAACATATTCATAAAGACAGGAAAGATAAAGTTCAGAATATAGGGTTGCTTGTGGGGGATCTGCACCAACTTTGAAGCGCTTCAAAGAATTTAAAAGGTACGTGTACGTTGACATGAAATATGGGGATGTAGGGGAGAAAAGATTCAAGGAAAATAAAGCAAAAAATGAAGATGAAAATATAAGGGATCTAGAGAAGAAACTAGAAAAGGTGCAAAAGGCATTTGTTTATTCAAAAACATTATCTTAGGTCCTATCGAATTCGGCAAAAAATTGCACGGACTCGATTGTACCACACGTCTGAAAATCCACTCTATCAGCCTCAATCTAATGAGAAATGAGGAATAAGATTAATTGCAGACTTTGATATTTTGGTGTGTATGTCCTTAAAGGTTTTTGTCAGTATCTATTCTAATATTACTTATGAGTTTTAGCCTCATTAACCTATTATGGTTTGGGATAATTTTGGTTGAGGTTTCTATACCAATGATAGTTCATGTTTTGGACAATCTTTGGGAGTTTTCTGGACAGCCAATAGTTCAACCATGGAATGTATAATTGCTACAGAGGAATGTTATCCTTACTCTTATTGGAGTTCATTGGTTGTTGGATAGACCACAATTTTTAGACAACTATAAGTCTTTCAGCTCATATTTTTGTATACATTCTTTTAATGGTATTAAAAACTTATGCGCGACAAGGCTGCAATTAGAGCATCTATTGGATTTTGGATCCTTTTTTATTTGGAAATAAAAAAATAAACTAGAAATGTCTGCTAGTGATCAAATGAAATATGCAGAAGTGCCCAGAGCATCTCCTAAAAAGAAAAGATCAGATCTAAAGTCTGGGTGGAAAATAACAAGTAACACGGTAACCAAAAAATAAACTCTAGACAATAAAGCAGGTTTGGTGAAAATCAAGGCAAAAGCGAAGAATAAATAACCCTGTATCAGAAAATAGCTATTGGGCCATCAGGAAATGCCAAGATAGGAGTTAGGCCCTAATCTACATCAAAATGCTACAAGAAGCCAGCAGTACTGCCAATCATTCTAAATCGCTGATACTAAGCCTAACACTATTCTAAATGGCTTCAGGGCAACCTGAGAGGGGAGGCACTATCTCACTAACTTGCTGTCATATGTGCCCATAACTGCAATGCCTAAATGGTGCTTGATTCCGCTACACACAAGGGAATAGGCTAAAAGTGATCCGTAAACAGTTTTCACCCCCTGGGTACTGTTTTCAAATTTATCCGGATACTTAAAAATCTGATTTAAATTGGTGAAGTCATTGATATGGATTCACCATAAACGTGTTTTAAAATCCACAAATTGACAAAATTCTCTTATGATCCAATTTCGTTCAAAAAAACATCTTTCAGTGATGAAGAGGAACAATTAAAATTCATTAACAACTAATATGATTTTCCCCAATTCTGATCACAAGTTGATTAAACAATGCATTCAACTTGATTTGTTCATCCGAAATTGAATAGTGCATTCACTTGATTTGTTTGTGGATAAGTGATTCAAAATTCAACTTAACCCGAATTTCCAATTAATTGCCTTGCTTATTCAATTATTCATTCTCTTATATTGAAATTGAAATTGAAATCTGCTCATAAGCAATAAAAACAGAATCAAATAACTCCACAAATTGATAACGGAGTTCACCCAGTTGGGCTACATCTCCGGATGCACTTTAATTGTGAATCGATCTATTAAATATCATTTTAAGTACAATTTTTACCTTCCGAAATGACTAATAGATCACTATCACCTGCAAAAGAGCTGATTCAGATCTGAAAACTCTGCATTTTGTTAGAAAACCATTCCCAAATCCATCTGTGGCTCTGCAAGTATCTCCACAGTGTGTTCTCCGTGAAATAGATCCAAAAATACTCTTCCACAAGGAAAACTATAACCCTTCGTGGAAAAAAGATGACATCATTGTTTTCGACTCTGAATTCTGAGCAACTCTCTAGTTCTGGCCGAAGTCCCAAACTGACTCTAAGTGCTTCAAAAATCAAGATTTATGTAAACTGCTCAATCTGTCCTCTACCACAAACCTATCAAAAGTCCCTTTAAATATAGGCGAGCTGGTTTTATAACTTGCCGAGCTATGTGGCTCAACGGCAGAGCTACTATTTTGCATTGGGCACGTCAGGGATTATTACCCTTTCTCCCCTTCGCCGACGGTTTAGCTATTGTGGGTAAAATCCCACATTCTTCACGGAGTTGGTTGAGTATGGATTTAAAATGGGCTTAGCCGCCCTCTACTTCTGTGACTTCAGCCACGCATTAGCCTATTTTGCTGCCACGTGGGTTGTGGCTTGGTTGGTTTGCCACACATACTGTTGGTTGTTGCGTTGTGACTTGTTTGTTAAGCCACGTGGTGGCGGCAATGCATTGTTTGAACAGCCAAGTAGTTGGGTCGTGTGGTAACACATATGTGGCCTGTGGCTTGTTGAACCGCCACATAGCTATGACGCCGAGTATATATGGGTGGCAATTGAGTTAGCTTCGCCACGTAATAAGGTGGCCTCGTGGATATGTTGATTCGCCACGCTGGGTTGTGCTATGTTTGAACCATTCGAGCCATGAGGAATTAGGCCCAAGATGTGGGCGAGTTGAACGGTCTAGCAAGCTCGTTGTAGATAGGACCAAGTGTTGGCCGAGTTGGCTCCAATCTACCGAGTTACTACATAGCTCGAGCGAGCTAGACCCAATGCAATGTTCACATTACAATACAATGCAAGGCATTTCAATATTACAATGAAATAAATCCCACATGCACCATATTAACACAAGTATGAGCAAATATATACAAAAGCTCAACAATGGTAATATGAAGAAATGGCAGCAAAGACACCCCTCCATACAAAAAGTGTATCGACCCTGGCTGAGGGCCCCCAGCCTATGTCACAAGGTTCGCCAATTTTTTGGCTGGGAAATCGAAATTCACCACATTTTTCAAGTGACAGAAATGGTCGGTTAAATTCAGTGAATTTGTTCAGAAGATGCAGCAAAGCCACCCTTGCGCTGGCAATGAGCAAACCTGGGCAACACTGTGAAGTCATCTGAGAAGTGCGTGGATGAAAAAACAAGATTCGACCTCTGCATCCAATCATGACAGCTACAGCCAACATTAGTAAAATATCCAACGCGTTTAGGGTTTTCATTTTCGCTTTATGTTCGCAATTACTTCAAAAGTTAAAAGCTTGGGAGCTATTAAATAATGTTTTATTTTATTCCTTTTTAATTGTTTTCATTTTTAATTCTTTTTTATTTTATTTAAATTCATCCTTTATGTTATTTAAAGTTTTACTATATTCCATTAGTTTTTAAAGTGTTCTTTATAGTTTTTTTAGAGATATTTTTTAAGTTTATTTTTAATTTATAGTTATATTTTATATTTACTTTTATTTATAATGTATATTTTAATATTGTAATAATAATAATCATAATTACCATGTTCAAAAAGTTCGGGTTGTTCGGACATAGAAAAAAGTTCTGAAAGTTCAGAATTTTGCAAAAATTCGGTTCGGTTCGGTTCGGTATGGTTCAAATTTTTTTTTTTTTTCAAAAAATATAAAACTGAATAATTATCCATACTTGCTTCAAAAAAATCAATCACACATACATATAAATAAACATACAAGTATACTAAAGTCTTAAAACATATAAATGTATAGTAAAAATCCATGGTAAACTTAAGACTTACAACTTATATTTATGATAGACAATGAAAATTCATACTTCATACTTCATACTTCATAAGTTCATAGTTCATACATACTGAAATAATATATAGCAATGAGAATTATCCATTGCTCAAACTTCAAAGTTTTGAGCATTAACCAAAAATTAAAATGCAATTTTTAAACATTTGCAACATCAAATCATGGCTTCTGCATCAAAAGTATCACTAGCATCTTCACCTAATACTACAGCAGTTAGGTCATCATCAACGACATTTTTTTCATCTCTAAAACATGCTTCTCCCAGGTGAGAGTTGTCATCTTCATTTGCAAGAGAGTGAGTAAGCAATCGTAAATTGCTATGCACAAAAAAACAAGATCAAAGAGGTTTTTGAGCCCTTAATCGATTTCTCTTTGTTTGTGTGGATTAAATCATGTGTACTTCGAATTTCTTTCACAAGCAAAAGCACTAGAACATTTGGTTGAAAATTTCGCACAACAAGCTTTAGCAAATGTGGAGTAGAAGACCCATAAGTCTGCCACCATTTAGATGGTTTCCACGTCATCCTACTTGCCCTTGCTTCTTTTTCACCAAACATTTTGAGTTGATTCTTGAAAATAGTAAGTTCTCTTGTTGCTTTTGCCTTCCCATCCTCATCATGTACCAACCTGTCTATGGTTGCAAGTATACCTCTCTTTATCTCTTCATTTGCATCATGATCTAACTCTACTAATTTAGGATCTACAATAACAGGGTGCTGCATCTAGAGGATGGTGTAGCATAAACCATTGTTTGTCCACGATTTCCCAAATATCGCTTGACTTCTTCAACATCATCTGCTAGTATCTTTTGGATTTCTTCCTTTGCTCTATATACCATGCCTTCATATACAAAAACCTATGCATGGTTGATTACCATCAACCATTCTCAAAAATTTGAACAAGTGGCTCAAACACATTTACAACCTTCTTAGCACCATCCCAAAATGTGTCCCCTAAGATAATTTTTTCAATTTCTTTTGAATGGGTTTCCTTGGAAAGCTTTGACTCTACCCATTCATCTAAAACCACCACTTTTCTTAATCTTGTCCTCTCCTCTACCTCCCTTTGCAAAGCAATGAAGTTGGTGGCAAATCTTGTTTCAGGAGGGGAAAGAAGCTCACGTTTTGCAAAAGAACAATAAAAGTTTCAATGTTAAGCGGTGATTGAGGATAAACTTAGAGATTTGTTTTCCTTCAATCACAATATTGCTTACCCATTCTATTTTTGATAGATCATCTAGCAAAAAAATCCAACTCATGGCCTGTACAAGGTGTCCAAAAGATATGATGAAATCTATCCATGAGTATCTCTCCTACTCCTTTGCAATTGGCTGCATTATTCGTAATAACTTGAACAACATTATCTTCTCCTATCTCCAAAATGGCTGATTCAATGCATTTGGAAATGAAAAGAGAAGTTTTTTGCTCATTACTTGTATCAATAGATTTTATAAACATTGCAATTTTGAGGAGATATTGCCTAAAGATTTAGGTGCGGCCTTCGCCTTGAATCTGACCATCCATCACTTACTATTGTGCAACCTGTTCTTTTTCCACCTTTTTTCATTTCATCTAGCTCACTAGCTATGGATGACACCTCTTCAAGAAGACTAGTTCTTAGTCTTTCATAACAAGGCAATGTGTAACCCTTCCCAAACTCAATTGCCGCATCTATGAAAGACTTGAAATGTGGGGAACGAATTACATTGAAAGGGATGGCCTATGCATAAAACAATTTAGCTGCCAACCTGTCTACCTCATGTTTGTGTTGTGGCCTCCACATTGAACTTCAATGAACTTTGTGAGTTTTCCACTCTGCTTGCACTTCCAGTTCCTTCTGAAAATGGTGATGGAGAGCGATTTGAACTGTTGAAGGACCCCATTTGTGAGATAGAGTGTTGGATTTTAGCCTTCTTTGCTTCTGAAGCTAATGATCCAACATGACTCACATTAAATTTAGCTTGAACTCGAAGTATGCAATCTTTGTATTCAGTTTCCTCTGAATTCACATTTGCTATTGGACACTGCTTGACATCTTTGGATCCTCCCAAGTAATGGTACCGAACTCTAGTTATACTGCCTATAATATTCCCATTGCACATGGTGCATCTCATATGTAGTTTATTATCATCTCGTTAGGACGATATATTTCATCTCCAAGGAACAATTGGTGCTAGACATCTTGACCCACTTTTCTTTCCCTTTACCTTCCAAGTTCCAACTATTCTCTGAACCTGTAAAAACAAATACTAGGACAACATTTTTTAAATTTTTTACATACTAACAAATTAATAAAATTATGGTTTAATTTATAAATAAATAATATTATATTACAATATACTCAATATTGCATACGATTCCCAAATAAATAAATTTTAATTTGTGATTATCATTTCGAAGTGCAATATATATTATTATTTAGTAAATAATATTTACCAATTACCACCAACCGCAATTTATATTATTCTAATTTATTTAGTAAATAATAATTACCTATTACGGTTCACCAATGGCAATTACTAAATTAGCAATTGATAAATTATTGTGATTTCGAAAACCATATTCCATTCCATTCACAAACGGAAACCATATATTCCCACTGCAGGGTTGAAGGTTCTATGGACTGATTTCGTGTTTTATACTTTATAGTTTTGCAAGGTTCGAGGCTTCGAGCACTTACCTCCAATGGCTGCATTCACTGTGGAGTCGTGGACTCGTGGAGACCTGCGTTCGACTTTGAGAGGCTACGTTCGACTTTGAGAGGCTGCGTTCGAGAGGCTGCGCCCTTTTTTGCTTCGTGTTTGGTTTCTATTTGCTTCGTGTTTGCTTCGTGCTTCATGTTCCGCTTTAGTTTTTAGGGTATACGTTTTTAGGTAAAATGTTTTAATTTTTCAACTAAAAAAAAAATTAGTCAAATGTACCACGTACCAACCAAACAAGTTTGATTTTTCCAGGAAATTTGCTGCGAACCGACTTTTGCCCATGTTCGGGCGAATATGGTATCTATGATAATAATTAATAAATAAAAATTATCAATCGAACTTAATGGCGAATTTTTTCCCAAACTTTTTTCATTGGCGAACTTTAATCAAATTTTATCGTCGTCAAATTTAAACTCGAACTTGAACCTTATGACTTAGCCCCCTACCAGTAAATAGCGGGGCCCACCCGTCCGAACACAAGTGTCGAAGACCGGCGTCCAAAACCCAATTTTTTGCACAAATCTTCATGTGCCATTTGTCATTTCGCGACTGGTCCACTTGGCGGATGTGCACGCATCCATGTCAGCAGACCTGTGCATAGTCCCTTAATTTTGCTAGTTGGCCAAAAATTTCAGTGGACGATATCTTGAGCATACGAGCTCCATTTTCAAAGTTCTTTATATCAATGGAAAGCTCTCGAAACACTCTTCCACGCTGTAATGATTTTAGGGAAATTTTGTTAACATCTGAACTCAAAAATGTCCTCCGCATCAAAAAGGGATCATGTAATCAACTAAGCAGGACTAGAGAGGTCCTTGAAGGCTTGCCATTTGAAGGTAGCCTCCCAATGGCCATGAGAGAAGAAGTTGCATTCAGATTTTACATCAGAGAATGAATAAAATTGAGGAATAAGTTGAGAAATTCAGTCAACATAGTTGTAGTGTATTTAGTGTCAAAATGGACAGCAATAAGGAGAGTATCCAAGGATCTCTGAGGTAGGATGGCAAGAGTGAAGACTAATACAGGGTGAAGGCCAATTAGGCATGATTGGTGGTGAAAAAGGGTAAGAAACATGAAAGTCTTGAATCTGAAGAATAAAATTCAATGGAACATAATCCACCGGATTAGCCCCACCATTATGAGGGAAACGACTGTCTGATTGGAATTTGGAGACCAGGAAGCCCAATAATACTATGAAACTCGATCGCTGGAAAGTTTAAGGTGTCTCTCGTGTATTATGATTAGACTCTATCCTGCTGCAATAGATCTTTCTAACCCAACACCATTTAAGTCCAACTCGTGAAGGAAAATCTCATCCTCTACAAGATAGTAGAGCAGCATTTGATGGGCAAAAACTAACAACGAAACCGTTGACATCACCAAGAATAATGCTTCCTCCTAAGGAAGAAGTTATTTGATGTCTTCAAGTACAGATCAAGGACAAAATTGTCATCCATATCTACACTGTAAAAATATTTGTAAGGTAGGTGGACAGCAGGCCCATCCAAGCCCACAGATAAATGTATCTAGAATGCACACCAGATGCAGCCATTGAAAACCTTAACGCACTGACCCAGTGATACCCAACAATGGGGAAAATGTCCATTTGGGGGTCTTGCATGCCTCATAAAAATAAAGAGAATCCCATGTAGAAACAACATCCTATAATTTATAAAGTACATGAAGTAGACCAAATCATGTCATTCCAA
This sequence comes from Taxus chinensis, assembly GCA_019776745.2. NCBI lineage: Eukaryota > Viridiplantae > Streptophyta > Pinopsida > Cupressales > Taxaceae > Taxus > Taxus chinensis. Next base: position 707,100,560 of record CM034154.1, read on the forward strand.
TAGCAACAAGTAATAGAGATGCCGATTTGCCACAGTGGAGCCTGAAATGCCATCATTAATTTGTTCAAGGGTGTGATCTCCACAAAGATGTGCGTCATGAATCATGGCCTTAAGTTTTTGGACCACAGCACATTCAATACTCCTCCTGGTTTCTATACTGCTGCCCAAGCTTTATTAAGCTTTTTAACTTGAAACCATTTAACCTTCTCATATAAATCAATCATGTTAGGGAAGCCAGAAGATTTTCTTCTTAACCGGATACAGACTAAAGCCCGTTATGGGAATAATAGTAAATTTTATCTTATTTCAACATTTGCAAATACATATCTTATCCAAAAGGAACTGACTTTCTCCTCATAAAAACTACACAGGTAGAATAGGAGTACATCTACATTTTACGAGCTGAATTATTTTCTGTAGTGAGTTGTTCAAATATCAACCAATGCAACACTAAATACATGTTGTGATCTTGAAATTCCATTTGCTACTTTTCATAAGTCTAATTTCCATGTATAGTGAAATGAAATTAAAATTTTGTCCAACTCTGTAACGATCTGATAGCAGAAGTGCAAGTTTTTGTAAGCTCTGAGCTTGCGGCAAAATATAATCCAAGTTTGGAGTTTGAACTAATTATTTGGTAATTTAGAAAGATGCGAAAATTAAAATGAAGGAGCCCTTCCTTGGGACTATTCACTTTATACACTAAATCTGAACCAGATTTTTGGCAACCCAAAGAAATGAAAAAAAAAATTAAAACTAAGTTATAGTCACATACATTCTAAATAAACCGCCCACTAAAAAAAAGCTTATCTTAGCATGAAAACAAATGAATGCTATTTCTGGGACTTTTATTTATTGAGAACTATTAATTAAAAATTTAAAACTTTCAAATAAATTATTCAAGTAGCGAAAAAAATCCTCAAATCTAGTTTGCAAATATCATTACAAGAAATCCCATGTTTATGCTCAAATATTAACTTATATACATTAATTCCATGCTTCAAAACTTTCCCTGGTAAAAACTCTCAAACAAGACACAAAAAATAGACCATTGCATATTTTTACAGCAATCAATAATTTAAAAAATCAAATGTTTTCTCTCAAATATTAACCTATATACATAGTTGTGAATTCAATTCCTTGAAATTTCCCTGAAAAAAAACTCTCAAAATAAGAAGACGGGCCGGTGCTTAACAACTCACATACTGTTGTGGACGCAAGAGCCACAGGGTCCTCGCACCCTCTAGGCCGACGAGTAGGCTTTGAACTGAAGCAGCCCATTTAGAAAAAAATATCTTCAACTATAATGTTACAGATCATGGCAAATTTCAATAACTCTGGCGTAGAAGAATACTCTGAAGATTTTCCACCTATCTGCATCGCAAGCAAAAGGTAAATAATAAATTTATGATTTTATGGAAACCATACCCAAGGGTCGATAAATCAAAACACCTTAACAACTCCAAGATAAAACCTCGTTATCACAGAAGGTTTCTTGAAACAAAATTATTCTTCCGCTGGTAAAGAACATGCTAATCAACAAAAATAAGGAGTATCCTTAATAACGCAGCTTTTGATTAATTTCTTTAAATTTTTCAAAAAAAACACGAACTCTTGTTCTCGCTTTCTTCCATTGATAAACAGTATTTTAATCCCCTAAATTACGAAAGCACGCGGCTTTTGTTCAATTCCTTTTAATAAAAATTTAAAATATCCACCTATTTCCGGCGAAGGTTCGATCTCGAGAGCAAAATACATGGGACAAAACACGGTATTCATGAACCAGGCCGTTAAATCTCTCGATCCAAACGTTTACTGACCTAAAGTCTTTGCTCCATGTTAGTCTAGCAAAGAAAAACCTAAAGGCTTTTATTCTCCTAATCCCGCCCCAATTACTTTTCAAAAAAACACAGTAAAAAAAAGCCCTAGTGCACCATAGTATAATTAACAAATCTGCTTTAAATTTTGCATTTCAAACGATCATTTCAGTAAAAATCTTACCTATAGAACAGCCGGGTTCGTTTACTGGTTTCATTTCTGCGGTTGAAATGTTGATGAAGGCATTCTTGGGATTTTTGGAGCGGAAAAACATGTCATTGCAGAGCCTCAAATCAAATCAAAACCTGACGAAATTATATGCTGCGCGGATCATAAACAACAGTTTTTCCGGCTTTTAATAGGAATGTGAAATCGATGCGTTTCGACTCGGTGACGGCCTCCTTCTCATTCTCCTGTAAGTCGCGAGCCCCCTTCACTATGTCCATAGTTAAAAGCGCTTTCACATTTTCCTTTCCTATATTTAAATTCTCCGGTTATTCCTTCCTTTTTACTCGTGTCTGTTTTTTATTGGAAGACAATAAAGAGTGCGAAAAGGCGCATAATTTTTTTATTTATTTTTCCTTAAAACATTTAATGAAGTTAAGGAAAGAGGATATTCCTTATACGCTATAAACTGCATGCGCGAAAAGAAAAGTGGAATATTCCCTCCACCCTTCCCGAGGTAACAAATTGGTCTTAACACTTTACTTTATATTTTTTAACCGGGTCTACAACCGACCATGTCATATTGACTAGGTTTTTTTTTTTTTTTAACTTCAATTTCACCCCTTCAATTTTTTCTCCTCTCAAATAAGATGAGTGTTCATATCCAACTAGCAATCGCATGTGCACAATGCAATGTGAACACCGAACGGTTTATGTTATTTGATTTAGAGGGATAGTTATTACAAAGCTATCGAGTATGCAATTGTTATACTAATGCAAAGTGTCCCTAAAATTACAGAGCAGTAATATATTTCACTAAGAAGCATATCTAAGAAAGTGGCAATGACCAGCTATTGTCATATGGATGCTTGAAAGTTAGATTAGAACATCAGGATAATGTGCAATCATTGGTCACCCATCATTCACTAAACTGTAATTCACATCTTAAAACGGAATCTTTGAACATTCCCTGATGAACAAAATAAATTTGTGTGCAGTGAGACCACATATTAACATATTAAGACTGAATCACTGACCATTGTCTGGATGAACAAGAGGAAGTTCTGAGTCTATGTGTCCATAAATGATCCCATCTTACATTATACCCATAGTATTGGGCTTATATGACACTAAGCTAGCTGATATTCAAACAATGTGCATATGTTTCAAGCAAAGCCCGAAATGCATAGCTAAAGAATGATCATTTGTAATCCTTGAAATTTCGGTAATCACCTATAACTCCATCTCATTGAAGCCTTCAATATAAGCAACAAAAAATAACCCCTTGCATATTAAAAATTCAAAAGAAGGCTCTACTTTCTAAATGTCATTTGCAATATGAGAAGAAGAAATTTATGTGTTGCATTCATTTTAGCAAACTCAAAAAAAGGTATTAACGACATGGCTACCAGAAATTTCAATTCAATACAGAATAATAACTTACAACTTAATATATTTGTTTTGCCACAAAGGATGGAACATTGCAATCTAATAATCAGGGACAAAAAGTTGAAATTTAAAAACAAAGCAACAACTAATGATTCTAAAAGATTTTCCATGTCAACATGACCTAGGCTCATGTAAACAAAGCATATAAAGAGAACACAAACCCAATAAGCATATTATTCTTTGTGTCTCTGACATATTGAAGAATCATTTTTAGATAATCTTCTTATTCGAGTTAAGCAAATCGATATACTGATGGAGCTACACTTTTAACCTCCTCCTCACTGCTACTCATGTTATTCTCCCCCAAAACGGCCACTAGACCAACATTCTCAACTTGTAAATATATTTGGTGTTTTGGTATGGATTTGTATTTACAAGTAAAGGATTAAAGTTCAAATTATAGTTGCTTGTTCATGGCTAAGGAAGCATAAAACCTCATTTTCATAATCCCTTACTGTGAGTTCCCAATACAACTGGGGGCAGAGCTCCTCTTTGCTAGACACATTTAGCTCATTATTTATAGACCTGTGTAATATCGTACATGGAATGTTGTAGTTCAATAGGCTTTTAACATATGAATCCCACAACACACAAATACTACAATGAACCCAAAAGCCCCTGATTCTGTACAAGTCATGAAAATCCAAATAACAACAAAAGATGAGCAATTAATTGCCTCCCAACTAAAAAAACTTTGTTCAAAGTGGTATGGGTTATAAAACATGGAGTTTTGATTGAAATTAGCAGCAATACAAATAGTTAATGGATATTTGACCTGCTTGCATTTTTTGGGTTTATTTAGATGAATTATTTGACATAATGCCTTAAAGAGGTGAACTATTTGATAAAATTTGGATCTAAAATTCAGCAAGGTAGAATTTTTTCATTGAAGTGGACCATTCTCCTGCAAATCTCTCTTTCAACATTTTCTGACTAGTTCAGTTTAGACATTCACATCAAACTTCCTTTATCAAACGATTCCCTAACTGATACACTCTCTCTCTCTCTCTCTCTCTCTCTCTCTCACACACACTCATAATTCACTAAGAAAATCTAGACCAAAAAAACCAATTCGAGAAGAGAATACATACATCTAGAGCGAGTGGAAGCCACAGAGTTTTGTTGCCAAATAGCCTGGCACAGTGGAGAGCCCCTAGGCAAGTATCATTAGTTATTATGAAATGGGAATTGCCTGATTGAACAATATAACTTGCGTTGACCTGTGAGTAATTTCCTGCACAGGAGCCATTTAGAGGATCACATTTTGAGTATAATGTCTAAGAGAGATAGACTAAATATTTGGGATGAGATGTATGTTCTTACACTTACGTTTCGAGTAGGATAAGAAGCTTGAGTCTTTTGGATACCTCTCAGCACACATAAGTGTTTCAGTGTGCTATATTCTTGGAAAAGTTTGATTTATAACATCAGTTGCATGTGTTACAGTTATCTCTTTTATCAAGACTCGTATATCTTAAAAATTATGGTTGTCAATGTTACCAAATCATCCATCCACCCACCCACACCAAAAGGACAAGTTGATGTGGGATGTAAGGTGCCTCTCAGCATAAATGAACAATTTAAATATAATCAAAACAAATAGATGGGCATAACAACAGTTAATAGGCTACTTAATATCATACTTGTTTGTAACATGTGGGAGGAACACCCTAGAGGCAAATGCTCTTCGAAATATGTCTATGAATTGATCGCTAAGGCCACCAATCCCTAGTTTTAGAAGGTCAAAATCCTTGTGTTTGAAAATATTGTTGCTTCACATTGATTGATTATCTGCAAATGTACAATTTCCCATTCCATTCATAACAATAATTAATAAATGATGAAGCAATTTAACTATCAAAAATAGACACCCTTAAATAAGAAACAAAGTGAAGCCATAAGTACAGGGAAGATTTCAAAGGAAAAATTGTGGTACCTTTTACCCAGAATTCGGTAGGTGCTTCAAATACAAAATAGGTTTTATTTGAGAGTATCCCACTTTCTACATTTTCAGACTCTTCCAGGCCTTCCACCACAGTCTAGCTCATAGTAAAGATGTAATTTGTTCCACAATACTCAAATGAAGCCCTCTGCCCCACTGTGAAAACCTACAATTTTAAGTATGACATATGTCCCTTTTTCTCAGTAGCACCAAATTGATTGAAGTTAAGGTAAATCTCAAACCACCATTGCACAAGCCTCGATATAATCAATATTATTTTGATTACACCATTCAACAAAAAACCTCTCCACCCCATGTTAAGTATGACATATGTCCCTTTTTCTCAATTATTACTTTTGTAGTTGATGTTGATAAGGGGCGTTTAAGTGTTTTGCAGACTATTTTATTTGAACTAAATATGAATACATGAAGGTTTCTGTACATTTGCAGATTTTATATCATGAGTGGTAGCCTTTTGTGGCCATCTTTTTTGGCATTATACATTTGATACCACTTTGGATAGTTAATTACTTTTGTAGTTGATGTGGTTTGTAATTATTTGGGTGAAATTTTGTTAGTGTTGTAATGTGTTTGAGATGGTAGATGCATCGGTTGCGTTGGTTGATTTTTTGTTGAAAAATCATTTTTATACTATCGATAACATGTTGATAAGGGGTGTGATTGACAGGTTCGAAACCCCACGATGTCAATATGTCCATCAAGCAAGATATGTATTGATTCGTTCAAGCTCCATATGGCTGTCAAATTCAAAAAACAATACTTGACATCCCAGTGGCCACAAGTTAAAAATCCTATGGTTTTGAAACCATTCTCCTATTGTTTCTAAATACAATGGCTCGATTGGAAACAAATTCAAACAATCTGTAATTTATTTCTACTCTTCATTGTAACTTGAGATATCTATATAAGGAGCCCTCTTCTCTAATGTCGATTAAAATAATAATGTCTATGGAAGCTTTTCTCTTCAACATTATGGATTGCAGAAACTCTAAGTCTCTAATATGTACATTTTCATATATCATCTTCGGGATTAAGAGTGTGTAGTATTCGTTACCGGATGAGTTCTTTCCATTGCCCATTTCTCATGAGTTGTCATTTCTTTTATGACCTTGAACAATAAGAAATCTTTACATTCTTCGATTAACCTTGCATGAACCAAAAAAGAGGCTCTTGTATGCTAACATAAATGAACCCCACATTATAACACAGATTTACAAACGGTTTAAGACTGTGAACCATTGTTACCAAATGAAAGATCACTGAAATGGACAGAGCTATGCAAAATTTCAAGTTGATGCAACCTCATAGTTTTACCTTTAAATTACTTACGAGGTTTATTATTTATTTTTTGCATCTGAGGTCCCAGTTTTGAATCCCCGGACTTCCCAATAGAAACCAAGCTGCTATGAAATACCATCATCTTCTCAAAGCACACTTCGAGCTCCAAAGGCACCAATAATTTTCCCAACCTCTTCCCTAAACTAACCCCACAGGTGGATCCCTGGTGCCCCATGTAAATTCCAACCTCATATCATCGTAGACCAAATCAAACAACTAAAATTTATTATCTTTCATTTCCTGAAATAGATAATTTGTAATCAATATTATAGCTTAAATGAAATAAGAGATGTAAAACAATTCCTTTAATTAAAAAAAGCAGTGGATCTCAAAACCCGATATTCTTTGTTATTGATTATTACAATAGTGATGCCCAAATCAGAAAAAATTAAGATTTTCCTTTGCAGACACATAAGGAATCTTAAGCAGCATTTGGAAGGCCACATTTTTTCAGTAGGATGTAAGATGACAGAACTACAGAGGTATGTCGCTAGTAAAAGGCACACAAAGTATTTGGAAAATAAATTAAAATCCACAAATACAATTGCTATATATAATGTCTGTGAACCGTTTGAACTCGGAGATAAAAAGAGTCAAAGGAGGCGGGGAGAGAGGAGAAAATGATGACAAGTAAAGGTATCTGAATTTGAAAGTGAAAGGAAACTGAAGGGATTTGGCCTTACAATTGTCGTTGTTTCCAGCTAAAAACAGAAAATACAGGCAAACAGACCGTCAAAATTAATCACCTTGGGATGTGAGATGACAGGACTATAGAGGTATGTCGTTAGTAAAATGCACACAAAGTATTTGAAAAAAAATTTAAATCCACATATACAATTGCTATATATAATGTTTGTGAACCATCTGAACTCTGAGATAAAAAGAATCAAAGGAAGCGGGGAGAGAGGAGAAAACAATGATAGGAAAGGTATCTGAATTTGAAAGTGAAAGGAAATTGAAGGGATTTGGCCTTACAATTGTCGTTGTTTCCAGCTAAAATAGAAAATACAGGCAAACGACCGTCAAAATTAATCACCTTGAAAAAAAAATCCAAATGGACGTCAAATTTAACATAGTTGCAGAAACATCCAGAGGTCCTTTACCATAGCGGGATGCCTTCGACGTAACTAGGAGAGAAAGCTTTACTCTTATGATTAAATAATATTATGTACTAGCAATCGCATGTGTACAATGCAATGTGAACGCCAAACGGTATATGTTATTTTATTTAGAGGGATAGTTATTACTTTTGTAATTGATGTTGATAAGGGGTGTGATTGATTTTGTAAGTATGGGAATATAGATGAAGCATTACATTTAAAGGTTCTATCTCTACATTTCAAATTTGTTACAAATTCGTACATATACATTTGCAAATCTTATATCACGAGTGGTAGCATTTTGCAGACTATTTTATTTCAACTAAACATGAATACCTGAAGAATTTCATACATTTGCATATTTTATAAGTGGATTAATGCAAAAAATAAAGTCTATCTAATTAATCTAATGTAGTCTAGCTAAGCAAAACAGAGATCGCTAGAATTCATGATGATAAATAACCACAAGCTATTTAAATTAAAGTTAATATTCTTTGCCTACATTCGAAGGTGACAACTAATTTTGAAGTTAAGATGACTTTCATGAATATCTTTGTTGTTATTTACTACAATTATCAGTTACTACAATATTATTCTAAGTTACAGTGCCCCTATCATCCTCTAGGACATAGGAACAAACATACAACCATCAAATTCTCAAGAGGATAGAAAACAAGTGGCAATAAATCTAGATAAATATGCAGTTAAAGTATGCTCCCTTTTCTTGAAGAAGAGTAAATTTAAGTACTTATCCTTGTCATTAATTGGTAATTAAGAATATATATAATATGTAATGCCATTGGTCACTATACATAATGCAATGGCATACTTTACAGAATCACAACATATCCTTGCAGTTATTGTATCAATTCAGATGTAGAATCATTTGCAAATGTTATTATACATTTATAGAAGCAACATTAAATTGATGACCTCTAGTAAAGAAATCCACTATTTACCCTTACATTTGCATTCGCTTAGATAGAATAGATCCACGGATCCAAGTACATTGGATAAGGCAAGATTAATACATATCAAACATATTGACATCATATATCCATGGATAGATTGCCTTGCAAGCCTATTCACCTTTTCAACTTTTCTTACATTGGTATAACACAACATCGTCTACTCTTGGATCCATGTTAGGTAAAATACATAGTCCAAGACCTCGTTTTTGATAACGCATAAATTAAATTCATCCACTGCAGTTCTCAAAAATATTGGAAAATTTATTCTTGTCTCAGTTGCTACGCATATGCTCATATTAAAATGTTGACAAACTGGACATAAGAATACCAAACATAAGTTTAATGCCATCTAAGAAGATCTATGAAACAACAAAATTCTATCATATATAACCAATTGAGATATTTTGATAACAGTCGACCTTTAAGGAGGCACACATCTAGTTGTTAAACATATTAAAGATGTAAATCCTAAAAGTTATAATTAGCTTGTTCATTTCATTTTTTTCATGATGAAAATCTTGTGTATCTAACGTATTGAAGAATCATTTTTTGAAACTGCAACTTAGCAACATGAACAAAGTGTCGTGTTCTGGATTGAAGGCATTTTTTTCTGGTTTGAGCACTAAACGATATGCACTTAAATCAATTGACATAGAATAGGATCTCAAAGGATAGGAAGAGTAGGACAAAAGTAACAACCAAATTGACATGTTTAGAATATAAACAATAAGAAAAATGAATGGCATTCAAAGTATAATTCTTTGGGGTATTTTTTCAAACAATTCATGTCCATACCAATTTTAAAAATCTGGTTACAAATTTCACTTCAATGCCTAACCATTGTCACTCTTATTGGACCTACATCCTTTTCTTGTTATATCAGTTCAATCCTCTAACGAGGGGGAAGTTCATCACAAGATTAATATTGGACCTACATTTATGCTTTTCCATGTCAACGTGATCTACGATCATGCAAGTAAAGCATTTAAAGAGAACAAAAACCCAATAAGTATATTATTCTTGTACTTTATCTGTAATTATATCTACAATTAAAATGTGCATGTACGATGACATAATGAGAACCACAAAAAATCTAAATGAGAAATATATAATTGGCTATGGTGCTACAAGCACTGTTTAAAAATAGCATAACTTATATTCACACCTGGGAGGCCGGATATAAGTAGGCACAAAAATTTAATCCCCCTACCTTGCTCCATAGGGGCAACCAAAACAAAGCAACTGAGGCAACCATAGTGAATGAAACCTCATCTCGATATCATGTTATTCTGTAGGTTTACACTTCACAATCCTAACGAGTCTGCTAATTTTACACAATTGCAATCTGAGTTGGAAGCATCAAGCATCCGAATCTTGTGAGTCTTCATGGATATTCACTTTTTCCATATGGAAACCTATTGTTTTATGATTACATGGTAAACGGAAGTCTGTGGAACATCCTACACGTTGAGTACAATGATTATGTTATTAAAAAAATGGATCTGTACACTGTAGATTCATATTTTGAAATAGAAGAACCCTACCAATCTCTAACCTTATACTGAATACTAAATATTGAAGGAAAATCTTATATTTTATGACAAAATTATCACTACACAAACACAATTATGGAATGAATAGGACGACATAACAATCCTGTACAAATGAAATAACATTCCTCATTAATGCATCAGAAAAATAATTACAAACAACTAATCATGCTCAGCCATTAGAGCTCACTCAAGATACTTGAAGAGGTGTACAACATCCTCCCCTTCATTGAAAATTTCGAGTCTCTTGTTTTAAAATCCAAAATCCATCTCCATGAATGCCAAAGCACTTAGAAAATAGGGGACACCAATTGATTTTTTTGGTGATGCAAGATTACCATTAACCCAAGATACCCTCGCATAATGGAGAGCTATTGATTTTATTTCTCTCACAACTTTTGTTTATTCCTGCAATGGTTTCCAGTCTTCTTCGGTGACAGGAAAATGAGCAGCAACAGAAAGATGACTCCTATGATAAACTTTAATCATTCTCCCAATTTCTGGATGAGTCTTTTGTGGAGTTGGGCGTCAATGTAGAGAGCGATGACAAGTTCTTGTTTCCAGTCTATTGTAAATCCCATTGGGATATCAGGTATGTCTATTTTGGCAATTTGCAAATGTACCCAACTGGGTACAATGTCAATCCTCAGTGCGATGATTGCTTCTTCCTCACTGACATGAAAAGTGGTCGAGAACTCTTCAATGGCCTCAATAACGGATTAATTCACTTGTTTGAGATTTTGGTTAAGAATGGGAGTAATGCAGTCAAGTAAATCACTGGCTCTCATGGCTTGATTTGGAGGGATTTTCTATTTTTTGTGGATTAACGCTGAAGAGCGATGAGGCCATAAATTGACCATAAATTACCATTATTTTGTCCTTCCAAGTTACCTTTGAAAGTGGATTTAAATGTAATCTGGGAACTTATAGTTTGCTTAAGATAGAATATAAGATATATATCTTGTTCATTCTTTATAAATCTTTTGTTTAGCTATTTTGTTGACTAATCGTATTGATTATTTGGGAAAAGATGCAAAGTCTTGTGTATGCAGGCCATAAAGGAAAGATAACGCTAGTATTGAGAAAAGTGGAATTTCATGCACAATACATTTAAAATCAAATATAATTTCATATTCAGATTCCTCTCGAAAAATTATGAAAGTTCAAAGAAACAATCATCTCAATCTGAGGTCGCATACAAAACTTATAGTTGTTTTAAGTTAGTTGCGGAACTCGCAAAGTTAGTTGCGAAACTCGCAGGTTTAGTTATGGAACTCACAGATTTAGTTCCAGAACTTGTATCAATTGAATGACAGTTAGTTCTGAAACTTTCAATTCATGGACAAATCAGATTTAGTTCCGGAACTTGCAGATTTAGTTCCAGAATTTGCATAAAAGGAATGACAGCTTTAGTTCCGGAACTTGCATCAACGGAATGACAGTTTTTGAGGTATTGTGAAAACTCAGAGATTCCAATGGGAAATCTGAGAGATTTTTTTTTTCATAGCAATGTGTTTAACAAAAACCTCATTCATATTTGCTACAGGTTTTACCAATAAAGAGAAATCTAACTTTTAGTGAATTGTAGTTCGAGGAAAAGGCGTATTTGACAAGCCTCAAAAGTTCCACAATAAAAAACAACAGAGTCAAATGGAAAATCTGAGAAAGGTATTTGGTCAAAATCATATTTTGAGGAAAATCCTCCTTCCAATTATGTAGAGGAATAAAATCATTATGATTCTTGTTACCGAAAAGCAAGGAGAAGATTTGGGAGCAAATCTTTCTAAAATAAGTGAGATAAGATTTGACTTCAATAATATATCTCTCTCAATATTTTGTGGAGATGAAGATCTTAGTTGTTAGGATTGGAATAAAGATAAGATCAGATTGTATTTCCTAAAATAAGGAGTTGGTTGGATGCATGAATTATAAATGCAACCTTCCACACTTAGATATGTAATGCTTTTCTCCAAAGAAATAAAGATCTATTCTTTCCTCTCAAATATTCTGTAGTTTTGAGATCTCAAAAGTATGATTTAAATCCTCTTCCCAGGAATGAGCTGGCCACTCATTCCAAGGAATATGAATTTGTGTTTTTGTGTTTATATTTATTCATTTGCCTTTAATTCCTTTTGTTGTATTGTTTTTATCTTTATATTGTGAAAATTCAGTCTGTTGTAAACCTGTAGGTGTTTCGTTCAATTATGTTTACTTTTAATTCAACAATTTCAATTTATACAAGTGTGATTTCCTTTATGCAAGTGTGTTTACAAAACTGCAAGTGTGCTTTTAAATTTCTGCATGTGTGATTTATTTTATGCAAGTTTGGATTGTGTTTAAAGGATTTGTTTTCCAAGATCTTCTTCTCTTAATGGATACAACCTTTGGACACCAACCTAGATTGACATTTTTAATGGCAAGGATTAACGACCCTCATCAAAGAGTATTTTAGCAATCTTTCTGCATATTTTAACTAGGAAGGGCAGAAGTATTCAATATCCATTGTCAAGATGAGAAAGGGTTTGGCAACTCAAAAACCTAGCATGGTTTAGCGATCTAGCTTTTTTATTGATTGTACTGAAGCTCCCCAAAAGATGCACCATAAATCATACCTAATTTCAATGACTCTAGTCAACTGTAGTTTATTCCATAAACCTTTTCTTCACTATTATAGGCTGTAAAAGGTTCAAATCTACATATTCTAGCCAAAATTTACAGTTTGACTTCACAAAACATTATCCACAACAAATACAATGCAAATTTTTAGTTTTTCACACCCGAATTCGAAGGAATTAAAAGCATCTATGATTTTAAACCGTAGAAATCTGACGATATTTGTAAGATAGATCGAGCATTGTGGGTGAAAAAATTCTCGCCTTACTCAGCTACAATCTTTAATGCTTTACTTTTTCCATGGCCGCGTGTCTCAAATTACACAAATCGCTCCTCAAAGAAAAATCAACACATCAAAAAATGAAAAAGGGACTATTAAAAATAGTCGAAAAACATGAAAACATCTAGCCAAAATTTACAGTTTGACTTCACAAAACATTATCCGCAACAGATACAATATTCCATAAACCTTTTCTTCACTATTATAGGCTATAAAAGGTTCAAATCTACATATTCTAGCCAAAATTTACAATTTGACTTCACAAAACATTATCCGCAACAGATACAATGCAAATTTTTAGTTTTTGACACCCAAATTCGAAGGAATTAAAAGCATCTATGATTTCAAACCATAGAAATCTGATGATATTTGTAAGATAGATTGAGCGTTGTGGGCGAAAAAAATTCTCGCCCTTCTCAACAACAATGAAAGGTGGTCGAGAACTCTTCAATGGCCTCAATAATAGATTGATTCACCTGGTTGAGATTTTGATTAAGAATGGGAGTAATGCAGTCAAGTAAATCATTGGCTCTCATGGCTTGATTTGGAGGGATTTTTTGTTTTATGTGGATTAATGCTAAAGAGTATTTTAGCAATCTTTCTGCATATTTTAAGTAGGAAGGGCAAAAATATTCAATATCCATTGTCAAGATGAGAAACGGTTTGGTAACTCAAAAACCTAACATGGTTGAGTGATCTAACTTTTTTATTGATTGTACTGAAGCTCCCCAAAAGACGCACCATAAATCATACCTAATTTCAATGACTCTAGTCAATTGTAGTTTATTCCATAAACCTTTTCTTCGCTATTATAGGCTGTAAAAGGTTCAAATCTATAGATTCAAGCCAAATTTTACAGTTTGACTTCACAAAACATTATCTGCAACAGATACAATGCAATTTTTTAGTTTTTGATGCCCAAATTCGAAGGAATTAAAAGCATCTATGATTTCAAATAGTAGAAATCTGACGATATTTGTAAGATAGATTGAGCGGTGTGGGCGAAAAAATTCTCACCCTGCTCATCTACAATCTTCAAAGCTTTACTTTTTCCATGGCCGCGTGTCTCAAATTACACAAATAGCTCCTCAAAGAAAAATCAACACATCAAAAAATGAAACAGTGATTGTTAAAAATAGTCAAAAACATGAAAAAATCTAGCCAAAATTTACAGTTTGACTTCACAAAACATTATCCGCAACAAATACAATGCAAATTTTTAGTTTTTGACGCCCAAATTCGAAGGAATTAAAAGCATCTATGATTTCAAACCATAGAAATCCGATGATATTTGTAAGATAGATTGAGCGTTTGTTGGCGAAAAAATTCTCACCCTGCTCAGCTACAATCTTCCACTCTTTACTTTTTCCATGGCCGTGTGTCTCGAATTACACAAATCACTCCTCAAATAAAAATCAACACAACAAAAAATGAAAAAAGGAGTGTTAAAAATAGTCAGAAGACATGAAAACGTCTAGACAGCCGTCAAACCGTCAAATTTAACATAGTCTCATAAACGTCCGGAAGCTTTTTCCATGGTCGTGTGTCTTAAATTACACAAATCGCTCCTCAAATAAAAATCAACACAAAAAAAAATGAAAAAGGGACTGTTAAAAATAGTCGGACAAAAATGTCCGAAAGATTTTTCCATGGCCATGTGTCTCAAATTACACAAATCACTCCTCAAAGAAAAATCAACACAGCAAAAAATGAAAAAGGGACTGTTAAAAATAGCTGGAAAACATGAAAACGTCTAGACGGTCGTCAAACCGTTAAATTTAACACAGTCTCAGAAATATCCAGAAGTGCCTTTCCCATAGGGGGAATGCCTTCAGCGTAATAATAAAATTACATACTTGTAATTTCTAAGGGTCATATTGAGACTAAGCATGTTTTAGATTTTTTAAGATTTAAACAAAAATCCATACATTTTTGTGGGGATATTTGTTGGTTGTTTTGAACCCTGGCAATTTAGTAGTTTGATAATGCCATCTTTCACATAATGTTGAACCAAATAATATTTGGTATTTCTATTTGGTTCAATTGTGAAATTCTAGATTCTTTATCATTAAGATTGTTGAAGTGTCACCAATCATGAGTGGTGTAGAAGAAATCATTTTTACATATAAATCTCCAAGAGTAGTTCTAAGCCATAGTATTTCCTTGATTGTTTTTGCAGTTGCCATGTATTTGGTTTCTGTTGAAGAAATTACATGCATTGACTGCTTCTTTAACTTCTAAGAGATGATTGGTGTTCATCAAGAAACTTGTAGTTGATTTCTCATCGTCGAAATCGCCTCCATAATCAAAATTTAAATAACCAACCAGTCTTAAATTCCCTTCTCTAAAGTATTTGAGCCCTAAATTTTGTGTTCCTTTTAGATATTGAAGCACTCTCTTTATTTCTACTCATTGACTTTCCATAGGTTATTGCATGAATCCAGAGAAAACACCAACTACAAATGAAATGTTTGGTCAAGTTGTGGTTGCATAGATCAGACTTTCAATGAGTTGTTTGTATTTAATTGTATCTACCAGCTTTGAAGTATCATTTAATGTTAACTTCAAATTTTGTTCCTCGAGCGTATCAAGTGGTCTACAGTCTGTCATTTCAAATTTGCTCAAAATTTCACCAATGTATTTCTATTGTGTGATGAGATGTACTTTGATTTTTGAATCACTTCAATACCCAAATAGCAATGAAGGCATCTCAAATATGTCATTTCAAAGCCTTTCATCAATTCTACTTTGATTTTCGTAATGTATCTTTCATTGTTTCATGTGAGGAGCAAATCATCCACATATACAACAAGAAATATAATTGTATTGTCAGTTATTTTGACAAATAGAGTTGCATCTTCAAATTAAAAATGTTAAAAGTTCATGTTCAGAGGCATTCAATGAGTTTTTCATACCATACTTGAGGGGATTGGTTTAAGTTATACAGTGATTTCTCCAATTTGCAAACTTTTTGCTCTTGGTTGTGTAGTACAAATCCTCGTGGTTAAGCCATGTACATTCTTTCTTTGAGATTGTCGTTTAGAAAATAATTTTCGCATCCATTCAATAAAATTTCCATTTGTTTTATGATGTCAAAGCCAACAAAGTTTGAATAATGGTTCATTTTTATTGTAGGTGCAAAGATACCATTATAGTTTATTCCTTCTTTATAGGCAAATCTTGGTGTGATAACTTGTGCTTGTGTTTATCTAGTGAGTCATTTTATTTGTACTTGTTACAAAGGACTCACTTACAACCTATTGGTTTAAAATTAATTGGAGGATTAACCAACTTCCAAGTCCCAATTTTTTACCGAGCCATCATATTCACTTTTCATCACTTGTTTCCATACATCCAACATTTTCACTTATTTAAAAGAGATTAGTTCAAATCAAAAAGAACAATTGAATTCTTCTTCCAATGGTCAAAAGATGGGTTGTACCCAGGTGCGCTCTCTGAGATCCAATTTTCCATTTTATCTTAAATCTCTTCAAGCATTTTATTTATTCTCTAATCTGTTTATATGTGTTTCTAGTGCATGTTGTCCCAACTTCATCAAGTCTAACATATGTAAGTGTCTATGTGATCCATTTAGGCATTTGTAAACTGAATTTCCCGCTCACGTTTCAAGTTAATGAAAAGTATGTTAAGAAATAAGTAACTTTGAAAAAGAAAGGGTTTACATTACCTTCACATTAGATGATGATGATGTATGTTCCAAATGGGTACACAATGTTCCTCTTCCAACAGGATGAATCACCTACACAGGAAAGATGCTCAGAAAAATATGGAGTTAGATATAAAAATAGCGGGTTGCCTTGTAATGAAAAGTTCTAGGAAATCAGCAGCCTTCCTTGTAAGGATGTCATCCCACTTTCAACACTTAAGTAGATAATGAATGTTAAAGGAAATGTTGGATACAATAAAGAAATATATGCTTTTTACTTAATAAACAATGATATGTATATATATATATATATATATATATATATATATATAGAGAGAGAGAGAGAGAGAGAGAGAGAATTTATTCTTCCATAAACTCTTGGATGTATGGTTGATCATAATAAAGTGCCTAAGAAAGGGGCCACAAAGCATCGTAGGTCGTCGAAGTAATCTGCTCAAGCTTAGTCAGTTGTGTCACTTTCCTCCTTAATGATTTCTAGTTGATCTCCAATATCGTCAATGTTCAGGGTCAACGTAATGGCACAAAGGCTGAGCTCGTGGGCTATGTCGTATTGCTCCTAGCAGAAAGGTTGTGGGATGATATAAAGGTTATGGATGTTTGTTATAGGGTGTACCTATCCTGAAACTGTCATCCAAAGACAATACATCCTTGTAAAGTCGATTGTTAGCAAAATCAGGTGATAAAAATGATAAAGATAGTAATATAAGGCAAAAAGACAGGGATTGACACTGATTAAGAATTAGCAGTGATTGGGGCAAAAATGGTTTTGTTTCAACAAAGGTTGGTAAAACATGTTGTTTTTTATGCAGATTGGAATCTTGGCAAAGTAGAGGTGAAGCATAGGGGTTGTAGAGGTAGGATGAACTTAGAAAATAAACACTAACGTCTATAAAGGAATAACTTAAATGCAAAGGGATTTGGGGTTCGATTGACGACGATTGGGGGATCGGCGACGATCCCTGGTATATTGAATAATTTTCTAATAGGTTGGATAAATTGTTGAATGGAAGACGTGATAGATGATGTCTATATGGGTGTGTGAGGATGAGTGCATATAGAGTGTAGCTAATATAACTAAGAGTAAAATAACATAACTCGGGGCATTATACCTTATTGAGTGCTACTATAGGTGATAAAACTCCATCGGTGGACTGGATGTTTGAGAGGGACTGCCAAGGTGTGGCAGCAAGTTGTAAATGGTCCTTCCAATGTCATTAGGTTGCTCAAGATACAGGCAAGGTCTCGATATCTCAGCATTTTTTCCATAGTGAATCCAATCTAACTGAGGAATGAAGAAGGATGGACAGTGACTTAATAGGATCGACGATGACTGTAACGATCACCGCCGATCGTGGATCATTGTTGATCGGGTCAAGATTATTAAGAAACAAATAAGCAAGGATGGAAAATTGTTGAAACCACTTGCCATCCAAATCTCGAAGCCAGTTCAAGAATGGTGGGGGGTTAAAAATCCGGGTAGGAAGAGGTTAAGAGGTTAGGATGGTTGGGGTAGTTTACGTTAGATTTTTTTAAAGAGGTTAAGAAGGGTGAATGAGATTTATGTGGGTAAAGGGGGGTTTACGATGGTAATTATAAAATATAGAGATAATGAACTTAGGATGATAATAATAGTGTAAACAATTATAATGCAATTAATATGTAGGGTCACTTAGGGGTAAAAAATTGGTGTCTACATTTGCCTCCTTTTTGTTGATTATTTGTAGGCACAGGCTGTGAAAAAAAAACTAGTGCAAAGATGCCCAATTTTTATGGTAAGGATATTATTTCACCCTCAAGCCAATGGTTGGCTATGCGGGTCATTGGATTAAAAAGAGTTGGATTGTGTGAATAGGTTTGCTTAAAGATGTTACGGGGTTTGACTATAGTCTGAACTGACCATGCCAGAGGAATATACAACAATGGTAGTATTATTGGAAACACTTAGTAGGGGAAATTAAATGACCTCATTGGCGTCATTATGTGGGCCTCTTATGGATGCAAGCTTCGAGAAGATCACTACAAGGAGAGGATCTAATAAAATTCTTATCGCATGGATGTGTAAAGCCATGAGACTAATGGGTTAGAGGCAAATATCCATAATATGTGCAAAATAAGTGTATGATCAAAAATATAGTTTTGACAAGGAGTTGGGCATGAAAATGAAGGCATATCAGCTCAAAAGATGTAATATCCTTTAAAATGAGGAGTATAATTCCAAGGTGCCCCAAAACTGGGTATGAAAACTATGTGTATGGCCACAAAAGGTGCACTAGGTGACATAGACTCTAAGGGATTATCATGTTATGGTCAAAGGATTGTGTAGGTAGTGAAAACATGTTTCCTAAGGGACGAGGAGAATCTTTTGTGTATTTTGAGAAAGCACATGGGCTCTAAATGGGATCGCATTGTATTTGGAAAGGTCTAAGAGAACAAATTTGAGAAAATGTGTTAAAAGGGGCGTATCGACAACAATTTCCGATCGCTAGTCGATTATGGGTACAATCGGCGCCGATTAAAGATCATATTCAATCCTATAAATATAGATTATATAAGTCAATTGGGCACCCAAATAGTTCATTTACACTGTTTGAATTTGTGTTTTTGAGATCTTTTAGAACAATCGATTTGAGTATTTGAGAGATGGAGGTAAGCATGAGTGGTCGAAAGAGGCAACAAACATGGAGAGCAGTAAGTAAATTTGGTTTGTTTTGTGATTTTGTTTTCATTTTTGTCTTCATTTTTTTTGTGCACTTTTGGAAAGATTTTGGGCAAGAATGCCTGATCATCGCCAATTATACCGGTCGACAATGATCGAATGGATCGCCGGCAGTTAATAGGGAAAATTGGCGCCAATTGCAAATATGTGGCGATCGGTACTTAGTAATAAAGATTTTTAGAATTTATTGGATGAAATGACTAATGGATGTAATTTTTCATGTTTTGCAGGTGAGAGATACGATATACCTTTGGGATAGTATCTCGGGTATGCTAGAGGAGATCAATGGGATGTGACAAATGTAGAGTTGGATCATTTGTCAGATGTTGGTTTGGGGGGGTTTCACCACTACCAACGGATCCCAAGAGATGCAACACTAATGATTACTATTTTGAATAGTTGGGACACGACTACAAGGATATTTTGGTTTCATATGAGAGAGATGATGGTCACACTAGAGGATGTGTACCGTATTTTGAGATTGTTGATTCAAGGGGAGAGGATAGTACCTATTACACGAGACACACCTTTAGAGGTGATCAAGAGATTATATGAAGATGATGTCCTGGATATTTGATATACTGCAAGGGGATTTCATATTGAGAGCTATTATGATGAGAATGTGTCAAAGAGCTACCTGATGTCCATGGTTATGTTGATAATTTCATGTTATACACTGTCAGATTCAGGAGGAGGCAAGTTTCCTTGGATGTTGGTGGTTGCAGCAAATGAGATTATGGAGCATAGGACTATGTATGTATGGGGGTTTACCTTGCTAGCACTGGCATACCACGAGTTATGGGGTTGTGTGACTAGGAGGAGATTTGGTTTAGATGGGGGTTTCTTCTTCATTGTTGGGCTACGCGAGCATATTGTTGTATTGAGACCACCAGGTCTACCTTGGAGGATTAGGGACCAGGCAAGGTGTGTAGCCGGGTTTATGAGGTGGAGATGAAATTAGATGTGAGGGATGGAGTAGAGTGAGATGAGGACTATTATGTTGAGTTGACCAAAGGATTAATCTGTTGATGACATTTTTTGGAGGCCGTATGTTGGATTTCTTGCATGGTTGAGCATGGATGTAGTTGACAGGGTTGAGACGAGTGTGGTGGATATGGGGATGACGTGCGGATATGATTGAGATTGTACAGTTTCACAAAGTGCGCAAAAAGTTTGGGTTACCATAGTAGATACTTGGTGAGTCGATTATCTATTGACGAAATGATTCAGAGAGAGATATGTCACCATCAGTGATAGATGATGCAAAATAGGTGACAGAGGAGGGGGAGTTGGTTGATGGTGATATTGATGATGCATGGGTGGTTGAGGAGTTTAGTGATTGGTGGACACAACAATGGGTGGCCTTGATAGATAGAGTGGTGCAGCAACATATGGGTGGAGAGGTGGAGGAGGAGGGTGATGGAGAGTTAGGGAGATTACATGAAGCTTTTGATGCACTGCATATAGAGAGAAACTAGTTGACAGTGGAGTAGGATACCACCCACCAAGAAAGGGATACTCTATTGTAGGAGTGAGATCAGGTATGCTTGGAGTGTGACACTTTTCAGAATCAGAGAGATAGATATTGTTGGCAACGGGAGGCATTTTAGGTGATGTACGGGGAGACGGGCACTGCATAAGAGGATTCAATGGGCGGAGGGTAGGGAGCAGGGAAAAATGTGGGCCAGGTTATATTTTTTGCAGGAGGAGTAGTGCCCACAACAGGTGGAGGTCAGATGAGACCTGCCAGGTATTATTACCATAGATCAATACCAAGATTTAGGAGAGGAGATGCGGTATTATGAGTGTCTTGAGACGGAGCATCTTCCAAATGCACCTCATTATACAAAGTATAGAGTGAGCAAGCATAGGTCATCTCGGTGGGCCACCTCAGTGAGTACTAGCAGTGTTGCACAACCTCGAAGAGATTTAGGACATGATGGAGGGATAGAGGGGGGCCAGGGTGGTGTTGGTGATAGAGTTTTTGATTTTTAGTTTACTGCCTGGTTGGTGGGTTTTATATATGAATTTGATGTATTAAGCCCTTTTTCAATTTGAATTTGGTTGGTTTTGTATATGAAATTTGGTGGGTTTTGTATATGAATTCAAGATTTTCATTTGAATATCTTGAGTTTCCTTCCTTTCCATATTCATAATTTATCAACACTTTTTCCACAAGAAACCCTATCTTGCATGGCCATAGCTTGATTCAAGAGGTCAAGACTTAGCTCTGGATCTTCTACACTTTTTGTTGCTTCCCAGATTTCTTTCACAGATTCTTTCTTTAGAATTTCCAAAATCTCATCCTTATATTCATTCAAAGAATCTTCATGTTCAAATTCAAGACAAGCACTCGAAGGAATCAATTCATCATCCTAAATCTCACTACATTCCACTACTCTTTTGTTAAGGAGAGCCTCGACTTCAAGGGCCTCAGAATTCTTTGCTTCAACTTTTTCATATCCTATTCCAAAATTACCATTTTGGCATAAGATGGGAGGTTGTTGGAAAAATTCACAGAGTTAAACTTTCAACTTGCCAAATGCATTTATGTATGATTCTCATCTCCAAAACTTTATCATTAATATTATTGTTTGCATACTCTAAAAGTATAGTGTTCCTAACACCGTATTTTTTTGAGTCAGTTGGCCGAAAAAAATGTCTGGTTTTTGTAACACGTGTCTCTCAGTGTACTGCATGTTCCTGGTAAAATTATGCTTCAAATTATTTTTTAAAGGATCTCCATACCCTTTTCCAGAGCTTGCATGAATGGAATTTCTTACATCATGTGAATTTTCAATATGTAGTAATCTTATGTAACTATATATTTATATGTGATCATTTTCATATTTAATTTATTCTCTTTATGTTTCACTCGAATCTGATTGCACATTATGTATTTGTTTACATTGTTTCTACACATGTAGGGATTTCCATACATTCACTTTGCTAACTAATGTGGATTTGCTACATTTTACCTTTCATATTTGGAGATAAGTAATCAAATACAACGATCTCTCCCCACCTTTTTAGGATTCTAGATTGCTCTACTCTCTTTATTATGGATCTTGTGATTGTTCTAGTGTGTTTGTTATATTGACATTTGCAGAATTTTCAACTCTAATTATATTTGCAGCATACATATTCCATCTAAGTTAAAAATTCAGCTTGGTAACTAAACAATGAATGGTTTCTTGATGATTTATAATTTATATAGTTTTAGAAACATAATGCTTCCTAGTGATTTATGAAGTGTGTGGTTATCACTCTGCATAATAAACCTAAGGATTATTATAGTAAGACTTCAAATAATAGGAGAACAATCGAAAGGATTATGTTTTGGATGCAAAAGGCCTCAAAATTTGCAATGCATGATTAGAGAATAAACATCCAGTTGATGATGTCTAGAGCCAAGAAGAAATTAGTAGTGAGGTGCTCAGTATCATTCCTGGTATAGGTGGTCACAAAGGAAGCCTTTTTCTCATTGCAAAACTAAAAACATTGAATAAGATAATTTATCATATAGAATGTAGGTAAAGATGGGCTTCTAAATCCATTGAAGTAGACACTAGAGAGGAGGTTCTTATGCACTTTAATATTGAAGATAATCATATAATGCCCCTAGTAATTATGAAACTCTGCACCAATTCACCACTTTCCAGTTGAACCAGTGATGTCCCAAATTCTCATGAATCTTATTAGTACTGTGACTGCAATATGAATAAATTCAAGTGAAAAGAAAATTTCAATTGATTTCTAGCTAGCATGGAGGTGGAAGCAACTGAAAAATACCATGTGGAACATAACAAGGTGTAAATTAACCTTAATCTTAATAAGATGGATTTCCTCAAAAAAAACAATTTCTTAATCTATCTGGTACATAGATGCGATGACTGGTATTTATAGCAAAGAGTCCCAACTTTACCATCCTTCAATTATTTATTTGTTTGCATATATAAAGATCCAATTACCTCGCACCTTATGTTGAACATCATCTCTGCAATTGCATCATAACTATATATTGTTATTTTGCATCTCTTAGTTTTGTTATTGTATTTTAAACCTCATTATGCATCTGAAGTATGTTTCATGTTTATATGCTAACCTTGCAAGAAAATTAACCATGCATAATTTGGTGATTAGATCTTCAATTGAAAAAGGAATGTGTTCTTGTTTTTCATGTTAGCAGTTGTGTATTGTAAATCATTTCTTGATGTTTTAAATTTATTTTTTCAATTTTTAGTCTATAAAATTACCCTATTGTTGTTGTCTTAACATGGGTGAAGGCAGGTAAGGTTAACTATCTTATTATTATTGAACAAAAAGGTCTGTTGAGTGCCAATGTAGTATGTTGATGCATTTTTTACATTACTTTTCTGTTAAGTCCTCTCAAAACATCAGCGGTTGTTCATTTAGTTGAGAAAAAACGGTTATAGTTTGTTGGTATATTTCTAACACACACACACACACACGTGTGTGTGTGTGTGTGTGTGTGTGTGTGTGTGTGTGTGTGTGTGTGTGTAATTCATTTTACTGGTTGAATTCCAGTGTTGTTTGATCTCTATAAACCATAAATGACCACAGATAATTGCGTTTCACATGGATGGAAGATTTAAATTAAAAAATCAATAAAACTAGAAAATGTTCATAGTCAAATTGGGAGTGGAATATGGAGCAGAAATTTTTGCACTTTCTCGAGACCGATTAACAAGTCGATGATAACAAAAAATTAAGGTTGAAAAAAAGAATCATCTTGTTGATAAGACATAACATAATGGCATGTATGACAACACCAAATTATTAGATTATGGTAAGGATAACAATGTCTATTCCAAAGCAGAGGATGAGGTAAAATGGAAATTGTTTATTTCTATCATCCCCTCCAATACTATTACTATTATTGACATAGCAATCCTTGTAAAAATTATCCTGTCTACACCACATCCCCACCTCTAACATTTTCACCGCCTCTTCCTTTGCATCCATCCACTCATCTTCTACTCCAGAATGTACCAATTCAATTAATATTCCTTCTTTGATCTTACTTTTTAATATTGAAAGCAACACATGCCCTTAAAGTTCTCATTTTCTCCTCCCACTCATGATTTCGAGAACCATTACACAAAAGCTAAAAATTTCCACCTTCTCTATAACATACATGTTCAATAATTCAGGTTCCATATACCTGGTTTAATCTAAATTGTATTAAATATTATTTCAGACTAACTATTGTGACTAATTATATTTTGATAATTATGTACAATATGCATAAGAAATAATCATTTAACAATGTAAAACTCTAAGCAAATGAGAGAGGGATGATGACTTAGTTGATTATGTGTGATCCGGAAGTGATCGAGATTGTGTATCTACTGGAATAGGATGGGAACAACATTGTAATGGATCAATGAAGATTTGGAAGTACTTAAATATGCAAGATAGAAGCGCCCACATGAGGAAAGGAGTGTCTCAAGTGATAGTCACCAATCTAGGCACTAGTGTCCGCTTAGATGCTCAGGTTCTAAATTTTTCTGGGTCGGAAGGTCTTCGCTCCAATATTCAATTTTTTTCCTCTGAATTTGATGTTAGGGTTCTGATCGCACCTGTAACATGTAAAACAAATTGCTACCTACACATGTCCACAAACCACATCAAATCTAATAAAAAAAGATGCATAATGTGGAGTCAGATTGACCCTAGTGGTCACCTGAAGAGTAAACTTATGACCGAGAACTGCACTACATCTCAAACTCCATGTATTTCTTTGTGTGTGTGTGTGTGTGTATTCGTGCCCTAGGTTGCCCTTGTGCAAGTTACACGACGAAAATGGGCTAGATCTAGATTGTACCAAGTATGTAGAATGTGTGTGATGGAATGTATGTAGGTTGCCCTTGTGTAAGTTACACGACGAAAATGGGCTAGATCTAGAGTGTACCAAGTATGTCGATCAATGCAACCCTATTCCCTTGCATGAATGTGCTCGATGTATGTTTTGTAGTGATCTTGTACCTTTGTGCAAGCTTAGGTGATGATAGATAATGCTTATAGTGTTTGGCCCTTATTTGAGTGAATTAACTAATTATATATATGATTCCCTTGTTTGAATTTTGTAATTGACAACTAAAAGGTTGAGCCAAAGTTTTTAAAGGTGATAAAAAGATGAAAATAACCCAAAAGAGTAAGAAGAAGATAAATAAGGACATGAATTCCCATGAGCGATACGAGTCACTAGGTGCTTCTGTCTTAGTTGGGCGCTAGTGTCTGAGGTCATCAAAAGATAAATCAGTCAAGTGCCGAAAGATTTGTAAGATGTGTAAAGCCAATAAAGTGTAACAAATAAAGAAATTAAAAAAGCCAAAAGGAGTTGTCAAACACTAAGTTTCTTGCTTATGAATCATTTATACATTAATATGTTTTAGGACCTAGAAATGTACCCAAGTGCATAGATTTTGTATCTACAGTTGTCCTCGCTTTATGTTGTTGAGTGAATACTCGACATCGTAAAGTAGATAGAAGATGTGTTCCTTGTAAATTGAAGAGAAGTGCAGTTGATAATGTGTCGAGCAGACAAGTAACGTGAAGTGATCGTAATGCGAAGCGTGACAACTAGGAAAGGAAGGAAGATCCTAAGAGTGAAGTGTATGCGTAGTAGCGTGCTGCTGGAACTTGTACTTGTAGATGTGAGTTGCTTTTTATAAGGAAGGACTAGAAAAATAGTAGTCAATG
The DNA here is from genome assembly GCA_019776745.2 of Taxus chinensis. NCBI lineage: Eukaryota > Viridiplantae > Streptophyta > Pinopsida > Cupressales > Taxaceae > Taxus > Taxus chinensis. Next base: position 707,126,937 of record CM034154.1, read on the forward strand.
TCTTGTATGTGAAAAATAAGAGTAATGTATGTATGAGTAAATAAAAAATGTGTAGAAAGTAATAGTTAAGGAAAGAGTGCAACTGATGTATAAGAGAGTAAAGGATAGAAAAGTTGTCTTGTTTGCTTTGGAGATATTATTGGATTGAGTGTCTTGTTGCCAAAGGGGACGTTTTTGGGTGCTCTCATGCCAAGAGCGAGTTTTTTTGGGCGATCTCACGCCAAAGATGAGTTTTTTGGGTGATCTCACGTCAAGGACGAGTTTTTTGGGCAATCTAACGCCAAGAGCAAGTTTTTTGGGTGATCTCACGCTAAGAGAAGAGTGTTGGGGAGATAGGTCTATTTTTCTCTCCTTCCATGATGTTTCTCAAAGTGTTGCTGCAGATTGGCATGTCCCAATTTGTAACCGATTGTAACCGAATTGTAGCCGATTGAGTGAATTTTGTAACTAAAGGCAAGTGCCCGATACTTTCTATCTATATTGTAACCTTCTGAAAATTGTGTTGAACTAATAAACTTATTTGTTTTTTCCCTAGGACACTAGCACCTAGGAGGGACACAAGCACCCATTCTTCATGTCTGATACTAGGCGCTAGTGTCTGTTCTGTGTTTGTGATCCAATTCTAAATCTAGACCACCCTGTGATTGCATTCCTTTGCCAATTTTGTACTGTGTTGTTCTATTTTGGAGCTCTAAACTACTTGAAGGGTGATTTATTCACCCAATTGATATCCCCCCTCATTTGGGGTGCATGTGATGAATGTAGGAGGATGTGGCCCAAAGGAGAGGGCCTAATTTTGATATGCATATATGAGAATCAATACCTGCAGGGGGTAAGGGATTTGCATGGTAGAAACCAAGGCACATGCAAACAGTGTAGGCTTAGAAACAAGTATTAGTGTAAACGATCTTGCATGCAAAAGAATATAATGTAACTAGCAATTATGAAGACAAAAGGGACAATGAAAATTTGGTTTTAGACACGGGACATCGTTCACAATGTCACAAGACAATCAAGGTCATAACAACCATAAGCAAACAATGATCAAATAAGATAAAGGGAATAACTCAAAAACAATAGTATACAATACCAAGCAAAAATTGACAAATAACCATGGTTGTATAGTCCTACAAGGCAAATGCTACACATGAAGCACCCATTAACATGTTAGAAAGATAAGTGGTATGTTAAAGCATTTATATAACAACAAAAAATAAATTAACAATAAGTAATAAATATTGTAACGATAGGACCTGTGAGTGTGGAATATGAGAGTAGTAAAGATAGATGTCCCCAGGAGCCTCGGTGCGACTGGTAAAGAACAGTTTCAAGCATCATGTATCGTGTAAGAATCTGTAAAAGTCTTACATTCACCTCGAGAGACCACACAAACGTGCATGTGTGTATAGCAAAAGATAATGACATATTAAGTATCCAACTAGCATAGCAAACAAAATGCAACATGTAAGTAGTATGAGCTAACAAGAGCAAAGACAACCAAGACGTGCAGATGTTTGGGTGCATGTGATGGTGTGTTGCGATATGTAAAATATGAGCTAAGATTTGTCGTGTTTCCCCACTTCAGAATGTGTGGGAGATGAGGTTCATTTAGGAATGTTCCCTCAACAGTCAAGTATGAACCATAAAACAAGAGTGTCATCAGGTAATGAAGGTAAAGTATGTTTACTAGATATGTGGTTATGCTCAAAAAGATAGAAATGAAGCATAGAGCATGAGTAGTCAAGATGTGACATGTAAGGCTCATGGAGGAATTTTACCTGGCCTCCAAAGTAAAAAAGAACCCTTGTAGAGGTTGTTATCCAAAATGTCTCTTTCTAGAAATTGTTGTTAATGAATCTATTTTGATTTGTATATTTTACATAGGAAAAGGAAGGATTCTTGTGGAAGGGACTCAAGTTTCCCTCCTTGGGTTTAGCTCAATAATTAGAATTTATTTAGAGTTAGAGATATGCTAGATTTTTGTAAGCATCTAGATGGGGACATGCTTGGGAAGTTGGTGAAAGAACATTAAATCCTTGTCACTGTGGAAAAAGTCTCCATTGAATGATTTGGATCTCATGTTTCACACTTCCTTGCACTAAAATAATGGTTGATTTCTTATGGGATGTCTATGTTTTATTTCTCAACCTTCCTCTTTATTCCCAAGTCGCTTCAAAAATCCCAAAATTAAATCCTATAAAATTGTCTCTAAACGAATTCCTTAGACCTCAAGTCAGACATGCCTCTTTATTGCATCTTTTAATTTCTTCTATGAATCTAAAACTCCTCACTCAATGAAAATTAATCCCATATTGGTTTTTTGACTTACCTGAAACAATAACATGTAAACCCCAATATATCACAATCCTTATGGCAATAGAATTGATGCCACAATGAAGGTTCCCCTTACTAAGAAAATGGTTGATTGGTTGAACGGTGGTAATATTTCCTTTCTTGGCCTTTCCCCATTCTCCTCTATGGCATTGAGAATTCTAAAAATAAATCTTGTAAAATTTCCTCTTAATGCAAGTTTCATTAACAAATTCGGATCCTCCTTTGGGGCATTGGAAATTCTAAAAATAAATCCCATGAATTTTACTCTAAATGAATGCTTCACTAAAAAAATGGATATGCCTCTTTAGTGCATTTTAGAATTGCTTCTATGAATGAAATAATCCTTTATCGATAAAAATTAATCACAGTTTTGTTCAATGGTTTGGTTTGTGGTAACATAAAAACCACCCAACATATCATGATCCATATATCATAGGGGTGACACCATAATGAAAATAGGCATATTACTAGTATAATGGTTGATTGATTGTGGCATGAGAATGTTTTCCTACTCATCCTTCCCTTCTCCTCCACCCTGGCTTCAAAAATCCCAAAAAAATCATGTTAAATTTCCTATAAATGCATTCCTTACTACCCACGTTGCATATTAATTACTTTTACAACTCTTAATAAAAATTAATGCCATATTGGTTGATCAAAGAATTAATAGTAGCCTTTTTTATTACAATGATAACATGTCTAGTGCTTTGACAATAATAGGGAATTGATGATATAAAACTACAAGATTAGAGTTGAATACCATTTGGGAATTACAATTGTGACTCCAAAACGATACCATTGGAACTATTACATACACAATCACATGTTTCCAAGAAACCAAAGGTTTTAAGATAATTATTATCAATATTAAATGAAAATTTTGGGGATTTGAATCAATAAAATAGAGACTAGTGTTTTTGTAGATATATCACATAAAATAGAGACTTTTATTAGTATTGTTTAGTGACATAAGAGGAGAGGGAAGGAAAATCATGCAAATATACTTATCCTACAACCAAACGATTGGTATCTTAATAAGAGGGCAACTTCCATTATGGCATCGCCCCTACTGGCATATGAATCATGATATATGGGGGTTTATATGTCATAACAAACCAAGCCAACCAGCCAATGTGGAATTATTTTTTCTGGTTGAATGAGGATTTTTAAAGTATGTAGAAGTATTTCCAAGATGCACTGAAGAGTCATATCTAACTCGGGTAGTAAGACGTCTATTAAGAGGAAATTTTACAGGGTTTTATTTTTTTAATTGTGATTATATAGAGGAGAAAAGGGAAGGCTATGAAAAAAACTTACACACACACACACACACACACACACACACACACACACACACACACACACACACACACACACACACACACACACACACACACACACACACACACACTAGGTGTATTGTTTCTTTCAACAATGGGCCATAATACATTTTGACAAGTTTGTTGTTATTTTATTAATATATATTTTTATTTGCAATAACTCTTACAATATGTGTCGAAAATTATTTTAAAATAAATTTGTCTTGTTTTGCAATATTTTGTATTTATGTTTATAGATTTCATTAAATCAATGCTTATTATTAAAACAATATAATAGTGTTATTGCATAATCTCAATTAGAGTAACTAGGATTATTCTTTGTTTGTCAACCAAGTCCCATGTTTGAATGACAACTAGTGTTATGTATATTCATGCAGTAACAATGCATCTATTTTTCTCATTTATAGTTGGAAGGAAGAATTACGGTATATAGGGAATGGATCATTGGTCTAAATGTCACATAACTTTATCCATATGTCCTTCATGCACTCTGCACCCCCTTTCTCCCTTGAACACTTTGCACAAATGACATGCAATCCATATGTGACTTACCAAAAGAAAGAAGAGGACCATAAATGGTAGAGGAGGGATTTGAGATGTTGGGGAATTCAACTAGGTTGGCCATATCCCTTTGATTTTCCGGTTATATCCCTTCGAATCCACTCTCATTGTGTGCAACTCCCGCAACAGGTGACAAAATTCATTTTAAATATAGTCCAACCTACAAATTCTCAACCCTTTTTCCTTCAAACTCGTTATCTTTTATTGTTGAAACCTCGAAAAAGTTGTCGCTTCTTTCTTTTACAGATCAACAAAAACACGAGAAACAAAAGTAGTGCGGAATCAAATAATTATGTAAATATTTCTTTTAAATCATCTTACTCTTCAGTTTCACATGGAAAACCATCTATCATTAGACATTTTCAATTCCCAGGAAAATGCTTGGCTAGGAAGGTAGGTGAAAATAGGTTGCGAGTTCCATTGAGAAATGAGAGAATATTGAGAACAATGAAATCTCATGTGTTCAAATGCTTGCAATAATTGTGCAACTATCACCAAATAGGTCAACTTAGGCATTGGGAGTATTACACGACAACGACTTACTTTTAAATCTATTTTGAAAAGTATGTTAAGAGGATCACTTACTTTTGCCCCAACATTTTCCCTTCTACTGTAATTATCCTCTTATCTCCTTATTCATCATCCCATTTCATCCTGTAATGATTTTCATTCTACTCCTCCTTATCAACATAATCCTTGTGTGATTAATGACAAGCATGTTACTAGTAGGAGGAAAATGAAGTCAATAAGTGCTGATAATAAATAGAATCTAGAGCACTGGTGGTTGAATTACATATGATTTTATATACATATATATCATACCTTAAAATATGTATGTTGACTTCAAATTTTCTTCATTCAAAATTATAATGGGAACCAGACCTGAGAATTTCATATTATTTGTCCCTCTAAAATCAAAACTTGTTGCTGATCTAGCTCCTTTAGGTGGCGATAAATTCTATTTTTTTGTTTATTTATTTCTATGGTTTCTTGCACATAAATACAAATAAGTTGTATATTTTCTCTCACACATATGCACACATTTATAACCAACTATGTACAAAATTATTTTATTTTTTTAAATTTTCAACCTCTGTAATTATTTATGGCTATCTAAATTTAAATAATTTTCAACTCACACACATTTTTAAATATCACAAAAATTCAACCCATATCATGTATATTTTAAAAGGAAATATGTTAGTTACTCACCATCCTTATTAGGCATAGGTCATAATAAAGTGCTAGGTTGAGTCATGCTTCTAAACTTAAGCACCATACTACATACACAACTCATCATTTCCTTGGCACTTTACTTTTCAGAGAATATAGGATATCTCCAGTGAAAGTATAGCTATTAATATCTCCATATTTGTCTTGACAAAAAATGTTTGTTACTACTAAGGTTTTCCAGACCTTTTTTACTTTGTAGACAACCAACAAAATAATGTAACCAGAAGTTTTAGCCTGTAACAACCTAGAAGAGATGGTAATAGTTTAAATGCATATTCATTACATATTACAGTCAGGGTCAATTATAGTCCCTACTCATTATTGCTAGAAACATATCTCTTATTGATAGAAAGGGAGAAATCTACTATAGGTACTAATCGCCTATATACTTTCAAAGTGTGAGCATTTTTGGGGTGTTCATATGGACCAACTACAATTTTCATGCACAAAAATAATTATTACAATAGAATGTGCAGTTGTAAGGTCACTTTTTCTCTAGAGTTTGAACATGAACAATCGAGTTTCAGGATATATAGATCACCGTGGGGTTTCTACCTTATATGTATGTGCTTCAAATCAATAATGCAGAATGGGTTAATCATTTAAGAATGGTTATAACAATTTGTAAGTTGGAGAGAACACAGGGAGCTTGACAACGTCTAATGCTTAAACACTACTTACAGGTTTTTAGTATCACGTGTATTAGAGCATGTGTTGATATATGCTTTATATAGAGAAATATTTATATAGCAATGTGCAAGACTCGCATAGTTGCATATAAGTATACATAACTTTTAAATGTAGATTAGCTTTCGAATCTAGTTGACATTGTACAGAGTACTTGGATCCAACTCAAACAATGGCGTAGAAAACTTGTTTCAATAGCTTCCAAAATCAGTTACATTCGAAGCTTGCTTGAGATTGATGACAAGTGATTCAAGAAACTCCTGTGATAAATCGCGTTCGTCGGATTTGGATATTTCCAAGCCTGATGATATGTGGCCTAGATTCATTGTGTTCGCAGCCGCTAATGGGGTTGTCGCAAAGTATTGAATGGTTGAGTCTTGGACTTGGGAGGGATTATAGCAAATGAAGCGGCTCTTCGGAAAACTATTGCATATTAGGAATTTGATAGAGATTGTGCATTCCTCAGCAACAGTTATGATGGCCCGTGTATCCGCTTCTGATATAGGCCATTACCATTAATGGCTATGACAACTATGAATAAAAACGGATTCCCACAAACCCAAATATAACAATGTGGCGTTAACTTATTTTCAAAGAAAAGCTCGAAAACTCAAAGTTCTCTGACGACCCATCTTCCCGCTTGTGAATTTTGAAAGGACAAGGGTTGCAACTCATTTTGATAGCGTGGAGGACCCTTTTGAGAAGGACAAGTAAGCAATGTTTTTATTAGGGTTTCCATCATCAAAATCAGGATCCCTGCGTAGGCATTCAATGCATCACTCAACAAAAAAAGGTGTATCCCTGTGTGCATGTGTGTGTGTGCCACGTGTGTCACTGTGTGTAACTGTGTAAGCCCTGTGTGTGTGAAACAAAGTGTGTGTGTCCTAAAGTGCTGTCGACGTGTGTGTGTGTGTGCTGTGTGTGTGTGTTGTGTGTGTAGCCACGTGTGTGTGTGTGTGTGTGTGTGTGTGTGTGTGTTGTGTTCTCCGCCAGTGTCATAATATCAAATATCCAATCATGATAGAGCGTTGAGTATTCTATTTGAATGGTGGAAATTCAACATTACTTGCAAATGCCCCACACATATTCTACAAGTTCACAATTATTCCTCCCCAAAAAATCTCTTGTATATGTGCTCAACTTTATAGTGGTGATCTCGTATCCTCAAAAGCTAGACCACATGAACTTTGACGGGAAGACGATCGTAGAAAAATGCAGAGATGGGCGAAAAATTCCACCATATGTGCCATCATCAAAGATTTTTCCTGCAAAAAGATAAATGCAAGGAATATAAGGTTCGACGTGGTCCACAACCATAGAAAAAGATTGATAAATTCCACGCATCCATGAAAGGAGATAGAAAAATGTTTCAAAATGCAAAAACTTAGGAATTTTAAATGGAACTGGCGGGATTAAAAACCGAGTAACAAAACTTGGGACCTACAAATTCGTCTTTCACAAGAGGGGAATTTTAGGGCGACAATAGTACCTAATGATAGTTTTTCAGAGCGTTCTTTAATACTAAATTCAGCCATCCAAGGGTGAAAAATTATATTTTGAGATTTCAAAGATTTAATATTTTTACATTTAAGTGTGAACATGAATTGCAAGCCACCCAAATGTTTTATTTAGATGTTTACAAAATAAGAGACAATTATAAGACTCATTCAAACATGAATGTAAAAATTACCCAAAAAAAACTTCTAAAATAGCAAGTTTGGTTAACTTTTTACATTTAATGAACTTTAAGCTTACTTTTTCCTTTGATTAGTTTTTGAGTGGGTTTATTTAAAGACTGAATGCATATTGTTAATAGAATAATGAGGAATGGAATTGGTTTTTTCTTGTTCAATAATCTTTACACAATTTATTACATGTTTTTTTATTGAATTTAAAGCTTGTTTGGGTTAGGCGAGCATAATTCTTGGACTTAGTTTTATTATTTATCGGTATCTATTGGGATTCATACCTTGGTGGATGGTTAGGAACACCTTTTACACCATCATATACATTGTCGGACTACAACTCATTTGATATGCTAATTATTTTTTAATTACTACTTTTAAATTTGTCAACACCATCTATCACAATCAAAAAAGGAATTTGTGTCAAAATTATAAATAATAATAATATAATAAAAATCTACAACAAGTGCCTTGAAATGTGTGTGTGTGTGTGAAAGAAATAATTGGTGAAACTCAATAACCAATCAAATTCGAAATCAAATATGACATAAATATCTTTGTTATGATGTAGTATAAATAGTATATGATTGAAAATACTTATTTGTGTCGAAGGGCCATTCGTCTATTGGTGTTGATGTATGGCTTTTAATGAGCCCACTAGGGATCAAGTCTTGTTGAGTGCAATGCTTGGAGACACCCGACACATAGAGTCAAATGGTTGAGGTCAGGATCATGTCATGTAGATGCTTCATGCCCCCTACTCGTAGAGTCAAACAGTTGAGGCCAGGATCGTACCTTGGGTGATTTTGACAGCATGAATGCCCCTTACTCGTAGCTCCTTCATGCCCCTTACTCGTTGTTGCTTAGTTCCCTGGGTGATTTTGATGGCATGGGTGCCCCTTACTTGTAGCTGCTTCATGCCCCCGTACTCGTAAAGTCAAACGGTTGAGGCTAGGATCGTGCATTGGGTGATTTTGATGGTGTGGATGCCCCTTACTCCTAGCTGCTTAGTTGAAGGTGGTCACTGGTTTAATTTCTTTGCTTACTTTGTATTGTTCAATCTATATGTTCCCTCCAGAACTTAGGCAGATATGCCATTAAACTATGCAATCCAATGCCCAATTTGACACCCTTAGAAGTGCTCAATAAAAAAAAACTTATTTGCGATCCATAAATTATAAAATACCTATTTGTCTTGTTATTGGCCTAAACTAATTAAACTTACAAAAATACTCTTTTAATTGGAAAAATATTTCAGCTAAATTATTTGGCATAGGAAAGAAATGATTTTTGTATTTGTCAAAATAATATGCTAGTCATCTATTAAGGTTTGGTTTATGCCACAATCCTTTCGATATTAATTACTAGCGATCGCATGTGTACAATGTAATGTGAACGCCGAATGGTATTTGTTATTCGATTTAGAAAGACAATTATTACTTTTGTAGTTGATGTTGATAAGGGGTGTGATTGACAATATTGATTTTCTATTAAAGCCAAAAAAAATGTTGCAAATGCAAGTGAGACATGCAAGTTTGCTAATACTCACTCTCAAGAATGTTGTGAATGTGAAGTGTTGTTGTCAAAGTAGATTGAAAGAATGACTAAGTGCTTTAAAATATTATCTCTCCATGAAACTAAAATGAGACAGAATATGCAATTATATATAAACAAATCTAAAATGGTTATGGTACATTCCAAATTTCTTTATTACTTCAATGAGTTTGAGTGCATCATTGTTAGAGATATTTTGTGCATATCTTACAATCATATCATTCCATGAGACCACATTTCTTTGAGGCATTTTGCAAACAAAAAATGGTATATGTTATTTTTGTTATAGGGATAGTTTTTACTTTTGTAGTTGTGTTTGTTTAAACTATGGGTGATTGATTTTGTATGTGCAGAAATATAGATGAGTCACTCCATTTAAAAAGCGCAAACATGAGGTGTAACCCTTAAAACTATTCAAAATGCAAAAAAGTGATATAATGTTCAAAGTTTTGGATGGAAACAACTATAAAATGCATGGTTATTTCTCGACAATTTAAAATTGTAGGTATTTGTGTGCAAACGAAGACATTAAAAATGTGTTGTTGTTGGTTAACATAAAGAAATGGGCAAAAATAAAAAGGAAAAATCGAACATGTATGTTGAAAAGTGTATTTTTGTAATTGTAGATATATAGACGATCTACTTCATTTAAAGGTTTCATCTCTTCATTTCAAACTTGTTACAAATTCGTATATATACATTTTCAAATTTCATATCATGAGTGGTCGAACTATTTTATTTGAACTTAACATGAGAAGAATTATATCATGGATGGTAACTTTTTTAGGGTAATTTTATATGTAGTAAACATGAGTAAATTTGATACCCCTTGAACGAAAATGCCGCCTAGGATAGAAGAAGTGTTGAGTAATGTAGTAGCGGAGGTGCTATCAAAGTAGAGTGTAGTATTTACTAAGGGTTGAGTGATAATAGTCTTGCTTCCTCCTTTTTTTTTCCTCCAAGTGTTGGTATGTGTGCTATTTTTGAGTACCTTTCGAATGAAAAAGGAGGTGAAATGCATAAATTTGCAAGCGATGGAACTCTGGAGAAAGCTGTGAATGTCAGACCCTGCCTTTCATTGGTTCTAATGTCGATAGTTTCTCTATGCATAGTAACTCCCTGGGACTTGTGGATAGTTAATCCCTAGGCCATTTAAAGCAGCAATTGTTATTCCCTCTCGAAATAGGGGGTATTGGAATATGTAACAGGTTGGAGGGATCCCAACATGGGTCATTGTATCTATCAAATTTGATAACAACAAATGAAGGTAATGTTGGTGGTGGCATTGATGTGTCGTAGACAATGTCGGTGATTGTTCCTATAACACCATTTACGAGGCCTGCATCGACCCATAAATTTGTAATAAGCATGATTTTTTGTTGTTTGCACAACAGAACTTTTTGCTCCAATGGATCATCATCACGATTTCTTGGTCTAACCCACCTATTACTTTCAGCAATGGATTGGGTGATCGGAACATTCAACGCCTTCAACATTTGAAGGTTGTGGGAGTCCACGAGGTCTTTTTTTGCAAACAAATGTGGTGCGTCCTTAAAATTTTTGAGCTCTTGCTAAGTTAGGTGTGTGTTTGTGCAAGACATTAGGAGTTCCTAGTCCTCAATAAGAGGAGTTGAATCTCGCATGTTGAGTAGTGAATTCCAAAATGAAACTTGTGCATCGATTGTAACTTGTTGCCGAAACATTGTTTGTAATGTAATGGATGAATGAAACCCCTTTCAAAGGGTGGCTCCATAGGATTTACTTGCATAAAGAGGTTTGTCCATAACCAGTGGTAATTTCCCGAGGTTGCCGAGGAGGATGACTGAGCTATTTCCAAATTTAGATGTTTTTGAGTGTGGGAAAACCTCGAGTAGCCTACTATCAATTTTTCCTAGCAACTTTGGGCCGATGAAACTCATTTCATCAATAAGAACATATTCTATATGTTTTAGCAATTCTTAAAGAGACGATAATGCTTGGCCTTTAAGGGGTTTTAATTCTTTTATTGGAATACAAAGGGTTGCATGGATTGTGGGGGCGGAGATGTTGAATGTTAAAACAATGGTAGGGGCGAGCAGAAGGAGAGACGAGGGAGATGTGGTTGGTGTTGCTGTAAATGAATTCCAGATTTTATTTATCAGAAATGATTTTTTTGTGCCAGATGTTCCTTGAATTATCAATCTTAGTGGAGATAGAAGTGTTTTGTTTCCTGAATGGTGTAGTATGGTCTCAAGAGCTAGTTGTTGTTTTGTAGACAAAGGTAGTGTGGTAGATGGTGGTGTGGCCTGCATGTTGGTGTTATTTGTGTTTTCCTTTTCTCTCTCAATGAATGATGAACTAGTTATCTGCAAATCATGCTTAACACCATGTATGTTCCAATTATTGTGTATGTTAAAATCTTGTTTCCCCAACATTTCAAGACTGTCAAGACTCGTGTTGTTTCCTAGCCGAAGTTGTGTGAAGACCTACCATTCTTGAAATGGTTCGTGTTGAATACTGCATTTGACCTCAGATTCAGAACTAACATATGTATTAAGTCCTGTGTTCGTGGTAGTGCGTAAAACATGCCATGATCTATAGTTATGTTTGAACATGTCCCAAGTGTCGTTGATGTCATGTGGGCTTGAGCCAAATTCAGAGGTAATATTTTTGAAAGGCTTGTATAAAAGGATTTATGACCAACAGAAAAGGTCATATGACGTTGAATCTTGAGTTGGGACATCCAAAAATCTCGGGTGGACTTGAACAATTGCTTTAGTCGATCGTAGTTTCCATTTATCTCCTTTACGGTTCCTATTGTAGCTCTAATCTCGAGCAACCTGAATTAGTGGTAGGTGTTCCATGGTTACAAGGCGAACTCTATATGCATCCAAGAAAGTGGTTGTTTCTTGTACATCGACGTCACTTTCAATGACACATCTCAATATTTTTTTGCCAACATTTAATCATACAAATGAACGGTTGTACATAACAAGTGGCAATTTTTACAACATGTGGCATGTTTCTTGTGCACTTATGTCTTGTTCAACAACGCTCTTTGTGAACATTTTGCGAATCACAATGTGTGCTGGAGAATCTGCGTCAACATCTCTTGAAAATCTGGATAGCACTTGGTGATAGCTTTCTGAATGTTGCCACCACATGTCACTTCAGAAAAAGGATTGTAGTCAACTAAAAATAAAAATGTAAAAATCAAAAGCAAATAACATGAAAGCACTCTACAATAATTTTTTAATCCATAACATGCAATAAACAAAACAAATGAATAAATACTTCAATCAATATTGAAACCCACCTGAAGTTCATTTAGAGACGACACTCTCTTCTTTACCATGGGAGAAAGAGAATAAAAAATACCCTACAAAAAAGTGAAAAAGAAGTTAATAAAACTCAATATATCTATACTTATTCAATTAGTTACATAAAAAATAACCCTTTTTCGACGAGATTATAAATTGACCAATGAATAGCTGAGCACCAATTTTCAAAGGTATAAATTAATATAGAGGTAATTTTACAATATTTTCACACCCACGAGCCCAAATCTCATTAATCGAGCTTCTAAGGCTTTACATTTTCCTGATTTATGTTAAATTGACATATCAGCTGCATAAACATTGCCTAAAAAAAAGTTATGATTAAGAAGAATTGTGCCTTGGTTAGAGCCAAAATGCAATACTTGAAACCTAAATTAATGATTCATTTAAGTCAGTTATAGAAATTGGGTTTTAATCACATACTTTTTGTCATTGCATGAACCCCTTGACTTGATAAGGTCCTTCTTGTTTAGAATTTGTGCTACCATAAAAATGGCTTGAAAGTTGAGTCCCTTAGAGCATTTCTTAGGACGATATTAGGTCCCCACCATGAAATGGAAAAAGTGAACCAATATTCATATATTTGCATTATTCAAAGCTACTTTACATGCAACTAATTCTGCCCATATTACGCATTAGTTTACAATGTATTGTAATTTATTTTTAATTATGTTGTAAATTATAAGTATATTTATATACGCTAGCCATTTAAATCAAGTTGGTCTCACATTTAGATTAGAGTTTCTAATCTAGACTTTTAGATCCATCACAAGAAGGTACCAACGTAAAATCACATGACTTGAAGGTTTGGGTTTTGATCTTATTTGAAGTCTAGATTATTTCCATGCTTAAGCCAGAATATATTCAATGCAGATTAAAAGTTTCGACATGTAGGTAATTATGTAGGACATCAGGCTTATGGTAAAGGCAACCTTGCAACTTTGAAAGGTATCTGTCATGTAAATCTCTAGTTGTAGAGTTTCTTTTACCAATTATATCTAGCAACTAAAATACTAATTCTCTATAAAGGTCTGTTTTGTTTCAGCAACACTAGATTCCTTAGTTGTTGCAACCTTTGGTTGAGAGTCATTAGCATTAAAAAATGAATTATTTCTACGAGATTTATTTTTTGGGGCACATAAAGGGAAAACCCACAATGAAATGCGTTAATTTAATTCATGAATTTTCAAATTAGCAAACTCATATCGTAATAAGGCAGTGTGGGCAGCCACAGAAGCAATTCCAAGGTGTATAGAAATTTATGAAAATAAGTATGGCAAAGTTGCATAGAATGGGTAAAGGTATTAACACAAGTAATGAAAATTGGATAGGCCATGCTTTTAGAGAACCTTGAATATGACATTGATGGCATATGACATACATCAATATGTCTTAAGAATATATAGATGCAAATGAAATTCCAAATATAGAAAATTTGGCACAGAAACTCTCAATTAAAATCCTTCCAAATATGACCTCAAAAATGATTGTTGTGTTTGTGAGAAGGGCAATTTATGCATCAAAAAGTTCATTACATGCCATGTTTATCTTGAAATACTTGCCTTCATTTCTAGGCCTTGAGAAACAATTTTCCAAGAGAGGAATGTAAAAGGAGGAAGATTTACAAAAGCACATAAGAACTGCAAATACAAAATTTGAGCAGGGGCCAAATTCAATTTATTTGACCACATTCTTGTCGATGATGAATGCAAAATATACATATGTACTTTTCTTCTCAGTTTTCATTGGGATCAAGTCCACATCTTGTTCTGTAATATTACAGTTGTCATCATTGGTTGGTTAGATCGTGCACATGTGTATGAGAAATTGTAGTCACTGATCTACATGCTTTCTTCAAATGCCACATAACCTGAGTTGTTCACAATATCAATTCATAACATATAAGGTTGGCATCTCAAATCAATGTTAGATGTCTTTGTGGCTTCATGTTCCATTTGCATGTTTGGCTAAACATCAGTCTAACAGTTTAGTCTCTTAATTAGATCCTGTCAGATGTTTGGGCAATAATTCAGTCATATCTCTATTTTTCATTAGGCCTATATTGCACTTGTATTCCTCAACATTTGTGTGTTATCTAGTGTGAAATAAGTAATTATTATAATGGGATAAGTTATCAGTTGAATTTAACTGTCTGTGAGACTTTGGTCGTTAACTCCTAATCAAAAAAAATTATTCCATAATTTTCTAACTAAACCTAGGTTGTTCATGGGTCTCAAGTGGGTTTTTTTAACTGAGCATCACATCTAGGTAAAAAGTACAAACCGTGAGCATACTGTTCATGCCAATATACAATGTATTATTTGATGATAACATGTATGCAAAATGGACTTATTGATAAAGCCTCAAATTTTCAAGCAGGTTCAATCAACATGTGAAATCAAATTCCTCGACCTTTGCTGGTGTTATCCTAACTTGTGCCAAACATGGAGTTTAATAACAAGGAATAAACATCCATAAAATAATTGAAACCAGATTTTTAAGATTTACTGCCAATAGGCAAGAAAATAAGCATGTTATTCTTGATATGTATTTGAAAGTTTTGGACTGCATGTAGCTACACTCTTGGTTATTGATTATCAGAATTCTTGTGTATCTATTATTAAAGAGAGTGGGACCTATAGCTAATCCTCATTGACCCTATCAGATGGCGTCCCCAATAACTTGGGCAACAAAATCTATATCATTGGTGTTGACCTGTTGAAGCCTTTAAGATAAATTAAACTTACCTTGATTCTGAAGACAACTGTAGATGGGAAGAACCTTCACAAATGACCCCAAATTCTGCTGCTCAGACAACAATTCCGTCAAGTATCACATACTGCTACAGATCCAAGGGTAGCATGTCCAATCCACTTAATTGTTAGAAAACAATCTTGAGAATAATATTCCTGCAGACTATATATATACGCTATTCACCATGCAGTTGCTAAAAAAGGAAAAACTAAAATATCTTTTTAAAGATTAAAAAA